>JAHIAL010000119.1:535685-1002775 GCA_021605145.1 Aegilops bicornis | reverse complement strand
AAGATCAACGCAAAGGCCCGGGCTCGCTGTTATCCTAACTGGGTGGTGCTCGAAACAGAATCGCACCCTTGAGACCGACAGGACGTGAGTGTGACGGACAGGGGGTCGAGCAAAGATACAAGATACCACCACCACCCAGCACCCTCTGAAATCTCCGTGCGATGGCACCATCGACCACCGCCTCCGCTCCCGGAATTCCGACACCTCGATTGACCCGCACCGGCGAAGAAGACCGTGCTATTATCTCCGTCGCGTGATCAAAATCCGAGGTCATGGCCTCGTCAGGGGTATAGCCGTATGGGCAGCCTACATGTATGGCATGTTTCGCCAAAAAAAAACTACATGTATGACACTGACGGGCTGTGCTCGTGTATTTGTTTACCCACTTGTATCCACAGGTCCATTTTCACACTGTCGATCGGACCCTTTGCCTGTTGTTTCCGGCTAATGGATGGGCACGATAATATGCGTGTATGGTGTCATGGGTTGATCATTCTCTCCACCGGTTCCGTAACCACACAATTTTAAACAATCTCGCTAGGCAGCCCATAATATAATGCCAGTGCTAGTACCCCCCCGTGATGGTGCTAAGCAGATAATTTTCATTGCCCCAATCCACACGCGACATGGATCGCCCGGCGTCCATGATCCAGGTGAAGCTATTGTTTCTTTTGGCGACATACCGTTATCTGAATTTATTGAGACAAGAGACGGACAAGCGAAAGTACAGCTACCTTTCTACACCTGTGTTCCTTATGCTCTTGCTACTGAACAGTAAAATAAATAAAATAGAAAAACATTTCAAAAAATTCTGAATTTTTTTTGTGGCATACTTTAAAGAAATGTTTTGTTGTGCGAGTACAAAATTTCTATCACGAAATCACATTGGGTGGAGGTCGTATGCAAAAATAACAAAATCAAGAGCTACCAAAATCACGTTTGAAAGTAACATGTTTCACAGATATCGATTTTTTGTTCTTTTTTACCATGCCTTCTGCACCAATGTCATTTTCATGAAAAGAAATTTTGCGAAAGCTCTTTAAACATTTTCTTAAAGTACCATAAAAATTCCAATTTAGGAGGCACAAGCTGTTTATTATTGACCCACTAACTGTTTATTTACTGTTAATGGCTTGAGGGCATATAATTTCAGGAAATGTAGAAGCTTCCGCGTCCAAGGACAACACCTTTTCCTATTCGTGCGTCCAGCCAATAGGAAACTGCGGCCCATACTCACTCGTATACTAGCCCGGCCCCAATAATGGTTGGCACATTTTCTTCTTCTCGAAGGTTTTCTTTCAAAAAAATTCGCTTTTTCCGTTTTTTAACTTGTGTTTTGTTTTCATCTTTTTATCTCTTGGGTAGACACGTGAATATTTTACAATAATATATTATGTTGCACGTATGAACAACTCTTCACTGATACATGAGGAACTCTTTCTAAATACATGCTTCTTTTCATTTTTTTGTTTGATGGAATGTTTTATGATATGAGAGGAATAATTAATTTTAAGTACATAAACATTTATGTAATTCCAAGTTTATTGGAATTTTTGGTTTTTATAATATACAAATATCTATCCTCCCTTCTTGCAAAAAAATATAAACATTTACCCTTTATCAAAAAAGCCATAAAGCTTCAGAAAATCCAGAATTTGTATGTACTGTAGTTTTAATTTTTCTCCAGAAAAATGGAATCAACACTACCAACTGAATTTGGATCTTACCTTCTTTTTTGGTTCCGACGCTTTCTCTTGTGATCATTATACAAGGCGTTACGTATTTAAACTCATGCAGGTGGATTCGCAACAAATTAATGAAAGGGGCTGACGAGTGCTAAGATAAGTACATGAACTGGAATAGAATAAAGATCAATTCCCAGGTGTGTGCATCAGGGCTAGTAAATATTATGCTCTGCATCGAGAAATTGCGCTTATGCTTCCAGAATTTGTGCATTAAATTTTTGAGACGGAGGGGTATAAATTAGAAGCAAAACGAGCAGCACATTCTGCAAATAACTAGCCACGAGCAATCCCAGAGTATAGTAGACCAACAGAATCGAGTACCAGTGAGGAGCAACCATCTCCATAACAATCATCTCTGCTCATGTCTCATGCTTGGATTACACACCAGTAGTATAATAACCTCTATTATATGGCCATTAAAAAGCCCCCCCTATGGTTTGTGCAAAGATGTAGGTACGTATGTACGTGTTCTGATCTTACAAACATGATTGATTGATGCCATGCCATCAACTTGACGTGGATGCATCCAAGATTTGCTTTCTCACTTTCCCCTATCAATCCCTAGCTACTGTACTTAGATGGTTTTCTGTTCTAGTTTATGGGCCCTAACCCTAACTTTGAATAAATTAACATGATCGCCACTCACAAGGGAGACAGAACCTGTCCTGGGTTCCAGTGTGCCACTAAACTCTAGGGACACATAAAGGATTTGTGACAGCTCGTTGGGGCTACTCACACCACGCCCCCCAGCACGCCGCCTACTTGCGGCGGCCATGAGAAAAAGAACAACTTCTGCTCATTTAACTGTTTTTTGCCACTAGCTCGCACTTTAACATGTGTTCATTATTCCTCCCATAGTCCAGTAGTATTAGATATGCTTAATGTCCCTTAAGGTATGTAGAAGTAAAAATCCGTGCCATGTACATGTGAACCTGACTTAGTATTTGTGATTTATTTCTAGCCAACGTCTCTCCTGTTTCAGATTTGACTACGAACATTGCATGCCATCTGCAGTCCCCTGCGCCATCTCGCATTGTTTTATGAGGTTCCAGATAAGGCACGCACGTTGAGATTATATTCTGCTGCCGGACGATGCCCTCATTGACCGACCTCTCTCCCGCTCTCGCTCGTTGGTCATGGCGTAGATTTCCATACCGACTTCCTAGCATATTTTATCCCCGACCAGACCCTAATGACAGAAGCGTAATCATCATCAGGAAGTTCCGAGTTCAGAATAGTTAACTGAGCTGAAGTAGGGAGTGGATGGAATAGGCCGCAGCCTCGATGCTTGTTGGGTAGAGTGCATGCATGCATTCACGCGTTTCGGGAGAACATTCGATCGTTGGCAATGACCGATCGACGCATACCACGACGTACGTGCAGATAGATCCTCGATGAATCGGCGTTGACGGCCTCGATCGATCTGCTGTTCCGGCCGGTTCCAACGACGGTCTGACAGCAGAATTTTGTGGAGAATCGCGGGGGCGCGCTAGCCCGACCCGACACCCCGGCGAACATGCAGAATCTCGATGCGGGAGGTTTTTATAGGGGCGCGGGGTGGACGGAATGAGTGGAGGAAGAGAAGCGACGTCACCGCCACGGCAGCAACAATGGCCGACCGAATCGATGGGAATCCTCGTTGCTCTCGTCACGGGGAACGATGGTCTGGAGTCTAATATTCCGATCCAGAGATGGACGACGACGACGCAGCCGGCAATCCGCAAGTGGCATGGATGCGCGCGTGCTGGCATGTGACGAGCCGGTACGTGGAGGAGGTGCAGATTGCGGCGATGCGTGGCTTGCCGGGGTGTTGGCGGCGAGCCAGGGGAGATGCACATCCACGGGATGGCCGGTACGATCGATCCACCGAGCTGCTGCATGCGCTGCCCTGCTGCGCGCGCGTGCTCCGGCAGGTGTATCCGGGGTCTCGGGGATCCGTGTTGTCTCGTCTTACCGCAATCAATCGGGACCCGGTGCCGGGCAGGGGGACGCAGCGATGTGGAGAGAAGTGGCGTGTGCTGGTTTGCCGGCGGCGCGGCGGCAGGAAGACGAAAGAGTAGAGAGACAAAGTTTGTTTTCTGAGGCAATACCCCATTAAGGCCGGACGGCAAAAAGTACTACCCACTCACTGCAATTCGGCCGGGCCATATTTTTATTTTTCGCCTCTATGTTTTCAGTAGATATCACCGGGTTTCTTTGACCTTTTCTTCTATCTGGTTTTAGCTAGGGTTTCCAAACCGTGTCTTTTTTTTTCTCGTTCGTGGAAGTATTCTTTTAACATTGATGCACGTTTTCAAAGTTCCTGAATATTTTGTAAAATTTCGAATATATTTTAAAACATGAATATTTTTAAATATATGAATTTTTGTTGTCGCAGAAATGAAAAACAAAAGAGAAAACAACAAAATAATAATAATTATTATTATTATTATTATTATAATGAAACCAGAAACTACTAAATCTAGGAATAAAACATAATGGAAAACTACAAAAAGATTAAGCTTCCTATTCATGAGGAATATTCTTAGTTGCTTAAATGAAGTTTATAGTTTGGTCTTTGTATATTATTTCCACAATGGCATTGACTTTTTTCATTGGCATTTTATTAGGTAAAACGGCTTGAATGCAATATTTAAGAACATTTATATTCTAACATTGGAAAAATATATCACACCACGTGCGTCGCTTGCATCCACCATTGCCAACAAACGTTCTAGAAACGTGCATGCACCATGCCTAGAAATCTTTACGAGACAATGAGCCCATTTCTTCTTTTCCTCATCTTGAGCCGAGGAGAGGTATCCAAATGAATCTCTCGTGATGATTAGATTATGCTTTTCTCAGTATTAGATCACCTGCTGCCAGAGATAGTAAACTAAACCTATGTTGCGAACGCAGCCATCGACACAACTTGGTTTCCGGTGTTTTTCAATTTCAACCACAGTAGAATTTTTTTTTTGCCATACCCGTTATGTATGTTTTTTAGCAATGTTGTGTATGTATGTAGGCAAAAAAGACTTCCCTATTTTTCTGCAAGCTTCTTATAAGGAAACTTTAAAGCCCATATTCACTCAATGTATGAGTGGCCCAATAAAGGTTGACATTTTCTTGTTTTGCTTTTCTTTTTGTTATAATTTTTAGTTTCTATTTGTTCTCTTTTTTCAAACCGTTAACCTTTTGTTTTCTTTTTATCTTTTAGTAAACACGTGAATATTTTACACTAACATATATCTTGCACATATGAACAGCTCTTCTCTATCAGATGAACTCTTTATAAATACATGAAATTTTGATTTTTGATTCTAGGCATGTTTTATACTCGCTCCATTCCACACTATTTTTCACCAAGTTTGTGAAAAAAAAATACATCTAGAATGCCAAACATATATCTTTAGATTCATCATAAGATGTAATTTCATAATTTATGTATTTGAGAAAGCAGCACTGACAGTCTAAGAACTTGCCTTGGGTGCACTTGATCCGCAGGATTTGCTACGGAAAACCCCGTCATAGAACTTGAGTTGCAGGTGCAGTTTGCTCACATAGGCCATCTGAACCGGCCAGCCGCCCAGTTTTTCTCTCTTTTGTGGTTAGGCGCGAAACATGTGATGTCGGTTGGCCCTAAAATTGTCACTTGTGACGCTCATGTGAGTCCCTAGCTGGCCTTGTTTTTTGCACAATGGCCCCTGATTTTATAGGTAATTTTGTATTAACCTCTTAAATGTCGTGACTCCCAATTTGCTCCTGTTTTGTTTTGCACAAAGGCCCTGCTGTTTTTTCGCACTTCGCCTCGCATCACCGACGATGTCATTGCATGGGCTCGAGAGAAGAACGGTATCTTCACGTTCACTCGCATATCGGTCGCCATGGTGGACGGCCTTGAGCATCCAGCGCAACAAGCGAGGCACGAATGGTCGTCGCGCCATCTGGAAGACCATATGGGGGTGCCCTGCTCCTCCAACGGTACGCGTCTTGGCATAGAGGCTGGTTTCCAACTCGCTCGCTACCTGGGCAAATAAATTCTCTCGTTACCTCGAGCTTTCTGACGTGTGTCCTCTTTGTGGTGTGGAGCGAGAGGATGAATTCCGCATAATGTGTAGGTGCCCCTGGCGGAAGATTTATGGCATGCTATAGCGCGGGACTGGCCCATTCCAAAGGTGGAGAATATCATACATCTGAGTCGAGAATGGTTATTCTCAGCTCTTGCAGCCTCTCGTGACACTACACGTATGATAGTCCCTCATGGTCATGTGGCGTGTGTGGCATGTCTGAATGAAATAACTCATAGCAAGCCCCTACCTCCAACGAAGCATCTCGCAGATTTCTGCAAGGCTACATCAATTCCTTGTTGTGCATTCAGTGGCAGATTTCAATGGCCCCAAGGTAACATGGAGAAAGGAAATATGGTTGTTCAGTTGGTCTTCTGGCTCCACAAGGCGCGCGTACAACAGAAGGTGGGCTGCCATAGATGCTACCCCGGCTGGATGGACAAAATTGAACGTCGATGGTAGCTATGTATCTGCTACAGGAGCAGGTCGAGGGGGCATGGTCTTGCGAACAAACCAAGAGGATATCATCTTCACTGCCTGTAGGGAAAACCGCTCATGCGTTAATGCCCTGGAAGCCGAGTTGGTGGCGTGCAGGGAGGGGCTCGAGCTGGCCCTGCCTGCACAGATCTGCCGACTCTCATCGAGATGGATAGCGTCGAAGCTGTGAACATGTTGAGCCCCGACAAGGGGATCGCTTCGAGAAACGCGTGCTAATTGAGGAGATTGAGGATGAAGGATCTTTGAGACTAGGGAAATTTCTATCACGTCTATTAGTAAACTTGCAAAATAAAGTTAGCCACGCTCTTGGTGCTTCTGGTAGGAGTATCCCCAGCGTACCCTTGATATGGCTGGGTTCGGGTATGTATGACATTGTAAACTTGGTTTTGGTGGATTTGCCTCCCTGAGTAATAGAAATCTTCCTTTATCCCGCAAAAAAAATAGTCAAAGCTATAGCCAAATGAAATTAAAGCTGCGGCAAACAGCTGCATTAAGCAAGTCGCTAGCCACGAGCAAGCCTGTAGAGTAGTGGCCAACAGAATCAGTACCGGTCAGAGCAACCATCTCATAAACAATCCTTTGCTCATGTCTCATGCTTGGATTACACATGTATTATAAGTTTATAACCCATAGCCCCATCTGGCCTTGATTTCTCTGGCTGCTTTATGAAAAGATGTGTGTTACAGTGTGTACATGTTCTGATCTTACATGATTGAGATACCGCCAACTTGATGTGGGATCGCTGCATCCAAGTTGCTTTCTCCAGTTCTCACAACCTATTAATCCTAGCTACTACTACAAGGTTTATGGCCTAACTTTGAATAAATTAACATGCTTGCCACGCCACTCACAAGGGCATACAACCTTGTCCTATCGAAGGGCTGTTGGCCGATCTTTATTGGATAGAAAAGAAGCAAAGTACAAGATGCTTAGCAGTCTAGAAGCGGAACTAGGACTGAAAACCGAGTCTTAGGGCTAGTTTGGTTTTTGTGTTCACGCGTTCATGCCTGGCACAACCGCTGTGCAGCATGGCATTGAACTTTACCAAATTATTGTGCCTGGTCAGAGATGCAGGCTATAGGTTGTTTGGTTCTTGGCCTGGCACGGAAGAGTTATTATGAAAATATTAGCCTATGAGATCATATTGGACGTACAGATCTGTACTCAGCGATCCAGGCAGTAGTGGCGGAGCTATTTTGAGGCCGGGGAGGGAGGGCACTGCCCCCCAGCCTTGGATCAATTTCTGAAGAACTTTTTTAGGGAGACTTAGACTAGTTTTTTTTACATTTGCCCCCCTCCCCCCACCCAAGCACCGATGATTTGCGTCCCCCCTAGTGATTTTAGCTAGGTCTGCCACAGTCAGGCAGCCACCACGCTTTCCTTTTCTTACGCCTGGACCAGGCTAAACACTTCCCTGGATTTTCGAATGAGGCTAATCACTTCCCATGCTATTTGAAGCCAGGCCATTCCAGACATCATGATGAATTGATGATAGTAACCAAACGACTTTAAGAATTTTTCAGGCGCGCTCCAGGCCAGGCAGGACATCATGAGGACACGAACCAAACTAGCTATTACACCGGATAAAAACAACCAGCTAGCCCAAAAATACAAGTCACGAACTGTCCATCTGCTTGTTAATAGCCCAGGTCTTCAATGCATCCAGCCGTACGCCACACCGCTATGTCTTCCGCACCAGATCGAGGACTCTTTCGGCACTACTCGCCACCTGGTCAAAAACTCTTGAGTTCAATCCTTCACAACCTCCAACGCATCAAAGATTGCCATGGTGTCCAAATCGCGGCATCTCAGCCCAGGTATGCCGGCCCCTTGCATGGAGCCACCAATCCTCTGTGCTGCCGTATCGATCATCTGGTGTATAGAATTGTACCCTGATTATTGCTAGATTATATATACTAGAAGAGTTAGACGCGCTTTGTTACATCATTGGTGTTGTTGGGTTTCTAAAAACAATACTCACTGTTATTCAAAATGTTAGATGTATTACTTTAAAAAAAAAGTCAAATCTTTTTAAGTTTGACCATATTAGTAGAGAAATTTATTGAAATCCATAATATCAAATCGGTATAACTAGATTCATCACGAAATGAATTTTCATAATTTTTGTTTAATATTGTGGATGTCGGTAATTTTGCCTCTGAAGTTGGTCAAAGTAAAAGGAATTTGTCTTTCCAATGAACTAATACCTTTATATTTTGGAAATGATGAAATATTTAGTTTGGGGTGCGGTGAGATGATGGAGTGTTTTTTTATATAATACAATATTTGGTGGGTCTTTTTGGGTGTGATTCTGTGTTATCAGCTAATAAACCCATATTTATGTGGGAAAATTTCTACATCAGTAGCTCCATGTATTATATTGGTGCTACAGTATCACATGGTGGCGTTTCTTTTTTCTAGGCAGTGGGAGGAAGGACATGATTGATATGTTTTTATAGGCCGGTTTCTGCTGATTGATTTGAAAATCATTGGCGCGACCAAGATCGTAAATCAAATCCAGAATCGAATACCTCTATTGAATCGAAGAACTTCAAAATTAGGGAATATAATGAATTAAAATAATTATGGGAGAGCTTCTTGAGAAATTGTTGACCCGATCAAAATTAATGACTCAATTTTAAATTAAAGACCTTAATTAACTATGGAAAGCACTGTGTATAGTATAAAACAATTAAATGAGATAGCTTTCAGAAATTGTTGACCCGGTAAAAATCTGATGATCCAATTTCAATTGTAAACCTCAATTGATTATGAGCCCTTTAAAATTAGGGAGCTTATTGTTATAGAGTATTCCAATTATTGTCACTTTGCAATTGTCAAGGCAATCAGAGCAAAGAGACAAACCATAGAGTTGGGACAGCTCGCTGGAGCTCTGACGCCTACTTGCAATGAGAGAACCTCCCTGCTCCTTACTGCCAGCTGATGAATATATGATGTCGCAATGTCATGTATAGTCAAGTTTATAGCCGGCAAGTACAATAGTTAGATATAAAGATATGCAATTTTATTAATACATGGCCCACCTCCCACTCTCACATAGTGCCTAGGAGCACGTGTTGTAGCTCGCTTTTATTCTATAGCCGGCTCCTCTTTTCTCTTCTCTTCTCTTCCCTTCATGGCAGCAGAAAAATAATATTTTAACTCTTATAGCTTGCTTACATAGCTTATTGTACTTGCTCTTAACAGCTTTCCCACTAGCTCCCACAACATGTGTGCATTATTCCTCACATTGTCTAGTAGCTACCCCTAAAACTACTCGACAATCTTACTTCGTATCGCCCACCACAGTTGGACAAATGGTAGCCTCGCCTCAAGTGAGCCTGCCCAAATAAGAACATGTGGGTTCGTTGCATAGGTGTGTTTGCTCATCGTTTTTTCTTTTTCAATTTTCTTTATATTTCAGAAATTACTCAAATAAATTATTACATTTTAGTTCCCTTAAAAATTTAAAAGCATTCATCATGGATTTTAATAATATTCATGCAATGCAAAAATGAGTTACGGCGTAATTTCTAAACAATGTTCGTGACATTAAAAAAATATCCACGTTTTCAAAAAATGTTCTTGACATTTTAAAAAAATGTTTATATATTCTAAAAATTAGTTCTTGCAACCTAAAAATGTTTTGTACCACAAAAAATGTTCATGACACTTAAAAAATGTTGACATGTTTTAAGAAAATGTTAGTGAATTTTATGAAAAACGTTTAAACCATATTAAAAATGTTTATGTAAGTTTCAAAAAATATTTCATACAATTCGAGAAAATGATTGTGGCATTTTAAAATATAATCTAAACATCTAACAAATGAGTTGCAACTTTGGAAAAATGATCATGGGATTTATAATAAAAGTTCAATGTGTTTTCAAAAAATGTTCAATGTGCATTAGTCAAATGTTGAAGGTGTATTTCAGAAAAGTGTTCAATCTATATTTAAAACAATGTTCAATATGTATCTGAAAAATGTTCATCGTGTATTTAAAAAAGAAAAAATAAATAACAAAAAAAGTAAAATGTACAAAAAATAGAAAAGGATACAAGAAACACATAGAAACAGATAAGAAGAAAAACCGCACAAAAGGGTCTAAAATTAGTCTGAACCGGTGCATAGAACCGTCCCAAAACCGTTCCACAGAGTTATAGTGTTGAGCGACCATTAGGAGAGCGCCAGAGCCAAGACTAGGGTATGTCTCGCAACAGGCGAGACATAGCCCTGGCACCTCAAGAGTGCTCCTAATCCTGTAGGTTGTGTCAGCTATTGGGCCAGCCCGTTCTCGTTATTTTCTTCTCTGTGTTTCAGTAGGTAATGTGCCACCGGTTCTTTTGGAGTTTTTTTTTTGTTTTTTCAGTTTGTTTTTGTTAAGAAAATTCATGCACACATTTTAAAGTTCGTTCATATTTTATTTTATTTTGAATTTTTTAAATATTCATGAATATATTTTTTGAAATTATGGGATTTATTTTCGAAAATGGACAAAATAAGGAAAAACCCAGAAGCTAAAAAGCTGGGAATATGAGAAAAAACTCACCCCCTACGATTCGATATATTTTTAATATTAGTTCAACAAAGGCATTGATTTACTCAATGGGATTTGATAATTTAGAGCCAGTAATTGTTGTACGAATTAGTGGTATATATGTATCCATGAGAATTAAAGATTCTAAAATTGATACACGTGACAAATATGTTGCGACAACCAAAAAAAACAAGAGAATGATAATCCGCACATGGGCTGACCCATGGAGCGCCCATCGTTGTGCATCGTCCTGGCAATTTGAAGCACCGAGTGTGAAATAGGGATTCACTTACCTTCAACACCATGTCATGAAAATGGAAGCAACAACGGAGAAGCTCGCAACCTCACACATTCTTCGACCTCGCTTCCTACTGGATATCGATTTTGGTCTAATCAACTATCATCAAGTTTATGCATTCCGATAAGCATTAGTATGAATAGTGTACGTATGGTCAAAAATAACATGCCCCGCCACGAGCTGAATCTCTCACCTTGGTGCATTCAAGTTGTTTTCTTGTTCTAGAAAGAAATTCAAGCTGCTATGGTTTTATGATCCAGTTTATGGGCCTAACTAAGGCCGAATAAAATACTCAAGGCACTCCACAAGGGCACAGATTTGCTCAAAAAGAAAACGGAATGGATATGCACACGACACTATGTGCCCGACGTGCAGCCGATAAATAATATGCATCGTCAGATGCTTTAAGGACAAAAGTACCGATGCCTGGATGGGAAACGTCGTCTGCATGTCGTCTAAAAATATCGGCTGTATAGCAGTGCTCAAAAGAAAAACTCACAAGGGCACAAACCCTTGTCGTAGCTACTCACTCCGTACCATAATATAAAATTGATTAGCTTTTATATTATGAGACGGAGGAATGCGATTATTACAGTATGTGCCACTAAACTCAAGGCAATCAAAGCAAGTGGCAAACAGACACACAGTTGGGAGTTGGGAGTTGGGGAGGATATCTAGTGATACAGGAGCACCTAAGATTTGGTGCTCCGGGAGCTTTATAAACCGTTAGATCTGAGATCCGAAGGCTGAGGAGAGAGCTCGGGCTACTCATCGCACCTGCATGCATGGAGGTGGAGCAGTTGATCCGCACCACTTGGCATTGCTTTATCGTTTCAGATAGGCACGTTAGGATTATATTCCACTGTGGATGCTCAATGATCTCTGCTAGCTCGACGTATACGTCACGCAGATTTGCTCATGCCGACAACCGACTGCAACTGTCTGTCAAAGATCTAATGACACAAGCGCAATCATCACCAGCCGGGCAGAGGTTAAGATAATATAGAGCTTGCAGCAAGTGGATATCGGGTTGTCTCCTCAAAAAGAAATGGGCTCGTTTCGCTGCGATGTTCTTGTTCGGTACGTATAGGTGCATTCATTCATTGCATGTTTTGAGAGCATTCGTTGGCAGGCAACGATGGATGGATGCAAGCCACGACGACGTGAAGGATTTATACAGAGATTCAGAAGTACTTCCTCCGTTTCTAAATATAAGCCTTTGTAAAGATTTTACTATGAACCACATACGGATGTATATAGATGCATTTTAAGCGTAGATTCATCCATTTTGCTTCGTATGTAGTCCACCTAGTGAAATCTTTACACAGATTTATACTCCCCTTCCAAATTACTCGTCGCTGAAATGGATGTATCTAGAATTAAAATACATCTAGATACATCCATACGTACGACAAGTAATTCGAAACGGAGGGAGTACACGACAGAGGCCAGAAAGAGCCCATGCCCCACGTTGCTTAGCCAATTAGCGGCGAACTGTAACTTGCTCCCTGATCTGAGTCTGCAGGTTGCCCTCAAAAAAAAGAAAAAATCTGAGTCTGCAGGTTGTTAGATCGATTCTGCGCCGCCGCTGGCCGCCATAAGGCTGCTGCTCGCCGTTATTCCAAACCACCGCGATGCTAGTCACCGGACGCCAAATAAGGACACCGCGATGGCGCCGTGCTAAACATGGACGCTCCTGCCCCTGCCTCTGTTAATCCTGCCGCAATGTCGATCGTATTCGAGTATGTTTATCATGGTGTTTATTCTTCAAGCCCTCGAATCTAAAGGTATCATCTACGTTTTACTCTTGTTGATGGAAGACTGCAGCCTACTAGTCTAATTCATTGGTTCACATTCATACAAGAGAATTGATTAATTTACTGCAGTGTCTTCCTTTTAATCACTGAACACTTTGTTTGAAATTTTGTATGGTTGCTATATGAAAAGATTGTTTGTGTAAAAGGTTCTTCCAATTAGATTATCAGATTGTTTGATGAGCTTCGTAGTTATAGACCTAAATATTATTAATTGAAATGAGGTTTTTATTGTCAAATATATTTTTCAATGATTTATATCAATGTGCTGCTGAGACTTTTTATTTCTAATGTTTTATTTCCTGCACAAAGTTGCACCTTGCGGTGCGATGTGCTCTGCAAAGTGCATTTGATCGCCATTGTTGCATATTCACATTTACGAGGGAGTAGAGCGAGGTGGAAAGAGTAGCACTGGACCCTGCGTTAAACCCCTCTTACTTTAGAGCAAGTTTTATCGCTTGTGTGTTTAATTGATTTTTTTTCTCTTCGCCCCCTTATGTCCAAATCTGGCTCGCATACGACACGGCCACCCCGATCGACGTCTTTGTACCTCGAATCTCGGAGGAAGCCGCAACTCACATCGATGCGCTCGTGCTCGCACGCACCAAGGAGGTTGAGCTGGTGTTTGTGGGGCTCCCGATGCGGATGGCGGCATGTGTCCATCGCATGACGGGTGGCGGGGTGGATGCATTGGATCATCTCATCGAGCTGTTGAATGCATGTGTCGGGGGGCGACAGTGCGATCTAGGCCGATGCACGCGCAACCGCTGGATCGGCAAGGTGCAGGGGTTTCTTATCTCTTGCATTTTTCCCCTACCAGGTCGTATAAAATCGACTGGAGTGGTTTTTGAAAACTTCTATATATGGACTGGCTTGAACCAGTTCTATAAGTTTCCGTGCGATTTCTTCTTGTTCCTCCTCTTCTTCATCTTCTTCTTCGTTTCTATGTGCTTTCATTGATTTTTTATTTTACCTTTTCTTTGTTTTTTCTCTATTTTAGTTTTCTTCATTCTTTCAAATATTCGATTTTTTTAATACTTGCTGTACATTTTTCGTATGCATGCTGGACATTTTGTAGATACTCCTTGAACATATTTCAAATACATGTTGAACATTGTCAACGGCACATTAAACTTTTACATACATGTTGAACCTTCTAAGAGTTGCCGAAAGAGCCTTTAACATTTTAATAATATGCGGTAACTATTTTATTAAAACACATAGAACATTCTTCGAAAATGCCAGAACATCTTTTTAAAACACGTGAAACAAATTTAAGTGTTGAACATTTTATTAACACATGTCAATCTTTTTTTCACAATTGCCATCACCATTTTTAAAAAATGTGCGAAACAGTTTTTAGTGCTATGAATATTTTTTATTGTCACAATATTTTTTTCAATGGTATGCAACTTTTCAAAAATTATGCGAGAAAATTTTGTGCATTATATAAATGTTGTTTAAACATGCAATGAACATAAATTTAAAACCCATGAAAAATTAAAAATGTTATAAATATTTTTTATTTATATGAACATTTGTTATAAATTATTTAATCATTCTTATATTACATTAATATTTTAAATGAGCCGTAAACTTTTGGAAAATGAAGTAAAGTGACTTGTACATATTCTGAAATATAAACGAAAATAAAAAAATAAATGTAAAAATAGGAACAAGGCGCCGAAGAAACGAACGAATTTATAGAGCTTGACTAGGCCGTCCCATTAAAGGCGTTCTATTAGGCTGGCGGTTCTACCATCTTGAAATAGCCGGAGGGCGTTTCTTTGTCTCGCCCGCAGAGAGGCGGTATGTTTGCTCGCCTCCTGCGCCTGGCCAGACCCATAAACATATATGTTAGCCATATGTTAGTTTTCTTCCCTGTTCTCTGTGTTTTATTTATATTTTGAAATATTATAAATACATATTACCACCGTTCGGAAATAATTAACGTGACAAGTTATTTCCGAACTGAAGGAGTATATTTCATCAGTTAATATCTTCAATTTTTAATACCATTTACCATGCATTGAAAACAGTTAATGCAGTGTAAAAACTTTGTTTGTGCCATATTTAGAATACATCAGTACCAGTGACAAAAAAAATGTTTGGAAGTTTCAAAAAAATGCATGTCACATTTCTAGTAAATATTTATACAATGAAAAAAAATTGTTAACCTAAGTTACAAACTTTTTCTTACCATTCAAAAAAATCGTAAAAATTAAATACATTTACCCATCTTAAAATTTGTTCGTGCCATTTTTAAAATTTTTATGAAATGTAAAGAAATGTTAGCATAATTGAAAAAAAGTACCATCCAAAAAATTATTCGTGACATTTGAAAAGAAGGTATTCCTGGCATTTAACATGAATTCCAAAAATATGGTCGTGACATTTAAAAATAATGTTTATATACTTTTAAAGAAAATTTCACAAAACTTGTAAAACTAAATGTATTGTACCGTTCAGAAAAGTTTGTGGCATTGAAAAAAATAATATTCTAACACTTAACTAATGTTTTGCACATTTAGAAAATATGGGTTTGTGGCATTTATGAAAAATGTTCTAAAGAAAGTTTAACCTGTATTAAAAAGATGTTCAACTTGTACTAAAAATGTTGGTTGTGTATCTGAAAACCTGTATATGAAAGTGTTCAATGTGTATTCAGATAAAACAACCAATGAGTACCAATCAGAGCTAAAAAATGTGGAATGTGTATCTGAATAGCTGTATATGAAAATGTTCAATGTGTATTGATATCAGTGACAAACGAGCAACAAATGTGTATTTGAAAACCTGTATATTAAAATGCTCAACACGTACTAAAAATGTTCAATATGTATTTAACACAGGAGAGGCTCTAAAACCGCTCTAAAACCGGCCAGTAGCGATCTCTAGATTCTTCCCGAACCCGTTATCCTTGACCGGACCGCTAAGCTGATCAATTAAGGCGAGACGAAGCTAGGTCTCGCATTACACAACAAACAAGAAGACGTAGACCCTTCCACTGGAGAGGCTCACTTTTGTCCCGTTCTATTCACAGGACTAATAGACTCGGAAGCGAGAGACCCCGTGATCTGTATTGCTTAATTCCTAAAAAAGTCCGCATCACTTAAAAAATAAAATCATAATCCGCAACTACCTTGATGCACCCCATTTCTGTGCTATTTATTTATATTCGTAAATATCATTAGTACATACTACCACCGTTCGGACATAACTGACGTGGTCGGTTATTTCTGAATGGAGGGAGTATATTTCATAAGTTAGTTTACTTAAATTTTTTATACCATTTACCATGCATTGAAAAAAATTAACACATTGTAAAAACTTTGTTCGTGCAATATTTAAATACATTACAATCAGTCAAAAATAGATTCGCACGTTTGAAAAATATGTCTGTCACATTTCTAGAAAAAATTTATACAATTAAAAAATGTTAATGTAAGTTACAAACTGTTTTGTACAATTAAAAAAATAAAAAATACATTTACCTATTTTAAAATACGTTCGTGACATTTTTAAAAAGTTTTTGCAGTGTAAAAAAATGTTTGCATAATTAAATTAAATGATGTACCATCCAAAAATTGTTCGTGACACTAGAAAAAAAGGTCTTCATGGCATTTAGAAAAACGTTCATGCTTCCCAAAAATATGCCCATGACATTTAAAATAATATTTATATACTGTAATTTAAATTTCCACGTAAATTTTTAAAAAAATGTATTGTACTGTTAAGAAAATGTTCAAGGCACTGAAAAAATATGTTCTAACACTTATCTAGCAATTTGTACATTTAAAATGTATTGGTTCATTGCATTTATTAAAAATGTTCAATGTGTTTTACTGTTGAATATGTTCTAAAGAAAGTTTAACGTCTATAAAAAAATGTTCAACGTGTACTAAAAATGCTGAATGTGTATCTGAAAACCTGTATATGAAAATGTTCAATGCATATTTAAATAAAAGTGCCGGTCAGTAGTAAGTTAGTAATAAATGTGTATTTGAAAGGTTTTATATGAAAATGTTCAATGTGTACTAAAAATGTTCGATTATGTATTTAACAGACTCTAAAACCGGCTAGGTACCAATCTCTAGATTTTTCCAAAACTGTTATCCTTGACCTGACCGCTTCAGGCAAGACGAGGAAGCAACTCGTTGACGAGCGCTCCTTCGGAAGCCTCGCAAGGATCACTTACGGGTGGGTTGGGAGCGCGCCACTTTGACGCACTCTCAGCCGCCGCCACGTGTCACGCTCTGGGCGCTTCCTTCGGATTTTATTTATTTTTATTTTTCCGCTGCGTTTTTGGCTTTTTAAACGATTTTTCCCGGGTTTTCGACTTTTTGGCTTTCTACTTGTCTTCCTTAAAATCGAATTTCTTTTCGCGAAAAGACGCATTTTCTTTTTTTCTTCTGCGAAAGGCACAATACGAAATAACGAGTTCCTTGTTTTTTTTCTTCTGCGAGAGGCACAGTTTTGCTTCCGTGAGAGGCATGGTTGTGCTTTTCGCGGCGAGAAACTGCAACCATGCCTCCTGAAAACAGGAAAAATGTGTTTTCTGTTGGAATCTAGTTTTGAAGATCTTGACGCGAGGTTTGGACGCATGGTTTGAGAGATAAAATGTTTTGAACAAACGGATTTACGAAAAAAGGAAAAACTCTCATGTTGCGACAAGTGGTGCACATGTAGAATGCCACTTGTCACAACTTGAGGAGGTAGGAGTAATCTTTGTAAGGAGTACTTCTCAATTAGTGATTTCGGCAAGACGAGATTAGGTTTTGCAATAAGCGAGAAACAAGAAGACGTAGACCCTCCTATTTTGCCCCGTTCTGTTCAAAGGCCCAACAGACTCGGAAGCGAGAGAACCCCGTAGTCCGCACTGCCTAAAAATGCTGAATGTGTATCTGAAAACCAGTATATGAAAATGTCCAATGTGTATTTAAACAAAAGTACCGATGGGTAGTAAATTAGTAATAAATGTGTATTTGAAAACTTGTACTCCCTTCGTCCCAAAATTCTTGTCTTAGATTTTGTCTAGATACGGATGTATCTAATACTAAAACGTGACTTGATTCATCCGTATTTAGACAAATCTAAGACAAGAATTTTGGGGCAGAGGGAGTATATCAAAATGTGTAACTTGTACTAAAAATGTTCAATATGTATTTAACATTTTTTGAGGGGTATATGTATTTAGGAGAGGCTCTAAAACCGGCCAGTACCGGACCGCTAAGCCTCCACTGGAGAGGCCCACTTTTGTCCCGTTCTGTTGTACAAAGGCCCAGCAGACTCGGAACCGAGAGAACCCCGTAATCCGCAACTACCTTGGCCCACCCCATTTCCGTTTTCCCTCCATCTCCAACAGCTAAACCCCATTTCCGCTTCGTCTTCTCCGCTCGTCACACTCCCCGCCACCGTCTCCTCCCCACCCCACGGCCATGGCCGCCACCCCCACACCCCTCCCCCTCCTCCTCCTCCTCGCCCTCCCCTTCCTCCTCGCCGCCCTCACCGCCGCTCAGCCCCGCCCCTTCGGAGGTAACTAACCGAGCCCCAACTAACTCTGGCCGGGGAGCTGAAATCCCTGAGATCTGTCGGCGGGGTCGCTGATCCCGTGACTCGTGCACTGTGTGGTCCTTTTGCGCTTGCAGGTGCGCCGCCGGGGTATGTGCGGTACGTGGCGGACGCGACGGCGACAGCGGAGGCGGAGGAGTACGACTACATCGTGGTGGGGGGCGGCGGGGCGGAATGCCCGCTGGCGGCCACGCTCGTGGGGCCTGGCGTGGGCCGCGTGCTGCTGCTCGAGCGCGGCGGCGCGCCCGCCGAGTTCCCGGCGCTCGCCACGGCCGGCGGCTTCGTCAGGACGCTCGCGCTCGCCGACCCCTCGCCGGACTCCGACGCGCCCGCGCAGGCCTTCAGCTCCGAGGACGGCGTCCCCAACGTGCGCGCGCGGGTGCTCGGCGGCGGCACCGCCATCAACGCCGGCTTCTACTCCCGCGCGCACCCGGGCTGGTTCCACGGCCACGGGGAGGTCTGCTCCTCCAAATCCTTCTTTTGTTTCAGCTAGCCACAAGGATTGGTCAGTTCGGTCGGTTATGTGGATCCATTCATACAGAATTGAGTAGTAATGAAGCCCAATCATGATATCCAAAACAAGAACACTCATCCCAAACGGGTTATGACGATTAACGCTTGTGAAAGTGACATTTCTCTGTTGATTATTGGAGATTCAGGGTGCCGAGGTGCCGGATTGGGACATGCGGCTGGTGAACTCATCATACGAGTGGGTGGAGCAAGAGCTGACATTCCAGCCGGAGGTGCACGGGTGGCAGGCGGCGGTGAGGGCCGCGCTGCTGGAAGCTAACGTGACGCCGTGGAACGGCTTCACGGTGGAACATGTCACTGGCACAAAGATTGGTGCCACCACCTTCGATGCGTCGGGACGCCGCCACAGCGCCGCGGACCTCCTTGCTTTCGCCCGCCCTGGCCGTCTCCATGTCGCTGTCCGTGCCGCCGTTACCCGCGTCATAATCAACCCTATTGATCCTGGTGAGTCATGCATTGTTCTACTTTGGAAATATTGAATTTGGTTGCCATATTGGTGCATAATTACATTGCAATAAAATTATGTCTGGAATGCCAATCAATTTACTTGCCATAACTGCATTAGTAAGTGGTATCTTCAATAGTACCATCAGTTTGGTTACAGTTTGTTTGATCATGCCAATCGTTTGAATGCTGGATTTCTAGAAAGAGCCAGCTGCTGTAAATGTAATGCATGATATATAATCATAATAGCTTTTAGGTCTTCTGCACATACATAATATCGAATAGTCTAGACTAATGCTATTTCAGAGTGATGGGCTGTGCCAAAATCTTGATGTGCACAGCTTACCCGAGACCGAGAACAGGAAAAGCTGTTTCCTATCCTGTATTTGTGATTAAATGACTGTAGTAGCTAGCCAACTGAAGATCTTGTAGGTTTTACAAACTAACATTTCGTTTTGGGACTTGTGTGTATAAACAAGTAGCAGTTGTATTGGACAACTGGTAGTTAAGCGTCTTTTCTTGTTCAATGAATGCTTGAGTATCTGTTAACAAAACAACATTAGCAGTGTTCCGACTTAGTTCTGTTCACAATTAACAGCCCTCTCTTGTGTTCCTGTTATGGCAATTGTTCCTCCAAGGATATGTCAGATTGAATGACTTACGTGTTGAATGCCAAAACTTGGTTTTTTTCCTCTTAGCTTTGCCCCCTGAATATTTGTCTTCAGGTTACATAACTGCCTCCTGTTGTGTTCAGTTTCGTCAGAGCCATCCTACATTCCTACTCTTTTAGTGGTGCCGGCGCTTTTCGCCACAAAGTCTCACTAAAATTATGCATATTGCACAACCTTGTCCCAGCACAGCAAGCACCAGTTCTTGAGCGTCTGCGGAGCTTCCTCCAAAGTACTCTGCATAGAGCACTAATTAACATTTTGAGGGTGTGTATTATTTCTTATTTTCAAAGTGTCCACGTGACAGAAGAACTTACCATCTTAACGAGTTTGTTGTTTGAGCTATGGATCCAAAATGAGCAATATACCCAAAATCAGTGCCCACTGCCCACATGCCGACCTGAGTACGCATTTCAGAAATATCAGATCAGACCGAATTACTGATCACAGCTTACACTCTTTGTGTAACTGCCACCGCAAAATAAAACTTTTGTGGATATTTATTGATGTTCACTTACGCTTGCTTAGATTTTCCTAGGAAAAAAGAAGCTTAAGGGTGGAATATACTTGTACTGGATTAACTCCTTTCCATATTAGCTACAATAAGAATTATCCTGAACAGATGGTGTTTCATCTACGAGCACATAATTTTTAGCTCTAAGCCAATGTGCAAGTATGAGTAAACTTTTTGCTTCTTTCTGTATGTATCCAGCCGCACGCCGTGGAAGGTCACGACCAGCAGTAGCAGCAGTTGGCGTCGTGTACCAGGACCGTCTTTTCCAGCAGCACCATGCCCTGCTGCGTCCAGGTGGGGAGGTCATACTTTCTGCAGGTACACTTGGAAGTCCCCAGTTGCTGCTTCTCAGTGGCGTTGGCCCTGCTAACGACCTTACGTCCCTCGGCATCCCTGTTTCTGTGGATGCCCCTGACGTTGGGAAGCATATGTTCGACAACCCTACTTGGCGGCATCTCCATCATCCCATCAGTCCCCATCGACCACTCCCTCATCCAGGTGGTCGGCATCCCTTCTGCCAACGGCACTGCCTCCTACCTCGAGGCCGCGTCGTACATCGTCCCTGTTTCTCCCATGCTGCGCCCCGCCGGTCCTTTTATCAGCCCTACTTCGCCACTCTATGTCACCATGGCAACCATCATGGAGAAGGTCCCTGGCCCGTTATCCGAGGGCTCGCTCTGGCTATCATCACCTAATCCCATGGAGACCCCCTCGGTGCGCTTCAACTACTTCAGCCGCCCCGAGGACCTGGCACAGTGTGTCGTCGGCGTGCGCCGCGTGGCACAGGTGCTCCAGAGCAGGACGATGGACATATTCCGTTCGTCAGTTGGGTCGGCGAGCCAGGGCAGGAGAGGGCGTGGTAGGAGGGACTTCAGGATCGTTGGGGCGACCCTGCCACTCGACTGGAGCACAAACAACACTGCCGTGGCGGAGTTCTGCAGGCGGACCGTGGCCACGCTGTGGCATTACCATGGAGGGTGTGTGGTTGGAAGGGTGGTTGACAAGGATTTCCGGGTCATCGGCACGCAGTCTCTTCGCGTGGTGGATGGGTCGACGTTCAGTGTGACGCCCGGGACGAATCCTCAGGCCACGGTGATGATGATGGGCAGGTATGAGCTGGGATATATAGTTCTTCTGCTTGCATTCATTTTGAGCAATGTTATATACTAGTACTAACTGAGATAGTGTAATTGACATGATTGCCTTGCGTATTGACATTTGACAGGTACATGGGGCTGAAGATGATCGCGGAGCGGCACAGCAGGAGGCCAGTGAACACGTCGTCGTACAACGAATTGCAGGAGTAAAACCCTCTTCCAGTGCTTGTGAAACTGATCCAACCCCAAGCATCTCAGGGATATCCTATGAAGTGTTGGAGTGCACCGTGCACCCTGCATCCGGTGCAGAACTGCTACTTTTTTTTTGCTAGCGATATACAACGTGTATATATTGTACAGTGATAGCATATGCACGAGGAAGGAGATAGAATGACATGCCTGGATATCACAATTTTTCATAGCGAATAGCATCTGCCGGTTACGATGCACTACGGCAATTAGTTACACGGGTATACAGCTATGCTGAGAGTCTGCTAGTGGATGTTACTTGTACTCTTATTTAACCTGAATAAAGCATTTCCCAAACAGAGGACTGCCGAATTCATGACTTTGCTACTCTGGATACAGTTTTCCTTTCTAACTATATGTTGTCAACCGTACTAATGCTCTTCATCCAGCACATAACGCATTGCTACGTTTTTGCTTAGAGATATATGCTGTACATAGATACATACTGTAGAGTATGTAATGATCTGTATGTACTGCACGGTGAGGAAAGCACGAGATTTTTGCATACTGAATAGTGTCTGCGGGACAGGCGATTGCTGTTTTGATCTGTATGTTTTTACGAAGATTAGTTACTTTATATACACGGGGATACAGCTATGCTGAAAGTCTATTTTTGCATGCTAATGGATGCTGCTTGTGCTTTTATCTAGTCTGAACAAAGAGTTTCCCTGGCTGCCGAATTTCGTAAAGTTTTGGACTGACTTTGTTACCCTGGAGATACAATTTCATTTGCTATCCTGGAAGCCTGGAACTGCTTGATCCAGAATGTCTTGCGTAGAGAAAGGCCAAGCTTGTGAGTTCCTCTTCAGGTTACGTTTCTCCACCTTCAAGGCACGAAAAGTAAAGTCAGGCAGCTACTCCCTCCGTTCCAAAATAGATGACTCAATTTTGTAATAAAGTTAGTATAAAGTTGAGTCATCTATTTTGGAACGGAGGGAGTACATCATATACTCCCTCCGTTCCAAAATAGATGACCCAACTTTGTATTAACTTTAGTATAAAGTTGAGTCATCTATTTTGGAAGGGAGGGAGTATTTTCTTACACCTTAAAGCCAAGCGCAGTTTGATACTTGGCTACATAATATTGTTACATGGACAGAGGAATGGGCATGGATGTTCGCTAAGGCGAAGATTCACCGTCACAAGAAATGAACAATACCATTCGACCAAGGCGAGAGAAGTGACACTGATGAATGATAACTTGTACACATTCACATGCTCCAGAAACTTTTAGTGTCTGCAACTAAGCTAGTCAACAAATATTTGTTAGGATATGTTGGACCCGTACATTGTAGAAAACTTTATCAAGATATTTAGAAGTACTAAAATTGATATAAACACACTACACTAAATCCAAGGGTCGCAAGATAATCCATGGATAAATATGATTTTGTCATATCTTTGTGTTTTTCTTAGGTTAGCATAATTCAGTTGAACAAAAAATTCCAAACTGAGGCAGTAAATATTATTATTTCCTTGCAAAATGTATTTCTACTTTTGCACTAGTGTATTTTGTACACGATGGATGAATTTTATAGTTCTGAACCACGATTTAGATTATGGTAAATATATTTTTATTTTTAATCTTATTAAACAAAATAGAGAAATATCAATTAAACTTGTATGTGAAGTTTATATTTAAATATAAGATTTAGTTAAAATGTGACTTACAAAAAGTAAAAGTTTTTAGTATAAATTGGTGGTATTCTAAGTAAACCCTAGAGAACCGGCAACTCAACCATTAGTTCCTCCACAATTTGAGATTAGTTTGATATCCGATAGGGAAAAGGAAACAAATTGATGTTCGAACTTACACAGCAAGATAAGAAAATGAAATAAAAATAAATAACACAATATGCACTCATTGGGCAGAGGCTAACGGTTCAATTAATGTGAGTCAGCATCATCGCTGTCACTTGTCCGCTGTTAACCCATGTTCCACCACTGGCTGATATCGAGTTTATCCTTGAAGGTGGCAAGAAACTCGTGGGTGTTCTGCTTGTAGGTTTCAAGTTCATATAACACATATAATCGTTCCCATATATTTTCTATAAACTCTAACATTTAAATCAAACGAGAAATCAAATTATTACCATTCTCATCTAAGTTCATAATGGAAGAAAAATAACCAAGGATTGCAGAAAAATAAACCATGCATCATGGGAGAAACTTACTGTGGAGAAGATTGCCCGACTCAAACAAACCAAAATGGTGTAAAAAAAAATGAAGGTTTGCCAGGATTTAGGGTGTGAGTATGAGAGAGGAGAGAGAGAGAGCCACGAGGTAATGGCTGGATTAGCCCTTACCTCCGCCGCTGGACTCTTAAAGAACCAAATTTCACGTGGTACGAGCGCGGATACAAGCGCTTGTGCTTGTATCACACGCCGTATTGCATGTAAAATGCAAACTAGAGTTTCTGGGATACTTGGTATGATGGTCGGTATGAACACTTGCGCTTGTACCATGTCTCATCTTCTCTTCTGGAGTCAATGAAGGTTTCTGAGTCACCGGGTATGAGGACTGGTCAGAGCGTTTGCAGTTGTACCTCCAACCTAAAGAGGATCTTAAATTCTAATACCAAATGATCTATTACATACTAGGGTTCCTCCATATCCCTAAGAACTAGAGAAACTACTTGTGCATCGAGGGGCATGATTGAAACGAGATGAATTATGATGATCATGATGAGTTCATAAAGATAATACACGACTAAATCCACTCCAACTACTGTATTACAGATGGATAGGAATGCGGATGGTGAAGATGATGATGATGATGGTGAAGCCCTCTTGATTTAGCGTTGCGGCGGTGAAGTCCTTGAACTGATTACCCCTCCGGATGCCTTCCGGCGGCTAGGGTTATGTGTTCTGGATGCGTTTCTATAGGCTGTGGGCGTTTGATCCCCGATCCGACTCCACGAGGGTGAAGTAGTTGACCAGGAGGCAGTCGTATGGTTGGCCATCTTGTGCTCTGGATGAGGCGCGCATGCTCCAACTACCTCCAATCTTTTTACATTTTTATGGTAGGTGTGCTTGAGGTTCTTCATCTTCTTTTCCTCAAAAAGAGTGATTTGTACTTCGCAAAGAAGTTCAGTATTTATAAAGAAAAATGCAGCATAATTGGTAGGATAAAAAATAGAAGATTTAGCGACCAATCTAGATGGTGCACCATACCCCCTTAGTATCTTTTTCATTTTTGGAGTTGGTATTTTTTTGGAGTTGATCTTTGCAAATAAAGAGCTAATCTTGGTAGTTTGAGATTTTTGTAATCTTTTCATGAATTCTTGACGGCTTTCCAATGGGTTTCTTTTCAATATAGTCTGGTAAATACATTTTCCCCGAGCGGGTAGAACCTCTATATGCTAGAGCGAGCATCTACAATAGTAATACCTGCAAATTAGTTACAGAACTAACACTCAACGCTTAGCTCCCCGACAACAACTTCAGAAAATCGCTTGGGAACTTGCGAGACACGCAAAGTTGTCTAGCATTTGTGTAAGTATCCCAAATAGTATCGGCCCCAAACGAGGAGCAGAAAAGAGTGTTAGAGCATCTTCAACAGCCGCGCTAAGCGCCAGCATAAAAAAAACCTGTTTGCCTTGGCAGCACCGGCTTCAGTTTAAGCTGTGACGCCCGGCTGGCTCCGACAACCGCGCTACCGCTCGACAGCGCCATAAAAATACAATGGCAGCGCCGCACAAGCCACATATACATTTCAAAGAAGAAGAGCAAAAATGATCAAACAAACAAAATAAATCAACAATAAATAGTTCAATTTCGTTAGCATTACAACTCAAACAAATAGTTTATCGTTGAATTACAACAAATAATGCAATAAACACAACAAATAGTTCATGAACAATACAATGTCGAATGCAGAAATCATCATGCTCTTTGTCGTCCATGCCATGCCCACCACTCAATCAGATCATTCTGAAGTTCATTGTGCGTTGCGGGACGCCGAATGGCATGATAGGAGGCAATAAAACGGGCTACCCTTTCAGCCCTCGGTCACACTCGCACGTGATGTCCCAAGAGCTCATACTGTGAGTAGTCTAAATCTTGGCCACGCTCATTCTCGATGATCATGTTGTGCATGATCACACAAGCGTGCATGATGTACCAAAGCATTTTTTGATCCCAAAATATAGACGGTCCTCTCACAATAGCAAATTGGCTTGCAAAATCCCAAATGCTCTCTCCGCATCTTTTCTAGCCGCGCGCATGAGCATTGTGGAAATCAAGATTTTCTTACCTTCCGGCTTTTTCAGCGGCTTCACGAAGGTTTGCCACTTTGGATAGATGCCATCCGCTAGATAATAGCCATAGTTATGCGTCGGACCATTTGCTACAAAGCTGCACCGGTGGCAACTCACCGTTTGCAATCTTATTCATCAGTGGTGACGGTTGACAACATTGATCTCATTCAAAGATCCAGGCATTCCAAAGAATGCATGCCAAATCAAGTCTCTGATCGCCACCGCTTCAAGGATTATAGTGGAACCCTTTTTGGCCGTGGAATTGCTCATGCCATGCCTTTGGACAATTCTTCCAACTCCAATGCAAGCAATCTATTGAGCCAAGCATGCCGGGAAAGCCGCGAGCTTTGTTCATCGCCAATAGCCTATGCGGCGTCTTGACATTGAAAGATCTCAAATACTCCTCGCCAAACACTTCCACAATTCCCATCGCAAAGCGCTTGACACACATGATGGCTTGGCTCTCACCCATAGCCAAGTGATTATCAACAAGATCAGCGGTATACCGTATGCCAACATCGTAAGCGGTTGTCACCTTCTGAAAGGTGCTATGCCCGAGCCCTCCGGCGGCATTCCTCCTTCTTTGAAAAAGCGGTCATGGCTCGCTAGTTTCTACGCAATGCGCCTTTGAACAACTCGGTGCTCATCCTAAACCGCCATTTAAAATACGACTCGGGGTATGTGGGATTCTCCGCAAAATAATGCCTGATCAATCTATTGTGGGCATCGATCCTATCCCTCCAAATTTTTTGCCGACCCATAACCGATCCTCCGTGCTTCGGTTTTTTTTTGTTATGAATAGCTAGGATCATTGCTAGATCGTCCTCCTCTTAGATATGAATTTCTTATTAGGAAGTATCTTACTACGAACTCATATACAATGTTCAATACTATTCTATAAAACTACAATTCAAAACATGCACCAAATTCATGAAGTTTGAGCAATACATACCTTGTAGGCGTTTTGTGAACACCTTGGGCGCTGTTCCTCGACGGAGGCGCGCGAGCACCGGCCAGGACTAGGAGGGATGGGGTGGAAGCCTTGGCAGCGCTTGAGGATAGGCCGGGAAGCGCTGAGCAGTGCCTTGGCGGGCGGCCAGCGGGCCTTGGCCGGATGGGGTGGAAGTGGGAGAGGAAGTGCGAGAGCGGCGCTCGAGTGTGCAGCTGTAGTGGGCGCCGAAATACACAGCGAGAGTGTTTTCGACCGCGTGCCCAACTTCGTTATAAGCAGCAGCGCGCCGTTTTCTTGGCGCTTTGCTGAAGCGATCCGGCGTTCTTGTAGCCGCTAAAACGGACTAATTTGCTGACACGGCTCTATTTTAAGCGGCTGTTGGAGATGCTCTTAATGTGCGGCGTTTGACGCTTTACACAAATTTCACTGGCCTTATGTGAATTAACTATTTGGTATCTGTTGGGATTAGTAGGACTAGTATGGTGGTGGAGAAGAGTAACCAGGGGTCGCAACAAAGTAACAAGAGTGCCAAAATAAATAACGTAAAACTAAAATGTTGCAAATGAACTTTCGCTTTATGGAGTAGAATGTTCCTCGCCCATAATTCGAAGGCTCACTATGGGTATCATCACCCAACCTATGGAGACCCAAATCATGCTACATCTAGGAAGAATTACATTGAGTCAGACTTGGTTACCCGAAGCCCATGTAGAGGCACCTACGGCTGGATTCGTCATCTTGGCTGGAATTCTTTTAAAATTGGGAACCTATGGGTTTTTTCATGGACACCCCATGTGCGCTTCAACGAATAATCCTACACCTAGCAGACAAGTAACAAAAGGCTACATAATTTTCCTTCAACAATTCTCTTTACCCCCTGAATTTCAGGGGATCGCCCCCTCCTCCCCCTACTCCCAATCACAATTTGCCAACTAGGTAATTACATAATACTTAACGTAACTTCTTCATAAGTGTAGCATTGCTCGCGCTTCAACTACTTCAGCTGCCCTGAGGGCCGGGCACAATGCGTCGTGGGCATGCGCCGCGTGCCACAAGTGCTCCAGAGCATAACGATGGACATGTTCCGTTCGTCAGTTGGGTTGGTGAGACAAGGCGGGAGAGGGCGCGCCAGGAGGGACTTCAGGATTGTTGGGGCGACCCTGCCAGTCGACTAGAGCACAAACAACACGGCCGTGGCGGATTTCTGCAGGCGGACCATGGCCACGCTGTGGCATTACCATGGAGGGTGTGTGGTTGGAAGGGTGGTTGACAAGGATTTCTGGGTCACCCGCACGCAGTCTGTTCGCATGGTGCATGGATCGATGTTCGTTTGACCCCCGGGATGAATCCTCAGGCCACCGTGATGATGATGGACAGGTATGAATTGGGGGATATAGTTCTTCTGTTGTTTATTTTGAGCAATGTTGTACTACTAATTGATCGAGATTGTAATTGAAATGTTTGCCTTGCTTATTGACATTTGACAGGTACATGGGGCTGAAGATGATCGCGGAGCGGCACAACAGAAGGCAAATGAACAGGGGCGGACCCAGGATTGGACCAAGCCCAGGGCCCATGCTGCTACAGTGCTGCTACAATGTTGCTACAGTGCATAATGGGCTAGAGTCAACGAAGTAATTCAATCTCACGCCCGGGGGGCCTGTGGATCCGCCACTGAATGAACACATCATCGTACAATGAACTGGAGGAGTAAAACCCTCTTCCAGTGCTTGTGAAACTGATCCAACACCAAACACCGTATTATAACAGCTAGACTACCCTTTTTGCTAGCGGTATATAACGTGTATATATTGTACAGTGATAGCATATGCACGAGCAAAGGAATAGCATGACTTGCCTAGATATCACAATTTTTCATAGTGAATAGCATCTGCGGGGTGATTACTGCTTTCTAGCACTGCTCTACGGCGATTAGTTACTGACCATATACACGGGGATTTGCTAGTGGACATTACTTGCACCCTTATTTAACCGAAATAAAGCCTTTTCCTAACAAAGGACGGCTGAATTCGAGACTTTGCTAGTACCATGGATACAATTTTCTTTTCGAACTACGCTGTGCGCCGGCCGTATTAAATAAACTATTATCAATGCTCTTCATCCGGTGCACACAACGCATTGGTAGTAGTATGTTTTTGCCAGTGGTATGTACTGTAAATATTCTAGAGTATATGTGATAATCTGTATATACTGCACAGTGATAAGGGCATGCATGATGAAATCATGAGAGTTTTGCATTGCTTTGTTTCGTAGTAGTGCCAGTTACGGCGATTAGCTACCGACTATATACACCAAATGGATGCTGCTTGCGCTCTTGTCTAGTCTGAACAGAGCGTTCCCATGACAGCCGAATTTCACTCAGTTTTGGACTGACTTTTGTTGCTACCCTGGACCTGGAGATACAGTCTGCTTTGCTTTGCTGACCTTGAACTGCTTGATCCAGAAAGTCTTGCGTAGAGAAAGACCAAGCTTGTGCGTCTCTTCAGGGTGTACAATGTACGTAGCCGGCCGGCCGTGTCAATCCAACACCTCTGTGCTCTGTTTTCGTTGGGTCATCTGAACTGATCTGACGAGAGAGGCCGAGGGGCAGGCGGCAGCTGCTTCGATTTCGCCATCTAGGCTTGGCCCTTGGGGACCGGCTGGTGAGACACGCGCTCTCAGACTAGCCATAATGGGTAGTAATATAGAGTAGTAACATGCTCATGTTACTACTCTATGTTACTACCTCTATGATAATGGGGAGTAACATATGTGTGATGACGTGCAACATTTTATTTATTAGGCTATAGACTCATCTTATCTATGTATGTGATGTTAATTATACTAGTAGTAACTAGCTATGTTACCACATGCCTTTTTTTCATTTATTGCTTGCCACATCATCTATTTTATCTAGATATGTGTGATGTTACTACCTATGTTACTTCCATTATAGATAGTCTCAGCCACCCCTGCCACCGGCCGTGCTCCCTTCCCCTGTTTCCGCCCACCTCGTGCTGGTTGGTTCGTGCGGCTGCGAGGCAACCAGGCCAAGGCGCGGCACGGAGATCCCGAAACGATTTGGTAGTACTCCCTTCATCCCATAACCTTGTACTCCTAAAACTTATGGGATGCTGGGAGTACTGCCGTACTTATTTGGGAACCACAAGGCGTGCGCACGTTTGTTTTCCTCTGTGCGTGTGCAATGCAGTGCACCGGGGCGAGCAGCAAACTAGATATGGCGCCGTATGGGCGCCGGATCATGGCGTTGGCAGCTGGGAGCTACTAACTAGCAACTAGAGCTAACTTCATAACTTGCCTGCTTAACGTGGCCGCACTAATGGGCAGGACTATCTGAGCCTGACATCCCCTCCCCACAGGAAGATGTGGCTAGCTTGCCCACGTGTGTTTTTTGTTACATGTTGGCAATGCTACGTGCGTACTTTATTCGCGTATATATATGCATGGACTGCCCCTCCCATCCCCGTGCAACACGTGTACCTACTACCTAGTGCGAACTCGCCGGCGGCGTTCAAAGTCCAAGTTACTCGTCTCACCCATCCATCCATCTCGCGCGCGCATTATTTGTACTAGTATGATGGAATGATCCACACGGCATGCATGCACGCACGCACGCACGCTCGCTCGCTGATCAGTCCATCTCGCGGTTGCCGTGCGCCCACGCGGTTGGATAGTTTGCACATTCATTACAGACCTGCAGACATGTTCCACGCGAAAAAATAATACTACTACCGGACATGCCAGCAGCACGCACGCACGCGCGCGCGCACTCGTCTCCCATGCGGCGCCCAGCGCCAGCGGTGGCCACCTCCCTGGAGCGAGCTACACGCACGTACGTAGCGTGGCCCATGCACCTCCGGCCACAGGCGGAGGACCGCGGCACGTACCCCTCGGTCGACCACGCGATGCGCGCGGCGTGCCCGATCGACCAACCGCCGGCCGTCCCGACACTAACGCGCGCTCGCCGATGATCGGTGCATCGCTTTCAGAGCGAGATATCCATTTTTTTAATTCGATTCGAGGGGTTGCAGGTTGCATTGGTCCCTCGACGCCGGATGCTTCGATGATCGACCGATCTCGCGCTTTCGGATGGCCGGAGTATGTTAAGTAGCACTTAATTAAGCTCCGCTCGCCAACCAATTTGTTCCCGCCGGAGCTCGCTAGCTTCTTCAGCTTCAGCTGTCAGAGAGGGATGCCCTACACCGCTCAATCGCCATCGTGCCTATACACATGAATTGATGGATCACCAATTAATGTGTATATATGTAGTTTTTGTGTCAACAGCATGGCTGGAAAATAACAAGACCAAAAAAATCCCCAAAAAAAAACATGACCAAAAGGTTGCAAACAGTGTACTACTAATACTACCTCTGTCTGGGTTTATTGGTCTCCTTCGTATTTTGTGCCCAATTTTGACCATAGATTTGACTAACAAATTATTAGTATGTCACAAAATTTATATTGTTGGATTCATATATGAAAGAGGTTTCTAATTATACTATTTTTAGGGTACATAATTTATATTTTAATAGTTAAATGAAAGGTCAAAGTTTGATCCAAACTACAAGAGAGACTAGTAAACCAGGACGGAGGTAGTAAAACACTACTAAAACTAATTAAGCACCTTGCTTGGAGATATATAGGGTTCTAACTTTAACTTGAAAATAGACTGCCAAGGAAATTCCCAATCGATAATTGTATGTAGTTGGACGACTGGAGGGCTGGGCAATAGCCCAGTGGCAAGGACACAATGGTGCATCCTTGCAGACGGGGTTTGACTCTGTCGAGAGCGAATTTCTACGATCTTATTCGGGTGGGCTCTTTTTATAAAAAAATATATTTTGGATGCTAGTGCGCGTGGATCACTTTTTTTAGTTGGATGACTAGTGTGTAGAGTTCCTGCATCAATAACGGAACCACCCGCATGCACAAATAGGACTGCAAGTGAAGTGTCTATACACGCATGCATCTCTTCTCTGTACTAGTCGCCCCCCTGAATGGAGGGGCCCTTAATTAACTCTCAAATAATGAAATAAAAATGCTAATAATACATGGCTCAGATGCAGCCATGATTGTGAGTTCAGCCATGGCTACAGTAAACTTGTCTTCTGAATTTGTCCCTTATCGTGTTATATATAGGGGTTTTTTCGTGGGTGTCAAAAGCATGGCTGGAAAAATAACATGACCAAAAGATTGCAAACAGTATAGAACACCGCTAAAACTGAGCACGCACGCTTGGAGATAGAGATGTCAACCGGGTCCCGTTTAATCCCGTTTAAAGTCCACTTACGATATGATAGTTTAAAAAGGTTTTTTGTTTGTTTGAGGAAAATGAACTATCAACCTAGCAAAAACTAACTAAACGGGATTGTGGACGCCATTTATTTGCCACTTACATCCCTACTTGGAGATACATAGGGTCTAAACTTTAAGGGCATCCCCATAGCAGACCCTTAAACCTTTCACAAGCGTTCAGACCGCGTTGTCCGGACACAGTTTGTTATCCAGCGTAGTTCTACATCGGTCCGACGATGCATCTGGACGTCCGTTTTTTTCACCAAGCGGAGACAAACCAGGGGGCTTTGCTGGAGTTCGGACATCCGTCTGCCTAATTGTCGGTGTCAAAACCGGCGGATCTCGGGTAGGGGGGTCCCGAACTGTCCGTCTAAGGCTAATGGTAACAGGAGGCGGGGGACACAATGTTTACCCAGGTTCGGGTCCTCTCGACGGAGGTAATACCCTACTTCCTGCTTGATTTCTTGATGATATGAGTATTACAAGAGTTGATCTACCACGAGATCATAGAGGCTAAACCCTAGAAGCTAGCTTATGGTTATGATTGTTCTTGTCCTACGGACTTAACCCTCCGGTTTATATAGACACCGGAGGGGGCTAGGGTTACACAGAGTCAGTTATAGAGAAAGGAATCTTTATATCCGAATCGCCAGGCTTGCCTTCCACGCAAAGGAGAGTCCATCCGGACACGGGACGAAGTCTTCTATCTTGTATCTTCATAGCCCAACAATCCGCATATACATATAGTCCGGTTGTCCGAGGACCCCTTAATCCAGGACTCCCTCAGTAGCCCCTGAACCAGGCTTCAATGACGATGAGTCCGGCGCTCAGATTGTCTTCGGCATTGCAAGGCAGGTTCCTTCTCGGATTACTCCAAAGTAGATCTTGAACATAAGAATCGTTTTCGGCTCTGCAAAACAAATTCCATATACCACCGTGGAGAGCATAATGTTTCCACGAGTCCCATCCACTGACAGCTTTTACAACACGACATTACGTCATCGTCCAGCCATTATTTTGAATCGTTTTTCAGGCCTGCTGCTCCACGCTTCACGAGGCGGTTTTATTGGCACGTCTTGTCGAAGTGGAGATCGTGTCCCCTTATTACGGGATTTTCATCAACATGGGCGTGGGTAACCCAACCGTCCCGTTGGTATGATTCCTTGGGAATAGGCATGTTTTAAGGCCACGTAGGGGACGTTTGATATTCGTCATCTTTATAAGGAGGCCGAGACCCGCATTTCCCCTCTACGCTACTCCCTCCTCCTCTCACCTCGAGCTCCAACACCCAAGGCTTAAGCAACGACCGCTTGAACCTCGGGCCATATCCAGATCCAGCTTTCAGGGCCGGTGGACGGCTTCCTCTGTCACCGAGGAGGATATCAAGAAGCTCAGGGAGGTGAGGTACTTGATTGCGGAAATCCTTCACAGGCTTCCTGCACCAGGGGAGGTTATCCATACTCCTAGATCTAATGAGAGGATCGTATTCATCCTCCACTTCCTTCGGGGGTTAGGTTTCTCCCTCAATCCCTTCGTTCGAGGCCTCCTGTTTTACTAAGGACTAGATTTCCATCATCTAGCTCCGGACTCACTCCTCCACATCTCATCGTTTATTATCGTATGTGAGGCTTTCCTTCGTATCTCTCCACACTTTGGCTTGTGGCTCAAGACCTTCGATGTAAGGCCGAGGACAATAGACGGGAGACACACAGAGTGCGGAGGTGCTCTGATAAGCAAATCGGTCGACGTCGTCTGGCCAAAGGGTTCCTTCACTGCAACTTCCAGCCTATGGCAACGGGAGTGGTTTTATATCACGGAGCCCCGTGGTACCAAGTGGGTGGCTTCACCCGCCTTCCGATCCGGCCCTCCGCAACATCTTGCATCATGGATCAACAAGGGGCTGGACTGGGGATCGCTAGATGAAGTTCAAATACTGCAAAGCCGCATTCGAGACCTTATTAAGAAGGACATCGACCTTGTCAAGGTAATTCAAGTTATGCTAGTCCGTCGGGTCTTGCCATGCCAGCGCCGACCTCTCCGTATGTGGGAATTCTATCCGGAAGGACCGCGAACCATTCAGCGCTTCTTCGGCACAACGCTTGAAGGGATGTATGAATTAGTCTTCGAGTCACGAAAAAGGTGTCCGGACACCACACAGGACGCAGGCCTTGACTGCAACCATCCGGATTCCCCGGTAAGTACTCAATTTCCGAACACGTTTTTAGTTTAAGTTTCTCATAACAAAACTGAGAAAACCATACTCTGCCAGGGCTAGGTAAAGAAGCGGAGAGGATCAGATGTTCGTCCCCTCTTCCCGAAAACTCAGCGGACCCAGTGTTAACCAGGATGCTGGCTCCGGCACCCTATCAAGTGCCGTTGAGGGAAGAAAAGGAGGGGAGTGGAGAGGCCCAAAGTGGCCTTAATACCGGAGGTGCGTCACGCACCGTATCCGGGGAAATCGGAACTCCCGTGTCGGAGGGTGAATGGGGAGGAGAATCTAACATTCCCTCCCCCCCACGGGAAGAAAATAGCCGCTCCCGAAGACCTGAAGGCAGAGGCTTCCAAGCGAGGGAAGAAATCCCTATCAGGGGGCCTGAATTCGGGAGGCGATATTGCTGCACAGCGCCCACAAGGGGGCCAGCCTTTAGCTGAACCGTAAGTGAACAAAGGTGTTTAATAAGCATACCCCGTTCTTTTCCCGTTTGTGAGGGTAATATTTTGAAACGTATATTTTGCAGTTCGGCCTATAGCCTCCCTCAACAATCTTCGTCCTCAGGGGATCTTCTTCCAGAGATGATGGAGAGCGAAACGCCGCCTCATACTTCCCCGCCTCATAAGGCGGTCGACCCTGAGGTGTCGTCCCGGAGGATCTCTCCCGACCCGCGAAGGAGCGCCGGGCCAGAAGATGACTCTTCGGCCGCCCGAGGTCCGGGTTTTTCGGCCCCTAAAGAGACCAACAACAAAAGTCCCGGACCATCCGATATACAGCCGAACATATGGGCGGGTCTTCTGCGGCAAGCGCCTATCTCAGAGGAACATCGTACCTTAATGGGTACGGTGATTGAGAGAATTTAAATCCATAAAAGCGGATTGAATGAAGCCTTTACGAGCCTACTAAGAGGCTTTGAGGTACGTAATGTAGCCTCTTGTTTTGTACCGTAAACGCAACATGCACTGTGTATAGATAGTAGCCCCTGAGACTCTGGTTGCCCTCCGAATGGGACGATCAGAGGATCAAAAGATAAATATGCTCAGGTAATAATTTTGCTAATTTGTACACTGTGTCATTGCAGCCCGGCCACCGCCGGACTGCCCAATTTGCTGAACTGAAGCGGCAACTTGATGTGGCGGATGATGACATCACGCTCGTGAACAAGCAGCTTGACGAGGCGCAAGGTATGTATTTTGGGTGGTCAGTGAGTATAAATAGGAGCATGATCTTTGGAATATATACTATGCTTGGATTGCAGATGGTGCTGCCTTAGTGGAGACCCTTGGTGAGCTTGCTCGGGCCAAGGAGCAAGCCAGGATAAGCAACGGGGCTGCCGAGAAGGCAGTTGGTGAATTAAAAGCCGAACAGGCTGATCATCGCCTCAGTGAGGAGAAAATATCCAACATGGCGCTTGAGCTAAGGGATGCCGCTAGCCAATATGCAGTTCTCGAGAAAGAGACCAAAGAAAAAGTGGCTGACCTTGGCCTTACAAGCGGCAATGGAAACCCGGTCAGAGGCCAGAGCGGCACGGGAGGAGATCCGGCAAGCCGGGGAGATCGCGGCTGGGAAGCCCTTTTTATTACGAACTAAGTTCGGTGATCCGAAGTATTCCCCGCTTGATCAAATGTGGAGTTCTCCGGATGCATATTTGGACTTATCGAAGAGTGCTTCTGATGCGACGCAGTTTTTCCAGGCCCAAGAAGGCCATGAAGCGGAACGGCTTTTCTGGTCGCAGTTTAGCATGCCAAGGCATCCACTGCTGTTGAATGAGCAGATGGCCGAATGGGCCGAGCTCCACAGGATATCCGGACTTGCCATGAAGGCTGTCGTGGACCGGCTGTGGCCTGGGGAGCAACTGCGAAGAGTTATTTTGGTTTAGTGGAGCAACTTATTTGTGCGGTGTCGCATATCGATGCTGTCAAGCGGTCAACGTGCATAGAAGGTGCACGGATGGCCCTTGCCCGTGTGAAGACGTATTGGGCGAAGATGAAGGCCACCGATATTGCCACACGGGGTCCGCCCGGGGGTCAGGACATACCAGATCAATATTTTGAAGAAGTATTAGAGGGTGCCCGCTTGATAGAGGGTCAGTGCTCGAAGAATATTATGTTCGAGTAACATGTATCCGAATTGTAAAAACAATTCTTATGATAATGAAGGCTGTGTTTATACTTTTGCCCGTAAAGTATTTTAGTGCCTCCTGTGCGGCCGTTTATGTATATATGTATATAACCTAAAAGTTTGCAGTCGTCGGCTTAAATTTCCCCTCGCGTATAACGCTGGGGGTGTTCGGAAAAAGCACTTGATCACACTTGACCCAACGTCTTGGTCCATTAAGGAGGTGTTAGTGCGGCGAACTAGGCAATCGGACTATAGAGCTTTAGCACTTTCACTTAGCCATAGGAGTTTGACGGTGGGGCTACTATATAGCCCCTGGTATGTCCGCGTTTATCCGAATACGGTGCGTTTACATACATGACCAGGAAACCGGTCCTTCGTTAATGCGGAGGAATCGCGAAGATTCCGCTGAGTCATCGAGTAGTTGACCAGCTCTCGCCTTATCATGACAGTCAGTTTTCGGCTTTCTCTACTGAGGTGCTCGTCCGGATGAACCAGGGCACAATCGTAGTAGTTCTCCCTTGGCCTCCTTAGCCGATAGAACGGAACGTAAGGTAGCAAGCACAGGAGCCGGGCAAACCCAACTATTGACCCAAGACATGATTCGGAGCTGATGCATATAAGGCCAAAACTCGCGACGCCGAACACTCCCGAAGGTATTCGGACTTTTCAATATATACCAGGCTGGGTACAACCCCCGGTAATGAACCCTGAATTCAAGGCATGTGCTACGACCCGACGTGAGGAGAGAGCGCCTGTGGTGAGAATATAGTTCTCAAAACACACTGCTGGCTGCTTCTATAACATCCATTTTAGTACGGCGAATCGTAAGTTCGCAAATAATGCCGATATCTTTCACGGGGTTTTATATGTCAGGGGGGGGTATGAAACAAAAAGAGATAATAATAAGAAAAAAGGTTTACATAGGGTCTTAATCTAAACAGAAACCTTGGAACAGGGCCCTGCTGCACGTCTGCGCCTTTGTCTCCGTTGTGCAGTGTCCTTGAAGGGTATAACATGATGGCCTATCTGTAAAAAAGAAAGAACCAGGTGAAAGAATCTGGTACGGCCGTGGGTATAGTTTGTTGGTTTTGATGAACCGTGAACTATAGCTTCTTAAGTCCGAATAGGGTCAAGCCGAACTATAGACTTCTTACATGCAGGGTGCCCCCAGCGCTACCCAAGGAATTTTGAGTGTATATTTATGTATACGGGAAAACGTGTGCAGTCTTCTTATGGGGCGATCTATGGGGGCAGGGCTGCTAAACAAGCGCAGGTTTATCTGAGCTTTTACACGTAGGTGTGCGCCGAACACGTTTGGCTATGACCACGGTCTTGAGGACTGATGAGCTGTTCGGCTTTAAAAGGCCGCTTCGTGCTTCGGCTATTAGGGCCGCCACGTATTCTTCTGTATGAAGAGAACGCTCTGTACTTCCATTCACCATGATAACGCCACGCGGTCCAGGCATCTTGAGCTTAAGATAAGCGTAGTGCCGGACTGAATTGAAACGGGCGAAGGCCGTTCGTTCGATAGTGCATGATAGCCACGTCGGAATGGAGCAATGTTGAAGATTAGCTCTTCGCTTCGAAAGTTGTCGGGAGAGCCGAAGGCGACGTCCAGTGTTAGGGTGCCCATGCACCGGGCCTCTATGCCTGGTATTACTCCTTTAAAGGTAGTGTTGCTTTGCTTGATTCTTATTGGGTCTATCCCCATCTTGCGAACAGTGTCCTTATATATCAGATTGAGGCTACTGCTGCCGTCCATGAGGACTCGGGTGAGATGGTATCCGTCGATTATTGGGTCGAGCACTAAGGCAGCCGAGCCCCCGTGACAGATACTAGTCGGATGATCCCTGCGATCGAAGGTGATCGGACAGGCCGACCATGGGTTGAATTTGGGGGCGACAGGCTCTATAGCATACATCGTCTCGAGTGCGGCGTTGCGCTCCCTCTTTGGGATATGAGTGACATAAATCATGTTCACTTTGTTTTGACCTCCAAAGGAAATTTCTTACATCCCCCATATTCGGGTGGCGAGATTAGGTCCTCGGCTTCGCTTTGCGGTCCCTTCCCCTTGTGTTCGGCGTTGAGCTTGCCGGCTGATGACCCACAAGTTTAGGGGATCTATCGTAGTCCTTTCGATAATTAAGAGTGTCGAACCCAACGAGGAGCAGAAGGAAATGACAAGCGGTTTCGATGAGTTTTCTCTGCAAGCACTTGAAATTGTAGGTGATAGATAGTTTTGTGATAAGATAAATTGTAACGAGTAACAAGTAAATAAAGTAAAATAAAGTGCAGCAAGGTGGCCCAATCCTTTTTGTAGCAAAGGATAAGCCTGGACAATTTCTTATAATGAGAAAGGAGCTCCCGAGGACACATGGGAATTATCGTCAAGCTAGTTTTCATCACGCTCATATGATTCGCGTTCGGTACTTTGATAATTTGATATGTGGGTGGGCCGGTGCTTGGGTATTGTCGGTGTCAAAACCGGCGGATCTCGGGTAGGGGGTCCCGAACTGTGCGTCTAGGCGGATGGTAACAGGAGACAAGGGACACAATGTTTTTACCCAGGTTCGGGCCCTCTCGATGGAGGTAAAACCCTACTCTGCTTGATTAATATTGATGATATGGGTAGTACAAGAGTAGATCTACCACGAGATCAAGGAGGCTAAACCCTAGAAGCTAGCCTATGGTATGATTGTTGATGTTGTAGTTGTTGTCCTCTGGGACTAAAACCCTCCGGTTTATATAGACACCGGATAGGTTAGGGTTACAGTCGGTTACAATGGTAGGAGATCTACATATCCGTGTATCGCCAAGCTTGCCTTCCACGCCAAGGAAAGTCCCATCCGGACACGGGACGAAGTCTTCAATCTTGTATCTTCATAGTCTTGGAGTCGGCCGTGACGATAGTCCGGCTATCCGGACACCCCTAGTCCGGACTCCCTCGGTAGCCCCGAACCAGGCTTCAATGACGATGAGTCCGCGCGTTGATTGTCTTCGGCATTGCAGGCGGGTTCTTCTCCAAATTCCATATACATGTCAAATAGTGTCCGGCTTCTGATAAATGCTGCGCTCTTCGGCTTCTACGCCCAATAATGGCAATCTTCCACGTGTTTGAATGAATGCGAACAGCTAGGGTATTTTTACAATTACCCCCCTAGCCGCGCAAATGAGCCGCCCATAAAAGGGGCAAGGATCTAGATCTGAGTCACATCACCTCTGACCCAAATCCATTCCATTATGGACAGTCGACGCGGCTCCTCTTCTCGCGCTCCCAGCCCTCAGCCAGGAAATTGGGAGAGATGCTCAGTCCCGCATAATGAGCTGGTTATACTCCAAACCAAGGGATTTCTCCCCCCAGCCTTCTTGGTTCCGGTTCGAGCCGGACTTGCCACCTACAAGGCGGAAAGCAAGCGGAGAGCGTCCCCGATCCCTCTAAAGGAGAGCGGGTGTGCTTCATCTCTTATCTAGTAAGAGGCCTCGGATTTCCCATCCATCCGCTTTCTCCGGGGCTCTTGGAGTTCTCTGACCTCCAATTGCACCATCTTACTCCTGCCTCCATCACGCACATCGCGGGCTTTGTGGCCCTCTGCGAACTATTCTTGGGCGTTGAGACTCACTTGGATTGTGGAAGAGAATATTCTGCCTAGTGCCCGTTCTCATGAGGGGTCAATATATCAAGTGGGCGGAGCGAAGCTATGGCGCATCGCCGAGACGGATACCTGTCCGGAACCCCAAAGAAAGCGTCCAAACTGGCCTTGGAATGGTTTTACATGGAGGGCGTCTCCGCCGGGATCCTGTTGGATCGGCCTCCCGGAGTTCAACAACGCTCCTCTGAAGAAGCGCCTAAGCTGGCGCCCTCGGAGCCAGGAGAGAAGATGACCGGGGCGTCCGATTATTTGATGAGCGAATAAGGTTCTTGGCTCATGCCGGATTGACCATGCCGGAGTCATGGCAATCTGCATTATGAGGAGTGCAGCCGCTTCAATCTGAGAGGCCACCCCATGTGGGACTTCAGCGGGAGGGCAGCGCCACTGTCATGGCCGCATAAAGGGTCGGAATCGGTCCGCAGGCTGGTGAAGACCTTATGCGCCATGTACAAAGGAGAGGAGGAGGACTTCCTCCGTCTCAACCCCTGAAGGAGTTTTCTTGAGTAATCCTCGAAGCTGGGTAAACAAACATCTTTGCGATCTGTCCGATCCATGTTCCCGTAGTTAAATATCTCATTTCATGGTTTTGTTTTTCGCAAGACTGCGGCCGGACTGTGGAGAAGATACACAGCCCGCCTCCACAACCCGAGGATCCGGGCGGTTCCTCGATCCGACCTCGAAGAGGATCCGGATATAAAGGTGGAGTTGTTCGATGGGGTATTCTACCAACTTAGCGTCGATAACGCGTTGGTCGCCATTACGGCGGATTACCGGAATATTTCCAGCCTCACGGTAAAGGAGATCGAGATCCTAAAATTCGATAACGACCCATCCATGCTTTATTTTTGATCATCGTATACCAATGGTGTTTTAGGGGTACCTTCGAGGCGAGGAAGTCGAACTGCGGCCAACAAAGAGGCGGCCTGAAAGTTAAAAAGAAGTGCGGTCCGGATCGAAACTCCGCGCAACGGTATGGCATGTCACCATACACCCAGGATTGATTCCGGAAGGCGAACTAACGCCGATATCCTTTTCAGGAAAAAAGCGCTCGCGGACTGAATCCGGAGAGGTTGCCCGATCGAACCTTCGCGGACAGGCTTCAAAGCGGGTCCGGAGGCTGAGGCGAGCACGAGGCGTCGTCGGATGTTCCTCGACGAAGATGGTTGTCCGCCACCGACTCCGAGGTGGAAGCGCCTTGAACCCGCAGTAGCGGCGGGACGATCGCCGTGACGCGTGTTTCTCCCGGAGGCCTTAAATGCCTTTGAGTCGGGAGATGCACACCTCCGTGCCGCTCAAGATGGACTAGCCAGAGCCACGGAGCAGTATGTGAAGGACATACGGGTAAGTAATTTTGTGAGTTATATATGCAGTAGCCCCGAGACTTAAAATAGTTATAATAACTGATTTAAGGATCATTTGTTATGCAGGATCTTACAAAAAAGAATACCCGACTGTCCCAGGAGCTCAAAGAGTGCAAAGCCCAACTTGAAGCCGCACTAGCTGCTGTAGGGGGAGCTGCCGAGACCCCCGCTGGTAATATATGCTTCAAAAGATAAATAATTTAGGAAGTGCGGCGTGTGTGTAAAGCGGACAAAAACATTGCAGTTGGCGCGGATGGATCCGGACAAGCAACAGCTCTTGCGCCGATTAAAGGCTGGCGAGAGCGTGCTTACAAGTCTTGGCAGGAGAAGAATAACCTCCAAGGCGCCAACACCAAGCTGGGTGAGGAACTGAAGGGCGTTCGTGCCCGGTTATCGACTCCGTGAAGGAGAATCGACGGCTTTGTCGGCGGCATTTTCGATAAGTGCTTGAGCAAACTTTGAAAGAGTTCGGCGAGGAAGGCGAATAACATAAACATGTATGTAGGTTTGCTCACAGTCGTCACGAGGAGGAGATGCCCAATTCTTGGGTGATCTCCTTGCCGAATGCGTCGGCTGCACGAAACGAGTCCGGCCCAAGTGATGAAAGGCATCGGTCAAGCCTTGTGGCCATCAATCTCCCTTCCGAAGGCATTGGGGAGCTGGCGGAGGCGGCTTCAAAGAACGCAGCGGCGCTTCCGGCTATGGAAGATATCGGCCTGCCGTCAAAGGCGCCAGGGAGGCTGGGCCATGGTGAAGACAAGGTACACGAAAGGCTGACCCAAACCACTTGGCGAGGTCGGACTGTGGGGCGGATGGGATGGAGATCCTGTAAGCTTAGTGTACGGCCAAGTAGAATTGGCATAAGTATTCCGGCAAGATTGTAAATTAGATAGCCTATTAGATGGCATTGAGGAGGAATACAATGAGTCGAATTGACTATGTAAAAATATGACATTAAAGAAATGTCTTTTAGCGGATTGTAGATCGTTTGTCGAGCGGACCTTTTCGCTTCAACCTCCGGACCCAATAGTGCAGGTGTGTCCGAATACCCTCGTGGTTATATAAGAACCGTGGTATGCATGGAGACAAGGCGTGGGGGTCATTGTTGCTGTATCGGACAAGTGCCCAACTAGTTATGCGATATTACATGGGTAGTAAGAAGCATCTTCCGGGGAGAATAGTTCCGTTAAGGGTTCCTTTCATTTGGGGTGCATGCCCTAAAGTGCATGTCAAAGCTGCTATGAAAGCAGAAAATCATCACAGGGGCAGATGGGTAAAAAGTTAAAAATCATCTTTCAATTCACCGACCGAATATTCCCTTAAGAACGCTTAGCTTTCGGCTTCACCCGGTCGAGGTACGCATCCGGTGACCAGCAATAACAATCGCAGAGGTGCTCCTTTACCACCTAGCCGAACAATCGGGAGCGTGAGGGTAAGCAGGAGCCGAACAACCCAACTTGGCCAAAACTTAAGTCATATCGATGCATATAATGGCGAATAAAGGGTACATGCGGAAGTTTAACACATGTCTTTGGGCATGAAGCCCATATAAATAAGCTTACATTAAAGAAGCCCCGGTATAATGAGTGCGGAAAAAGCATAAGCGAGCCTCTAAAGGCTACAAGAAGAAGAACGAGGAAGGAGAGAAATAAAAGACAGCAAAAAAAATTAAAGAATGCGGACAGAGGAAGGAGACGAACTTGAAGTCCGGCACTTAGGTGTAGAATCTTCGTAGACGGGCTGCGTTCCATGGGTTCGGCTCAAGTCGGTTATCGAGATGCGTTTACGTAGGCGGTATGCTCACGGTCGGGGACCTGGTCGATGATGAAGGGACCTTCCCATTTGGGCTTGAGTTTGTCCTTTTCTTGTCCGTGAGCGTAGAACTAGTTCGCCAACGTTATAAGCTTTGGCCCGTACTTCCCTGTTTTGATATCTTCGAGCCTGCTGTTGATAGAATGCGGAACGAGCTTTTGCCACGTCGCGCTCCTCCTCCAATGCGTCCAAACTATCCTGCATCGAGTTCGGCTTCTCTTTCTTCATACATGCACACTCGAGGTGAGTCATGAATTATATCGCAGGGCAAGACTGCCTCTGGGCCGTACACCAAAAAATGGTGTGAATCCGGTAGTGCGATTTGGTGTGGTCCGCAGCCCCCAGAGTACGGAGTCGAGCTCCTCAACCCAGTGCGTGTTAGATTCCTTGAGGGACCGCACTAGTCTGGGTTTAATGCCGCTCATGATTAGACCGTTTGCGCATTCGACTTGACCATTAGTTTGAGGGTGATAGACCGAGGCGTGTCGAGCTTGATGCCCATGTTTTTGCACCATAGTTTGACTTCATCGGCTGTGAAGTTGGTGCCGTTATCGATGATAATCTTGTGGGGAACAACCGTGAACGGTGTACAACCCACGATATGAAGTCTATCACTGGTCCGGATTCGGCCGTTTTAACGAGCTTGGCCTCTATCCATTTGGTGAATTTATCTACCATGACCAATAGGTATTTACGCTTGTGGGTTCCTCCTTAAGGGGTCCAACCATGTCAAGCCCCGGACATAAGCGGCCGGTGATGGGTATAGTCTTAAGGGCGGTGGGTGGCATGTGGCTTTGGTTAGCAAAAAGCTGGCAACCGACGATCGTTGGACTAAGTCCTGCGCATCTGCCGGGCCGTCGGCCAATAAAATCTGTGCGCGGAAGGCCTTGCCTACAAGGGCCGGGCTGCGGCGTGGTGCCCACCCAGTCCGGCATGAATTTCAGCCGGGAGGGTTCGCCCTTCCTCTTCGGAGATACACCTTTGAAGGACTCGGTAGTGCTTTTCTTATAAAGCTCTCCCTCATGGACTTTATAGGCTTTAGAGCGCCCGTACTATGCAGCGAGCCTCATTTTGGTCTTTCGGGGAGTTCCTGCCTAGTTTGGTAGGCTAGGAATGGTTCCGTCCACGGGCAATAACCGCCATTATTTCATGAGCGGAGGGTGTTATCTCGGGGCGAGCCTCCGGTTGTGTCGAGTGTTTGGCATCATCTTTGTGCGGTTGGGTCCGGATTGTTATTGCGGACTCCTCTTCCCATAATCTGGATGGCTTGAACAGCCGTTCCAAAAAGATATTGGGTGGGACAGCATCTCATTTTGCGCCGATCGTGCCAATATATCCGCCGCTGGTTGTTATCCGGGCTATATGATGAAATTCGAGCCCTTGAACCGTGCTTGACATTTTTAGGACCGCATTGCGGTATGCTGCCATTTTCGGATCTTTGGCGTCAAAGTCTCCGTTTATTTGAGATATTGCGAGGTTTGAATCCCGCGCACCTCTAGGCGTTGAATGCCCATGGAGATCGCCATCCGGAGGCCGTGCGAGAAGGGCCTCGTATTTGGCTGCGTTGTTGGAGTCCGTATACATTATCTCGAAGGGCGTATTGGACTGTGTCCCCGGTTGGGGACGTCGGAATGACGCCAGACCCAGGCCAGCCAACATTTTGGAGCCGTCAAACTGCATGATCCAATTGGAGTATGCGCCGTACTCTTTAGGGAGTTCGGCTTCGGTCCATTCGGCCACGAAGTCGGCTAAAACCTGCGACTTAATAGCTCGTCGTGGCTTATAAGTTATGTCGAATGGAAGGAGCTCTATGGCCCATTTAGCAATCCGGCCCGCCGCGTCGCGGTTGTTTATAATGTCGTTAAGAGGTACTTCGGAGGCTACTATTATCGAACACTCTTGAAAGTAGTGTCGCAACTTCCGGGATGCCATGAACACCGCATATGCTATCTTTTGATAGTGTGGGTACCGGGACTTGCATGGAGTTAGGGCGGTGGACACATAATAAACCGGTTTTGAACAGGGAACCGGTGTCCGTCCGTTCTCGTTCGACGACGAGCACGGCGACAACTTGATGAGTTGCGGCGATATATAATAGCATTGGTTCGCCCGCGTTGGGCACAGCCAGGACCGGATTTGTTGCCAGAATGGCCTTTATTTCTTCGAGTCCGGCCGTGGCAGCATCCGTCCACTCAAAGTGTTCGGTGCGGCAGAGAGGAGGCTGATAAAGAGGTAATGCCTTTTCTCCTAAGCGGAGATAAAAGCGGCTTAGAGCCGCTACACATCCCGTTAATTTTGTATTTGTTTGAGGTCTTTTGGAATATCCAATTGTGACAGAGCTCGAATCTTGGCTGGGTTTGCTTCAATTCCTCTACGGATACAATGAAGCCCGGGGAGCTTTCCGGCTGGAGCCCGAAGACGCATTTTTCCGGATTGAGCTTGATGTCATATTTTCGAAGATTGTCGAATGTGAGCCTCAAGTCGTCTACTAGAGTTTCAACGTGTTTTGTTTTGACGACCACGTCATCTACATATGCTTCCACCGTTTTGCCGATCTGGTTGGTCGGACATATACGAATCATGCGGCGATATGTTGCGCCGGCGTTTTTGAGCCCAAAGGGCATTGTGTTGAAGCGAGCGGGCCGTATGGAGTGATGAATGTTGTTGCAGCTTGGTGCAGCTCTGCCATCTTGATTTGGTGGTAGCGAGTGCAGCGCCGAGGAAGCACAATGAGTCGTGTCCCTCTTGTGGCGTCAATGATTTGATCAATTCACGGGAGGGAAGGGATCCTTTGGGCAAGCCTTATTGAGGTCTTTGAAATCAACACATAGGCGCCAGGATTTATCCTTCTTTGGTACCATCACCAGGTTAGCTAGCTTGATCCGGATGTTTTATATCTCCGATGAATCCGGCCTCCAAAAGTTTGGCTAGCTCCTCTCCATGGCCTGTCTCTTGGGTTCGGAAAAAGCGCCAAGAGCCTGTTTGATCGGCTTGAATCCTTTTAGGATATTTAGGCTGTGCTCGGCCGGTGGCGTGGGATTCTGGCATATCTGAAGGGTGCCAGCAAAGATGTCGATTTTCTTGTAGAAATTTTCGTAGTGCGGCGTCTACATCAGGGTTTAATTGTGCCCCGATGGGGCCCGGGGGTTCCAGGCGCTCCTTGATAATGATGCACCCTTTTGTTAATGATGCACCCTTTTGTTCCGGACTAGGGATGTATTCAGGGCCGGATTATCCCAAAATTTACTTTCGGTTTTCCAGGCGCTCTCCATTGCACAATATTTTTGTACTATGGTCACCAAGTCAGCAAAGCGTGTGATTTCGCGACGGCGTATGGCGTTTAGTATTCCCTTGTCCGTGCAATTATTGCAAAAATTGGGATTAAGGCGTCCTCCTCTCGGCAGTCCTTTATCCTGTTCATAACCAGGAGGAATCTGGCCCAGTAATGATGTAATGTTTCAGCTGGCTCTTGCCGAATTCAAGAGAGATCGCCAATGTTTGGGTGGGCGGGTGGCACTAAATCCGAACCCCGTCAATTCAGGACTCAAGGGCCGAGAAGTTTACGAACTCGAATTTTGGATTTTTGAGTGCAATCCAATGAGTCCGACCCGCCGCTGACTTTAGGGTCAGGGCTTGATCAACATCCGCCCCTCCGCAGAGTCCGGCATGGAGGGATCGGAATCCGGACGTAACTAGTCCTTAAGGTAGGGGAAGAATCGCCGCATTGCTCCTCTATCACAGTAATATGATGGGTAGCACGGGAGAGTTGATCTCTCTTAGATCGGTTTTAGGCCCGATCCGGTCGTGTCTATAGCGACTCGAGGCATGGCGATGCGATCCAAGAGCTTCGTTTATGGAGGAGAGCTCGATCGGATCTATCTATTCGGCCAGTTCGAACTAACATGAAGATTGGATTTGATGACTCGAGAGGTCATCGTCGGCGCGGAGGCCGGATGGCGGTCATGAGAAAACAGCCAAGCCGAAGAGTCTGACTAGTGGCCAAGGCTTCTTTGGCGAAGGTGTCGTCTTTAAAGACGAGGCGAGGCATCCCACCTGAAGGCGACGGCACAGAGGAACTCTCAATGAAAGCACCAATGTCGGTGTCAAAACCGGCGGATCTCGGGTAGGGGGTCCCGAATCGTATGCGTCTAGGCGGATGGTAACAGGAGACAAGGGACACAATGTTTTTACCTGTGTTCGGGCCCTCTCGATGGAGGTAAGACCCTACTCCTGCTTGATTAATATTGATGATATGGGTAGTACAAGAGTAGATCTACCACAAGATCAAGGAGGCTAAACCCTAGAAGCTAGCCTATGGTATGATTGTTGATGTTGTAGTTGTTGTCCTCACGGACTAAAACCCTCCGGTTTATATAGACACCGGATAGGTTAGGGTTACACAGAGTGGTTACAATGGTAGGAGATCTACATATCCGCATCGCCAAGCTTGCCTTCCACGCCAAGGAAAGTCCCATCCGGACACGGACGAAGTCTTCAATCTTGTATCTTCATAGTCTTGGAGTCCGGCCGTGACGATAGTCCGCTATCCAGACACCCCTAGTCCGGGACTCCCTCGTGTACTGCCCTTACTTGGACAAGCATCCCACTTATGATTAACCCCTATTGCAAGCATCCGCAACTACAAAAGAAGTATTAAGGTAAACCTAACCACAACATTAAACATATGGATCCAAATCAGCCCCTAATGAAGCAACGCATAAACGAGGGTTTAAGCTTCTGTCACTCTAGCAACCCATCATCTACTTATTACTTCCCTATGCCTTCCTCTAGGCCCAAATAAGGGTGAAGTGTCATGTAGTCAACGTTCACATAACACCACTAGCGGAAAGACAACATACATCTCATCAAAATATCGAACGAATACCAAATTCACATGACTACTAATAGCAAGACTTCATCCATGTCCTCAGGAACAAACGTAACTACTCACAAAGCATATTCATGTTCATAATCGAGGAGTAATAATATGCATTAAGGATCTGAACATATGATCTTTCACCAAGTAAACCAATTAGCATCAACTACAAGGAGTAATCAACACTACTAGCAACCCACGTGTACCAATTTGTGGTTTGGATACAAGATTGGATACAAGAGATGAACTAGGGTTTTGAGAGGAGATGGTGGTGAAGATGTTGATGGAGATTGACCCCCTTCCGATGAGAGGATCGTTGGTGATGACGAAGGTGATGATTTCCCCCTCCCGGAGGGAAGTTTCCTCGGCAAAACAGCTCCGCCGGAGCCTTAGATTCGTTCCACCAAGGTTCCGCTTCGTGGCGGCGGAGTTTCGTCCCGTAAGCTTGCCCACGATTTTTTCCAGGGTAAAAGCCTTCAAATAGCAGAAGATGGACACCGGAGGGCCACCAGGGGGCCCAGGAGACAAGGAGCGCGCCCAAGAGGGGTGGGCGCGCCCCACCCTCTGGCGGTGTGGGCCCCCTCAGGTGTTTCTTCCGCTCAATAATTCTTATAAATTCCAAAAATTAAGTTCTGTGGAGTTTCAGGATTTTTGGAGCTGTGCAGAATAGGTTTCCAATGTTTGCTCCTTTTCCAGCCAGAATTCCAGTTGTCGGCATGCCCTCTCTTCATGGTAAACCTTGTAAAATAAGAGAGAATAGCCATAAGTATTGAGATATAATGTGTGATAACTGCCCATAATGCAATAAATATTGATATAAAAGCATGATGCAAAATGGACGTATTAACTCCCCAAGCTTAGACCTCGCTTGTCCTCAAGCGGAAGCCGATATCGAAAAAATATGTCCACGTGTTTAGAGATAGAGGTGTCGATAAAAAATAAAATACGGACATGAGGGCATCATGATCATTCTTATAATGACAGCATAAATAGATTTTATCAATATGATTTCTCATGCTCAAGTAACGATCAATTCACAATGTTAAGTATGGTTCAGAAACTTCACTGGAAGCTAACAAACTATAATCTCAGTCATTGAAGCAATTGCAATTTATCATAACATCAGAAAGAGTCAAGAATAGAGCTTTTCAGCAAGTCCACATACTCAACTATCATGTAGTCTTCTACAATTGCTAACACTCATGCAATACTTGTGGTTATGGAGTTTCAACCGGACACTGAGAAAGATAGAGGCTTATTGTGTTGCCTCCCAACGTATTCACCTTTAGGTGATGTCAACAATAATACTCCATGCTAACTTACAACCAATTGGATATATATATCATGATCTTTCAAACACGAGGAGCTTGCCAAAGGATAAAATGAAAAAGGGGAAAGGTGAAGATCACCTTGACTCAAGAAAAAAGTAAAAACATAAAGTAAAAGATAGGCCCTTCGCAGAGGGAAGCAGAGGTTGTCATGTGCGTTTAGGGTTGGATGCATAAAATCTTAATGCAAAAGAACGTCACTTTATATTGCCACTTGTATGTGGACCATTATTATGCAGTCCGTCGCTTTGATTGCTTCCATAACAAGATCGTATAAAGCTTATTTTCTCTGCACTAATAAGTCATACATATATAGATAGCAATTATTATTTCTTGCAAAATGACAACTAACATGAACGATCTTAATCAAACCATAGGAAGGAATGGTGGACTCTCATGGCAAAACTGTGTTTAAGGATATTTGGAAGCACAAGTAGTATCTCTACTTAGTGCAAGGAATTTGGCTAGCATGAGGGGGAAAGGCAAGCTCAACATGTTTGGAAGGTCAATGACAATATACTTTAACTGAGATGTGAGAAAACATAAACCATTACGTTGTCTTCCTTGTCCAACATCAACTCTTTTAGCATGTCATACTTAATGAGTGCTCCCAATCATAAAAGATGTCCAAGATAATATATTTGTATGTGAACCTCTCTTTCCTTATTACTTCCTATTAATTGCAACGATGACCAAAACTACGTTTATCAACTCTCAACAACTTTTATGCCTCATACTATCTATGTGTGAAGTCATTACTATCCATAAGATCAATATGAACTCTTTTATTCTTTCTACTTTCTCAAGATCATAGCAACATAGCAAAGCCCTTGACTCAACACTAATCTTTATTATAGATAGCTCACGGACTCGATTACATAAAGAGATCACAAAGCAAAACTCAAAACTACTTGATACTAAAACTTCAATCTACTAGATCAAGATACTACTAAAAGGATCGAACTAAATAAAACGGTAAAGATAGGAGTGTGATGGTGATACTGTTGGGAAATGTTGTAGAAAATAAAAATTTTCTACGCTTTCACCAAGATCAATCTATGAGTTCATCTAGGAACAAGAGAGAGGAGTGCATCTACATACCCTTGTAGATCGCGAGCGGAAGCGTTCAAGAGAACGGGTTTGAGGGAGTCGTACTCGTCGTGATCCAAATCACCGATGATCCTAGTGCTGAATGGACAGCACCTCCGCTGCTCAACACACGTCACGGTTGGGAAGACGTCTCCTCCTTCTTGATCCAGCAAGGGGAGGAGGAGAGGTTGATGGAGATCCAAAGAGCACGACGGCGTGGTGGTGGATGCAAGACGATCTCGGCAAGGCTTCACCAAGCTTCTCAAGAAGAGGGAGAGGTGTAAGGGGGGGAAGGGAGGCGCCAAGAGCATGGGTGCGGCTGCCCTCCCCCCTCTTTATATAGGGCCCCTAGGGGGGCGCCGGCCCTAGGAGATGAGATCTCCAAGGGGGGCGGCGGCCAAGGGGGTGGCTTGCCCCCCAAGCCAGGTGGAGGCGCCCCCACCCCTAGGGTTTCCCAACCCTAGGCGCAGGGGGGCCCAAGGGGGGGCGCACCAGCCCACCAGGGGCTGGTTCCCCTCCCACTTTAGCCCATGGGGCCCTCCGGGATAGGTGGCCCCACCTCGGTGGACCGGGACCCTTCCGGTGGTCCCAGACAATACCGGTGACTCAAAACTTTCCCGATGGCCAAACCTGACTTCCTATATACAATTCTTTACCTCGAACCATTCCGGAACTCCTCGTGATGTCCGGATCTCATCCGGACTCAACAACTTTTGGTTTACTGCATACTCATATCTCTACAACCCTAAGCGCCACCGAACCTTAAGTGTGTAGACCCTACGCGTTCGGGAGACATGCAGACATGACCGAGACGCCTCTCCGGTCAATAACCAACAGCGGGATTTGGATACCCATGTTGTCTCCCACATGCTCCTCGATGATCTCATCGGATGAATCACGATGTCGAGGATTCACTCAATCCCGTATACAATTCCCTTTGTCAATCGGTACGTTACTTGCCCGAGACTCGATCGTCGGTATCCCAATACCTCATTTAATCTCATTACCGGCAAGTCACTTTACTCATACCGTAATGCATGATCCCGTGACCAGACACTTGGTCACCTTGAGCTCATTATGATGATGCATTACCGAGTGAGCCCAGAGATACCTCTCCGTCATATACGGAGTGACAAATCGAGTCTCGATTCGTGCCAACCCAATGACACTTTTCGGAGATACCCAGAGTGTACCTTTATAGTCACCCAGCTACGTTGTGACGTTTGGCACACCCAAAGCACTCCTACGGTATCCGGGAGTTGCACAATCTCATGGTCTAAGGAAATGATACTTGACATTTGGAAAAGCTCTAGCTAAACGAACTACACGATCTTTGAGGTATGCTTAGGATTGGGTCTTGTCCATCACATCATTCTCCTAATGATGTGATCCGTTATCAATGACATCCAATGCCCATAGTCAGAAACCATGACTATCACATTGATCAACGAGCTAGTCAACTAGAGGCTCACTAGGGACATGTTGTGGTCTATGTATTCACACGTGTATTACGATTTCCGGATAACACAATTATAGCATGAATAACAGACAATTATCATGAACAAAGAAGTATAATAATAACCATTTTATTATTGCCTCTAGGGCATATTTGCAACAGTCTCCCACTTGCACTAGAGTTCAATAATCTAGTTACGTTGTGATGAATCGAACACCCATGGAATTCTGGTGTTGATCATGTTTTGCTCTAGGGAGAGGTTTAGTCAACGGATCTGCTACATTTAGATCCATATGTACTTTACAAATATCTATGTCTCCATCTTGAACATTTTCACGAAAGGAGTTGAAGCGACGCTTGATGTGCCTGGTCTTCTTGTGAAACCTGGGCTCCTTGGCAAGTGCAATAGCTCCAGTGTTGTCACAGAAGAGTTTGATCGGCCCCGACGCATTGGGTATGACTCCTAGGTCGGTGATGAACTCCTTCACCCAGATTGCTTAATGCGCTGCCTCCGAGGCTGCCATGTACTCTGCTTCACATGTAGATCCCGCCACGACGCTTTGCTTGCAACTTCACTAGCTTACTGGCCCACCATTCAAAATATACACGTATCCGGTTTGTGACTTAGAGTCATCCAGATCTGTGTCGGAGCTAGCGTCGACGTAACCCTTTACGACGAGCTCTTCATCACCTCCATACACGAGAAACATGTCCTTAGTCCTTTCGTGTACTTCAGGATATTCTTGACCGCTGTCCGGTGTTCCTTGTCGGGATTACTTTGGTACATTCCTACCAAACTTACGGCAAGGTTTACATCAGGTCCGGTACACAGCATGGCATACATAATAGACCCTATGGTTGAGGCATAGGGATGACACTCATCTCTTCTTTATCTTACGTCGGTGGTCGGGCATTGAACCGAGCTCAATCTCACACCTTGCAATACAGGCAAGAACCCTTTCTTGGACTGATCCATATTGAACTTCTTCAATATCTTGTCAAGGTACATACTTTGTGAAAGACCTATGAGGCGTCTCAATCTATCTCTATAGATCTTGATGCCTAATATATAAGCAGCTTCTCCAAGGTCCTTCATTGAAAAACACTTATTCAAGTAGGCCTTAATGTTGTCCAAGAGTTCTATATCATTTCCCATCAAAAGTATGTCATCTACATATAATATGAGAAATGCTCTGAGCTCCCACTCACTTTCTTGTAAACGCAGGCTTCTCCATAAGTCTGCATAAACCCAAACGCTTTGATCATCTCATCGAAGCGAATGTTCCAACTCCGAGATGCTTGCACCAGCCCATAAATGGATCGCTGGAGTTTGCATAGCTTGTTAGCATTCTCTGGATCGACAAAACCTTCCGGCTGCATCATATATAGTTCTTCCTTAAGATGGCCGTTAAGGAATGCCGTTTTGACGTCCATTTGCCATATCTCATAATCATAGTATGCGGCAATTGCTAACATGATTTGGACGGACTTCAACTTGCTCTTTGGAGAAAAAGTCTCGCCGTAGTCAACCCCTTGAACTTGTCGATAACCCTTAGCGGCGGAGTCGAGCTTTATAGATGGTAACATTACCATCGGCGTCCGTCTTCTTCTTAAAAGATCCATTTGTTTTCTATCGGCTGCGCCGATCATCGGGCAAGTCTGTCAAAGTGCATACTTCGTTTTCATACATGGATCCTATCTCGGATTTCATGGCTTCTAGCCATTTGTCGGAATCTGGGCCCGCCATCGCTTCTTCATAGTCCTAAGGTTCACCATTGTCTAACAACATGATTTCCAGGACAGGGTTGCCATACCACTCTGGTGTGGAACGTGTCCTCGTGGACCTACGAAGTTCAGTAGTAACTTGATCCGAAGTACCTTGATCATCATCATTAATCTCCTCTTCAGTTGGTGCTGGCACCACAGGAACATCTTCCTGAGCTGCGCTACTTACCGGTTCAAGAGGTAGTACTTCATCAAGTTCCACTTTCCTCCCACTTACTTCTTTCGAGAGAAACTCTTTCTCCATAAAGGACCCGTTCTTGGCAACAAAGATCTTGCCTTCGGATCTGAGGTAGAAGGTATACCCAATGATTTCCTTTGGGTATCCTATGAAGACGCATTTTTCCGACTTGGGTTCGAGCTTTTCAGGTTGAAGTTTCTTGACATAAGCATCGCATCCCCAAACTTTTAGAAACGACAGCTTAGGTTTCTTCCCAAACCATAATTCATACGTGTGTCGCCTCAACGGATTTAGACGGTGCCCTATTTAAAGTGAATGTAGCTGTCTCTAGAGCGTATCCCCAAAAAGATAGCGGTAAATCGGTAAGAGACATCATAGATCGCACCATATCCAATAAAGTGCGATTACGACGTTCGGACACACCGTTACGCTGAGGTGTTCCAGGCGGCGTGAGTTGTGAAACGATTCCACATTTCCTTAAGTGCGTACCAAATTCATGACTTAAATATTCTCCTCCACGATCTGATCGTAGGAACTTTATCTTTCGGTCACGTTGATTCTCTACCTCATTCTGAAATTCCTTAAACTTTTCAAAGGTCTCAGACTTGTGTTTCATCAAGTAGACATAGCCATATCTAGTCAAGTCATCAGTGAGGGTGAGAACATAAAGATATCCTCCGCGAGCCTCAACGCTCATTGGACCGCACACATCAGTATGTATGATTTCCAATAAGTTGGTTGCTCGCTCCATCGTTCCGGAGAACGGAGTCTTGGTCATTTTGCCCATGAGGCATGGTTCGCATGTGTCAAATGATTCATAATCGAGAGACTCTAAAGTCCATCAGCATGGAGCTTCTTCATGCGCTTGACACCAATGTGACCAAAGGCGGCGATTGCCACAAGTATGTGGGACTATCGTTATCAACCTTACATCTTTTGGTATTCACACTATGAATATGTGTAACATCAGGTTCGAGATTCATTAAGAATAAACCATTGACCATCGGGGCATGACCATAAAACATATCTCTCATATAAATAGAACAACCATTATTCTCGGAGTTAAATGAGTAGCCATCTCGTATTAAACGAGATCCAGATACAATGTTCATGCTCAAACTTGGCACTAAATAACAATTATTGAGGTTTAAAACTAATCTCGTGGGTAAATGTAGAGGTAGCGTGCCGTGGCGATCACATCGACCTTGGAACCATTCCCGACGCGATCGTCACCTCGTCCTTCGCCGATCTCCGCTTATTCCGCAGCTCCTGCTTTGAGTTACAAATATGAGCAACGGCACCGGTATCAAATACCCAGGAGCTACTACGAGTACTGGTAAGGTACACATCAATGTATATCACATATACCTTTAGTGTTGCTGGCCTTCTTGTCCGCTAAGTACTTGGGGCAGTTCCGCTTCCAGTGACCACTTCCCTTGCAATAAAAGCACTCAGTCTTAGGCTTGGGTCCAGTCTTTGACTTCTTCCCGGCAAGCGGCTTCTTGGGCGCGGCAACTCCTTTTCCGTCCTTCTTGAAGTTCTTCTTACCCTTGCCTTTCTTGAGCTTAGTGGTTTTATTCACCATCAACACTTGATGTTCTTTCTTGATCTCTACCTCCGCTGATTTCAGCATTGAATATACCTCAGGAATGGTCTTTTCCATCCCCTCCATATTGAACTTCATCACAAAGCTCTTGTAGCTCGGTGGAAGCGACTGGAGGATTCTCGTCAATAAGCTGCGTCATCCGGGAGATTAACTCCCGGTGAGTCAAGCGGTTGTGCAACCCAGAACATTTTGAGTATGTGCTCCTTGTGAACTATTTTCCTCCATCTTACAACTGAAGAACTTGTCGGAGACTTCATATCTATCGACCGGGCATGATCTTGGAAAACCATTTCAGCTCTTGAACATCTCATATGCTCCGTGTTGCTCAAAACGCTTTTGGAGCTAAGCTGTAAAGCATGCCGCACTAAACGAGGGAGTAATCATCAGCACGAGACTGCCAAGCGTTCATAATGTCTTGGTTCTCTGGGATGGGTGCTTCACCTAGCGATGCTTCTAGGACATAATCTTTCTTGGCAGCTATGAGGATGATCCTCAGGTTCTTGACCCAGTCTGTATAGTTGCTGCCATCATCTTTCAGCTTGGTTTTCTCTAGGAACGCGTTGAAGTTGAGGGTAACGTGGGCCATTTGATCTACAAGACATATTGTAAAGATTTTAGACTAAGTTCATGATAATTAAGTTCATCTAATCAAATTATTCAATGAACTCCCACTCAGATTAGACATCCCTCTAGTCATCTAAGTGATACATGATCCGAGTCGACTAGGCCGTGTCCGATCATCACGTGAGACGGACTAGTCATCATCGGTGAACATCTCCATGTTGATCGTATCTTCTATCGACTCATGTTCGACCTTTCGGCCTCTTGTGTTCGAGGCCATATGCGTACATGCTAGGCTCGTCAAGTTAACCTAAGTGTTTATGCATGTGTAAATCTGTCTTACACCCGTTGTATGTGAGCGTTAGAATCTATCACACCCGATCATCACGTGGTGCTTCAAAACAACGAACTTCATAGCCACGCGATTAGGGGAACACCTTCTTGAAATTATTATGAGGGATCATCTTATTTACTACCGTCGTTCTAAGTAAACAAGATGCAAAACATGATAAACATCACATGCAATCAAATAGTGACATGATATGGCCAATATCATATTGCTCCTTTGATCTCCATCTTTGAGGCTCCATGATCATCTTCGTCACCGGCATGACACCATGATCTCCATCATCGTGTCTCCATGGGGTTGCTCGTCAACTATTACTTCTACTACTATGGCTAACGGTTTAGCAATAAAGTAAAGTAATTACATGGCGTTGAATCAATGACACGCAGGTCATACAATAATTAAGACAACTCCTATGGCTCCTGCCGGTTGTCATACTCATCGACATGCAAGTCGTGATTCCTATTACAAGAACATGATCTCATACATCACATATATATCATTCATCATTCATCACAACTTTTGGCCATATCACATCACAATCACATGCTGCAAAAACAAGTTAGGCGTCCTCTAATTGTTGTTGCATGTTTTACGTGGCTGCAATAGGGTTCTAGCAAGAACGTTTTCTTACCTACGTAAAAAGCCTGGCGTGATTTGCCAACTTCTATTTACCCTTCATAAGGACCCTTTTCATCGAATCCGCTCCAACTAAAGTGGGAGAGCGAGACACCCGCTAGCCACCTTATGCAACTAGTGCATGTCGGTCGGTGGAACCTTGTCTCACGTAAGCGTGCGTGTAAGGTCGGTCCGGGCGCTTCATCCCACGATACCGCTGAAGCAAAATAAGACTAGTAGCGGCAAGAAAGTTGACAACATCTACGACCACAACAAATTGTGTTCTACTCGTGCAAAGAGAACTACGCATAGACCTAGCTCATGATGCCACTGTTGGGAAACGTTGCAGAAAATAAAATTTTTCTACGCTTTCACCAAGATCAATCTATGAGTTCATCTAGCAACGAGAGAGGAGTGCATCTACATACCCTTGTAGATCGGGGCGGAAGCATTCAAGAAGAGCGGGGTTGAGGGAGTCGTACTCGTCGTGATCCAAATCACCGATAATTCTAGTGCTGAGCGGACAGCACCTCCGCGTTCAACACACTGCGTGACGATTGGGAAGACATCTCCTCCTTCTTGATCCAGCAAGGGGAGGAGAGGTTGATGGAGATCCAGCGGCCTGACGGCGTGGTGGTGGATGCTGGCGATCTCGGCAGGGCTTCGCCAAGCCTGCGAGAGGGAGAGGTGTAGCAAGGGGAAGGGAGGCGCCAGAGCATGGGTGCGGCTGCCTCCCTCCCCCTCTTTATATAGGCCCCTAGGGCGCCCGGCCCTAGGAGATGAGATCTCCAAGGGGAGGCGGCGGCCAAGGGGTGGCTTGCCCCAAGCCGGTGGGCGCCCCCCCCTAGGGTTTCCCAACCCCTAGGCGCAGGGGCCCAGAGGCGCACCAGCCCACCATGGGCTGGTTGCCCTCCCACTTCAGCCCATGGGGCCCTCCGGGATAGGTGGCCCCACCCGGTAGACCCCGGGGACCCTTCCGGTGGTCCCGGTACAATACCGGTGACTCCCGAAACTTTCCCGATGGCCGAAACCTGACTTCCTATATATAATTCTTTACCTCCGGACCATTCCGGAACTCCTCGTGACCTACGGGATCTCATCCGAGACTCCGAACAACTTTCGGTTTACTGCATACTCATATCTCTACAACCCTAGCGTCACCGAACCTTAAGTGTGTAGACCCTACTGGCGTTCGGAGACATGCAGAACATGACCGAGACGCCTCTCGGTCAATAACCAACAGCGGTATCTGGATACCCATGTTGGCTCCCACATGCTACTCGATGATCTCATCCGATGAACCACGATGTCGAGGATTCACTCAATCCGTATACAATTCCCTTTGTCAATCGATGCGTTACTTGCGAGACTCGATCGTCGGTATCCCAATACCTCGTTTAATCTCGTTACCGGCAAGTCACTTTACTAAATGCAGTAATGCATGATCCCGTGACCGACACTTGGTCACCTTGAGCTCATTATGATGATGCATTACCGAGTGGGCGGAGATACCTCTCCGTCATGCGGAGTGACAAATCCGATCTCGATTCGTGCCAACCCAGCAGACACTTTTCGGAGATACCCGTGAGTGTACCTTTATAGTCACCCAGTTATGTTGTGACGTTTGGCACACCAAAGCACTCCTACGGTATCCGGAGTTGCACAATCTCATGCTCTAAGGAAATGATACTTGACATTTGGAAAAGCTCTAGCTAAACGAACTACACACGATCTTTGAGCTATGCTTAGGATTGGGTCTTGTCCATCACATCATTCTCCTAATGATGTGATCCCGTTATCAATGACATCCAATGCCCATAGTCAGGAAACCATGACTATCTATTGATCAACGAGCTAGTCAACTAGAGGCTCACTAGGGACATGTTGTGGTCTATGTATTCACACGTGTATTACGATTTCCGGATAACACAATTATAGCATGAATAACAGACAGTTATCATGAACAGAGAAATATAATAATAACCATTTTATTATTGCCTCTAGGGCATATTTCCAACAGATACGATACCGGGGCACCTCCCCCAAGCTCGGCAGTTGCCAAGGGGAGTGCCCATACCCATGGGATTATGTCCTCGGAGGTGGTGAAGTAGGAGTTGTTGATGATGTAGGCTTCTTCCTCAATTTACGCTTGAGTATAGTATTTTGCTCTTTTAGGTCCTTGATCTCCTGCTCAAGACTTAATACTCTTTTGCACAATTCCTGTTTATTTTCCTGCAAGAGACGAAAAGGGATAAACTCGATCTTTGGCTTCTTTGCTCTAGCAAGGAGGCTTGACTTTTTAAACTCCACATGCATGTATCCTGGTTGAGGTAATGGGGCTTCATCTTCGTCTGAACTCGTCTCCTCCTTTCCCTTAGGCTCATAGTCTTCCTCTTCTTCAGTCGTCCAGCCACCATGCTCCAAGTCCCCGTAGACCTTAGGGTCTGCAAGGTAATCAGCCACATAGCTCTCCCCTTAGAATCCTGAGGCGACATATTGTTCTAAATCTGAAAAGAAACAGCTGAAAGCGAAAACAAAGGATATTTATGCGTGATACGGTGGTCAAAACCTTCAGGAGTTTATAGAATGAATTTTCACCGACCAAAATACGTAGCGTGCAAGAAAATAGAGTCCGGGAGGCACACGAGGTGTCCACGAGACAGAGGCGCGCCCGATGGGGTGGCGCGCCCTCCACCCTCGTGGAGGCCTCGTGTCCTTCCCGGGTTACTTCTTTCTTCCTAAAATTCTTAAATATTCCAAAACTGATAAAAATTGCCATTAGAATCGTTTTGGAGTCGGTTTACTTACCGTACCACATACCTATTCCTTTTCGGAGTCTAGAACGTTTTGGAAAGTGTCCCTTATGTATTCCTCCGGGGTTACGGTTTCAATAATATTGGTTTCAACATTGATAGGATTACCTGAGATATAATGTTTAATTCTTTGACCGTTTACCACCCTCGGACTTGTGCCTTCGAAGTTGTTGATTTTTATGGCACCAGAATGATAGACCTCCTCGATAACGTAAGGACATTCCCATTTAGAGAGAATTTTTCCTGCAAAAAATCTTAAACGAGAGTTGAATAATAACACATAATCACCTACGTTAAACTCACGCTTTTGTATCCTTTTGTCATGCCGTGTTTGACTTTTCTTTGAATAGCTTGGCATTCTCATAGGCTTGGGTTCTCCATTCATCAAGTGAGCTAATATCAAACAACCTCTTCTCACTTTGGCAAGTTTGAAGTCATAGTTGAGCTCTTTAATAGCCCAATATGCTTTATGTTCAAGTTCTAGAGGTAAATGACATGCTTTTCCATAAACCATCTTATCTGGAGACATACCCATAGGATTTTTGTATGCAATTCTATAGGCCCATAATGCATCATCAAGTTTTTGGACCAATTCTTTCTAGATCTATTGACAGTCTTTTGCAAAATTAATTTGAGCTCTCTATTGCTCAACTCTACTTGACCACTAGATTGCGGTTGATAAGGAGATGCAATTCTATGATTAACATCATACTTAGCAAGCATCTTCACGGAAAGCACCATGAATAAAATGTGAACCACCATCGGTCATAAGATATCTAGGGACTCCAAACCTCGGAAAAATAATTTCTTTAAGCATTTTAATAGAAGTGTTATGATCAGCACTACTAGTTAGATAGCTTCTACCCACTTAGTAACGTAATCAACAACAACTAAAATATGTGTGTAACCATTAGAGGCAGGAAAAGGTCCCATATAATCAAAGCCCCAAACATCAAACGGTTCAATAACAAGAGAATAATCATAGGCATTTCTTGACGTCTACTAATATTACCAATTCTTTAACATTCATCACAAGATAAGACAAACTTACGAGCATCTTTGAAGAGAGTAGGCCAATAAAAACTGGATTGTAATACCTTGTGTGCAGTTCTATCTCTAGCGTGGTGTCCTCCATATGATTCAGAGTGACACTTGCGTAGATCTTTTCCTGTTCATGCTCAGGTACACAACGTCTAATAACACCATCTACTCCTTCTTTATAAAGATGTGGGTCATCCTAAGTAATGTCTTAAATCATAAAAGAACTTTTTCTTTTCTTTGGTATGTGAAACTAGGAGGTATAAATTTAGCAACAATGTAATTAGCATAATCGGCATACCAAGGAGCGATGCGAGAAGCACTAACGACCGCTAATTCTTCATCGTGAAAGCTATCATCAATAGGCGTTGGGTCATCAAGAACATTCTCTAACCTAGACAAGTTATGCGCAGCGGGGTTCTCGGCTCCCTTTCTATCAATAATATGCAAATCAAATTCTTGGAGCAAGAGAACCCATCTAATGAGCCTAGGTTTAGCATCTTTCTTTTCCATAAGATATTTAATATCAGCATGATCGATTATGAATAGTAACTTTGGAATCAACAATATAAGGTCTAAACTTATCACATGCAAACACAAGCGCTAAGAACTCTTTTTCAAGTAGTAGCATAATTTCTCTGGCAGCATCAAGAGTCTTACTAGCATAGTAGATAACATTCAATTTCTTATCAACTCTTTGCCCTAGAACAGCACCTCTGACAGCATAATCACTAGCGTCACACATAATTTCAAAAGGTAAATTCCAATCAGGTGGCTGAACAATAGGTGCAGTGATCAAAGCTTTCTTAAGTATTTCAAATGCTTCTACACAATCATCATCAAAGACAAAAGGAATATCGTTTTGCAATAAATTGGTCAGAGGCCTAGAGATTTTAGAGAAGTCCTTAATGAACCTCCTATAAAAACCGGCATGACCAAGGAAACTTCTTATACCTTTTATGTCCTTGGGACATGGCATCTTTTCAATAGCATCAACTTTAGCTTTATCAACTTCAATACCTTTCTCGGAGATCTTGTGCCCCAAAACAATGCCTTCATTAACCATAAAGTGGCACTTTTCCCAATTCAAAGGCGAGACTAGTGTCTTCGCATCTCTGCAAAACTCGATCAAGGTTGCTCAAGCAATCATCAAAAGAGGATCCATAAACGGAGAAGTCATCCATGAATACCTCACAAATCTTTTCACAAAAGTCAGAGAATATAGCCATCATACATCTTTGAAAGGTAGCAAGTGCATTACATAAACCAAAAGGTATACGTTTATAAGCAAAAGTACCGAAAGGGCAAGTAAAAGTAGTTTTTGATTGATCCTTGGCTGACACAGGTATTTGAGAGAAACCAGAATAACCATCTACAAAGCATAAATGTGTGTGTTTGGATAGTCTTTCTAGCATTTGATCAATAAAAGGTAAAGGGTAATGATCTTTCTTAGTAGCTTTATTTAATTTACGGAAATCAATTACCATCCTATAACCTATAATAATTCTATGCGGTATCAATTCATCTTTATCATTAGGAACAACGGTAATACCTCCTTTTTTAGGAACACAATTGACAGGGCTTACCCAATCACTATCGTACGGGATAAATTATACCTGCCTCAAGGAGCTTTAGTATCTCCTTTCTTACCACTTCTTTCATCTTGGGATTCAATCGTCGTTGAGGATCTCTAACTGGTTTAGCATCGGCCTCCAACTTAATTTTGTGTTGGCATAACGTGGGACTAATTCCCTTGAGATCATCCAGAGTATATCCAATAGCAGCACGGTGCTTCTTCAGAGTTTTCAATAATCTTTCTTCTTCTTGCTCTGAAAGGTTAGCACTAATAATAACAGGATATATTTTCTTTTCATCAAGGTAAGCATACTTAAGATTATCAGGTAATGGTTTGAGTTCAAACACGGATCACCCTTGGGTGGAGGGATCCCAAGAATTTCAACGGTAAGGTTGTGTTTCAGCATAGGTTCTGTTTAAGGAACACTTAATCTATTTCCTTGTTTCCTTCATAAACATATCATTTTCATGGTCAAGCAAATATTGTTCTAACGGATCAGTAGGAGGTACGGTAATGGAAGCAAGGCCAATAATCTCATCCTTACTAGGTGATTCTCTATCACGAGGTTGTCTACGAAACTTAGCAAAATTAAACTCATGAGACATACCCTCTAAGCCAATTGTAACAGTATCCTTTTCACAATCAATCCTAGCATTAACTGTATTCAAGAAGGGTCTACCAAAATAATGGGACAAAAGTCATCTTGTGGGGAACCAAGAACAAGAAAATCAACAGGATATTTAACCTTCCCACACAAGACTTCAACATCTCTAACAATCCCAAATGGCTTAATAGTATCCCTATTGGCAACCTTAATAGTAACAACTATATCTTCCAATTCAACGGGTGCAATGTCGTGCATAATTTCTTCATATAAATCATAGGTAGCGTGCCGACGGCGATCACATCGACCTTGGAACCATTCCCGATGCGCATCGTCACCTCGTCCTTCGCGAGTCTCCGCTTATTCCATGACTCACGCTTTGAGTTACAAATATGAGCAATGGCACCGGTATCAAATACCGGGAGCTACTACAGTCTTGGTAAGGTACACATCAATGTAGATCACATATACCTTTAGTGTTGCCGGCCTTCTTGTCCGCTAAGTACTTGGGGCAGTTCCGCTTCCAAAGGACCACTTCCCTTGCAATAAAAGCACTTTCGATCTTAGGCTTGGGTCCATTCTTTGACTTCTTCCCGACAATCGGCTTATCGGGCGGCAGCAACTCCTTTTCTGTCCTTCTTGAAGTTCTTCTTACCCTTCCTTTCTTGAACTTAGTGGTTTTAGTCACCATCAACACTTGATGTTCTTTCTTGATCTCTACCTCCGTGATTTGAGCAGATTGAATATACCTCGGGAATGGTCTTTTCCATCCCCTGCATATTGAAGTTCATCACAAAGCTCTTGTAGCTCGGTGGAAGCGGCGGAGGATTCTGTCAATAAGCTGCGTCATCCGGAGATTAACTCCCAGTGAGTCAGCGGTTGTGCAACCCGGTTTATTTTGAGTATGTGCTCCTTGTGAGAACTATTTTCCTCCATCTTACAACTGAAGAACTTGTCGGAGACTTCATATCTATCGACCCGGGCATGATCTTGGAAAACCATTTCAGCTCTTCGAACATCTCATATGCTCCGTGTTGCTCAAAACGCTTTTGGAGCTAAGCTGTAAAGCATGCCGCACTAAACGAGGGAGTAATCATCAGCACGAGACTGCCAAGCGTTCATAATGTCTTGGTTCTGCGGGATGGGTGCTTCACCTAGCGATGCTTCTAGGACATAATCTTTCTTGGCAGCTATGAGGATGATCCTCGGGTTAGGACCCAGTCCGTATAGTTGCTGCCATCATCTTTTAGCTTGGTTTTCTCTAGGAACGCGTTGAAGTTGAGGGTAACGTGGGCCATTTGATCTACAAGACATATTGTAAAGACTTTAGACTAAGTTCATGATAATTAAGTTCGTCTAATCAAATTATTCAATGAACTCCCACTCAGATTAGACATCCCTCTAGTCATCTAAGTGATACATGATCCGAGTCGACTAGGCCGTGTCCGATCATCACGTGAGACGGACTAGTCATCATCTGTGAACATCTCCATGTTGATCGTATCTTCTATACGGCTCATGTTCGACCTTTCGGTCTCTTGTGTTCCGAGGCCATGTTTGTACATGCTAGGCTCGTCAAGTTAACCTAAGTGTTTATGCATGTGTAAATCTGTCTTACACCCGTTGTATGTGAACGTTAGAATCTATCACACCCGATCATCACGTGGTGCTTCAAAACAACGAACTTTCGCAACGGCGCACAGTTAGGGGGAACACCTTCTTGAAATTATTATGAGGGATCATCTTATTTACTACCGTCGTTCTAAGTAAACAAGATGCAAAACATGATAAACATCACATGCAATCAAATAGTGACATGATATGGCCAATATCATATTGCTCCTTTGATCTCCATCTTTGAGGCTCCATGATCATCTTCGTCACCGGCATGACACCATGATCTCCATCATCATGATCTCCATCATCGTGTCTCCATGGGGTTGCTCGTCAACTATTACTTCTACTACTATGGCGAACGGTTTAGCAATAAATTAAAGTAATTACATGGCGTTGAATCAATGACACGCAGGTCATACAATAATTAAGACAACTCCTATGGCTCCTGCCGGTTGTCATACTCATCGACATGCAAGTCGTGATTCCTATTACAAGAACATGATCTCATACATCACATATATATCATTCATCATTCATCACAACTTTTGGCCATATCACATCACAATCACATGCTGCAAAAACAAGTTATAAGTCCTCTAATTGTTGTTGCATGTTTTACGTGGCTGCAATAGGGTTCTAGCAAGAACGTTTTCTTACCTATGTAAAAGCCACAACGTGATTTGCCAACTTATATTTACCCTTCATAAGGACCCTTTTCATCGAATCCGCTCCAACTAAAGTGGGAGAGACAGGACACCCGCTAGCCACCTTATGCAACTAGTGCATGTCGGTCGGTGGAACTTTGTCTCACGTAAGCGTCGTGTAAGGTCGGTCCGGGCCGCTTCATCCCACGATACCGCTGAAGCAAAAATAAGACTAGTAGCGGCAAGAAAGTTGACAACATCTCGCCCACAACAAATTGTGTTCTACTCGTGCAAAGAGAACTACGCATAGACCTAGCTCATGATGCCCTTTGTCGGGAAGCGTTGCAGAAAATAAAATTTTCTACGCTTTCACCAAGATCAATCTATGAGTTCATCTAGCAACGAGAGAGAGGAGTGCATCTACATACCCTTGTAGATCGCGCACGGAAGCATTCAAGAGAACGGGGTTGAGGGAGTCGTACTCGTCGTGATCCAAATCACCGAAGATCCTAGTGCTTTGAACGGACAGCACCTCCGCGTTCAACACACGTGCGATTGGGGAGGCGTCTCCTCCTTCTTGATCCAGCAAGGGGAGGAGAGGTTGATGGAGATCGGCAGCACAGGCGTGGTGGTGGATGCAGCGGCGATCTCGGCGAGGCCGCCAAGCCTGCGAGAGGGAGAGGTGTAGCAAGGGGAAGGGAGGCGCCAAGAGCATGGGTGCGGCTGCCCTCCCTCCCCCCTCTTTATATAGGCCCCTAGGGGGGCGCCGGCCCTAGGAGATGAGATCTCCAAGGGGAGGCGGCGGCCAAGGGGGTGGCTTGCCCCCAAGCCAGGTGGAGGCGCCCCCACCCCTAGGGTTTCCCAACCCAAGGCGCAGGAGGGCCCAAGGGGGGCGCACCAGCCCACCATGGGCTGGTTCCCCTCCCACTTCAGCCCATGGGGCCCTCCGGGATAGGTGGCCCCACAGTGAACCAGGGGACCCTTCCGGTGGTCCCGGTACAATACCGGTGACTCCCGAAACTTTCCCGGTGGCCGAAACCTGACTTCCTATATATAATTCTTTACCTCCGGACCATTTTGGAACTCCTCGTGACGTCCGGGATCTCATCCGAGACTCCGAACAACTTTCAGTTTACTGCATACTCATATCTCTACAACCCTAGCGTCACCGAACCTTAAGTGTGTAGATCCTACGCGTTCGGGAGACATGCAGACATGACCGAGACGCCTCTCCAGTCAATAACCAACAGCGGGATCTGGATACCCAGGTTGGCTCCCACATGCTCCTCGATGATCTCATCGGATGAACCACGATGTCGAGGATTCACTCAATCCCGTATACAATTCCCTTTGTCAATCGATGCGTTACTTGCCCGAGACTTCGATCGTCCGGTATCCCAATACCTCGTTTAATCTCGTTACCGGCAAGTCACTTTACTGCATCGTAATGCATGATCCCGTGACCAGACACTTGGTCACCTTGAGCTCATTATGATGATGCATTACCGAGTGGGCCCAGAGATACCTCTCCGTCATACGGGTGACAAATCCAGTCTCGATTCGTACCAACCCAGAGACACTTTTAGGAGATACCCGTAGTGTACCTTTATAGTCACCCGATTCACGTTGTGACGTTTGGCACACCAAAGCACTCCCTACGGTATCCGGGAGTTGCACAATCTCATGGTCTAAGGAAATGATACTTGACATTTGGAAAAGCTCTAGCTAAGCGAACTACCACGATCTTTGAGCTATGCTTAGGATTGGGTCTTGTCCATCACATCATTCTCCTAATGATGTGATCCCGTTATCAATGACATCCAATGCCCATAGTCGAGGAAACCATGACTATCTATTGATCAACGAGCTAGTCAACTAGAGGCTCACTAGGGACATGTTGTGGTCTATGTATTCACACGTGTATTACGATTTCTGGATAATACAATTATAGCATGAATAACAGACAGTTATCATGAACAGAGAAATATAATAATAACCATTTTATTATTGCCGCTAGGGCATATTTCCAACAGATACGATACCGGGGCACCTCCCCCAAGCTCGGCAGTTGCCAAGGGGAGTGCCCATACCCATGGGATTATGTCCTCGGAGGTGGTGAAGTAGGAGTTGTTGATGATGTAGGCTTCTTCCTCAATTTACGCTTGAGTATAGTATTTTGCTCTTTTAGGTCCTCGATCTCCTGCTCAAGACTTAATACTCTTTTGCACAATTCCTGTTTATTTTCCTGCAAGAGACGAAAAGGGATAAACTCGATCTTTGGCTTCTTTGCTCTAGCAGGGAGGCTTGACTTTTTAAACTCCACATGCACGTATCCAGGTTGAGGTAATGGGGCTTCATCTTCGTCTGAACTCGTCTCCTCCTTTCCCTTAGGCTCATAGTCTTCCTCTTCTTCAATGGTCCAGCCACCATGCTCCAAGTCCCCGTAGACCTTAGGGTCTGCAAGGTAATCAGCCACATAGCTCTCCCCTTCCGAATCCTGAGACGACATATTGTTCTAAATCTGAAAAGAAACAGCTCGAAACGAAAACAAAGGATATTTGCGTGATACGGTGGTCAAAACCTTCAGGAGTTTATAGAATGAATTTTCACCGACCAAAATACGTAACGTGCAAGAAAATAGAGTCCGGGAGGCACACGAGGTGTCCACGAGACAGGGGGGCGCGCCCAGTAAGGGTGGGCGCGCCCTCCACCCTCGTGGAGGCCTCGTGTCCTTCCCGGGTTACTTCTTTCTTCCTAAAATTCTTAAATATTCCAAAACAGATAAAAATTGCCATTAGAATCGCTTTTGGAGTCGGTTTACTACCGTACCACATACCTATTCCTTTTGGTCTAGAGCGTTTTGGAAAGTGTCCCTTATGTATTCCTCAGGGTTACGGTTTCAATAATATTGGTTTCAACATTGATAGGATTACCTGAGATATAATGTTTAATTCTTTGACCGTTTACCACCCTCGGACTTGTGCCTTCGAAGTTGTTGATTTTTATGGCACCAGAATGATAGACCTCCTCGATAACGTAAGGACATTCCCATTTAGAGAATTTTCCTGCAAAAATCTTAAGCGAGAGTTGAATAATAACACATAATCACCTACGTTAAACTCACGCTTTTGTATCCTTTTGTCATGCCAGTGTTTGACTTTTTCTTTGAATAGCTTGGCATTCTCATAGGCTTGGGTTCTCCATTCATCAAGTGAGCTAATATCAAACAACCTCTTCTCACCGGCAAGTTTGAAGTCATAGTTGAGCTCTTTAATAGCCCAATATGCTTTATGTTCAAGTTCTAGAGGTAAATGACATGCTTTTCCATAAACCATCTTATACGGAGACATACCCATAGGATTTTTGTATGCAGTTCTATAGGCCCATAATGCATCATCAAGTTTTTTGGACCAATTCTTTCTAGATCTATTGACAGTCTTTTGCAAAATTAATTTGAGCTCTCTATTGCTCAACTCTACTTGACCACTAGACTGCAGTTGATAAGGAGATGCAATTCTATGATTAACATCATACTTAGCAAGCATCTTACGGAAAGCACCATGAATAAAATGTGAACCACCATCAGTCATAAGATATCTAGGGACTCCAAACCTCGGAAAAATAATTTCTTTAAGCATTTTAATAGAAGTGTTATGATCAGCACTACTAGTTAGATAGCTTCTACCCACTTAGTAACGTAATCAACAACAACTAAAATATGTGTGTAACCATTAGAGGCGGGAAAAGGTCCCATATAATCAAAGCCCCAAACATCAAACGGTTCAATAGCAAGAGAATAATCATAGGCATTTCTTGACGTCTACTAATATTACCAATTCTTTAACATTCATCACAAGATAAGACAAACTTACGAGCATCTTTGAAGAGAGTAGGCCAATAAAAACTGGATTGTAATACCTTGTGTGCAGTTCTATCTCTAGCGTGGTGTCCTCCATATGATTCAGAGTGACACTTGCGTAGATCTTTTCCTGTTCATGCTCAGGTACACAACGATCTAATAACACCATCTACTCCTTCTTTATAAAGGTGTGGGTCATCCCGTAAGTAATGTCTTAAATCATAAAAGAACTTTTTCTTTTCTTTGGTATGTGAAACTAGGAGGTATAAATTTAGCAACAATGTAATTAGCATAATCAGCATACCAAGGAGCGATCACGAGAAGCACTAACGATTGCTAATTGTTCATCGTGAAAGCTATCATCAATAGGCGTTGGGTCATCAAGAACATTCTCTAACCTAGACAAGTTATGCGCAGCAGGGTTCTCGACTCCCTTTCTATCAATAATATGCAAATCAAATTCTTGGAGCAAGAGAACCCATCTAATGAGCCTAGGTTTAGCATCTTTCTTTTCCATAAGATATTTAATATCAGCATGATCAGTATGAATAGTAACTTTGGAATCAACAATATAAGGTCTAAACTTATCACATGCAAACACAACTGCTAAGAACTCTTTTTCAGTAGTAGCATAATTTCTCTGGGCAGCATCAAGAGTCTTACTAGCATAGTAGATAACATTCAATTTCTTATCAACTCTTTGCCCTAGAACAGCACCTACAGCATAATCACTAGCGTCACACATAATTTCAAAAGGTAAATTCCAATCAGGTGCATTTGAACAATAGGTGCGATGATCAAAGCTTTCTTAAGTATTTCAAATGCTTCTACACAATCATCATCAAAGACAAAAGGAATATCGTTTTGCAATAAATTAGTCGAGAGGCCTAGAGATTTTAGAGAAGTCCTTAATGAACCTCCTATAAAACCGGCATGACCAAGGAAACTTCTTATACCTTTTATGTCCTTGGGACATGGCATCTTTTCAATAGCATCAACTTTAGCTTTATCAACTTCAATACCTTTCTCGGAGATCTTGTGCCCCAAAACAATGCCTTCATTAACCATAAAGTGGCACTTTTCCCAATTCAAGACGAGACTAGTGTCTTCACATCTCTGCCAAACTCGATCAAGGTTGCTCAAGCAATCATCAAAAGAGGATCCATAAACGGAGAAGTCATCCATGAATACCTCACAAATCTTTTCACAAAAGTTAGAGAATATAGCCATCATACATCTTTGAAAGGTAGCAAGTGCATTACATAAACCAAAAGGTATACGTTTATAAGCAAAAGTACCGAAAGGGCAAGTAAAAGTAGTTTTTGATTGATCCTTGGCGACACAGGTATTTGAGAGAAACCAGAATAACCATCTACAAAGCATAAATGTGTGTGTTTGGATAGTCTTTCTAGCATTTGATCAATAAAAGGTAAAGGGTAATGATCTTTCTTAGTAGCTTTATTTAATTTACGGAAATCAATTACCATCCTATAACCTATAATAATTCTATGCGGTATCAATTCATCTTTATCATTAGGAACAACGGTAATACCTCCTTTTTTAGGAACACAATTGACAGGGCTTACCCAATCACTATCAGCCACGGGATAAATTATACCTGCCTCAAGGAGCTTTAGTATCTCCTTTCTTACCACTTCTTTCATCTTGGGATTCAATCGTCGTTGAGGATCTCTAACTGGTTTAGCATCGGCCTCCAACTTAATTTTGTGTTGGCATAACGTGGGACTAATACCCTTGAGATCATCGAGTATATCCAATAGCGACGGTGCTTCTTTAGAGTTTTCAATAATCTTTCTTCTTCTTGCTCTGAAAGGTTAGCACTAATAATAACAGGATATATTTTCTTTTCATCAAGGTAAGCATACTTAAGATTATCAGGTAATGGTTTGAGTTCAAACACGGGATCACCCTTGGGTGGAGGGGGATCCCCAAGAATTTCAACGGTAAGGTTGTGTTTCAGCATAGGTTCCTGTTTAAGGAACACTTCATCTATTTCCCTTGTTTCCTTCATAAACATATCATTTTCATGGTCAAGCAAATATTGTTCTAACGGATCAGTAGGAGGTACGGTAATGGAAGCAAGGCCAATAATCTCATCCTTACTAGGTGATTCTCTATCACGAGGTTGTCTATGAAACTTAGCAAAATTAAACTCATGAGACATACCCTCTAAGCCAATTGTAACAGTATCCTTTTCACAATCAATCCTAGCATTAACTGTATTCAAGAAGGGTCTACCAAAAATAATGGGACAAAAATCATCTTGTGGGGAACCAAGAACAAGAAAATCAACAGGACATTTAACCTTCCCACACAAGACTTCAACATCTCTAACAATCCCAAATGGCTTAATAGTATCCCTATTGGCAAGCTTAATAGTAACATCTATATCTTCCAATTCAACGGGTGCAATGTCGTGCATAATTTCTTTATATAAATCATAGGGTATTGCACTGGCACTAGCACCCATATCACATAAGCCATGATAACAATGATCTCCTATTTTAACAGAAATAATAGGCATGCCGACAACAGGTCTATGTATCTTAGTATCTGGTCTAGCAATATTAGCAGTCTCACCACAGAAATAAATAACATTCCCATCTAAATCATCATCCAAGAGATCTTTAACCATAGCAATACTAGGTTCAACTTTAATTTGCTCAGGAGGTGTATAAGTCCTAGTATTGCTCTTACGAACAACAGCCGAAGTTTTAGCATGATCCTTTATCCTAACAGGAAAAGGAGGTTTCTCAACATAAGTAGTAGGAACAATAGGATCACTATAGGTGACTGTCTTTTCTTCAACTGTAATAGGTGCAACTTCTTTTACTTCAATGGGAGGATTATATTTAAACCACTTCTCCTTAGGGAGATCAACGTGAGTAGCAAAAGATTCACAGAAAGAAGCTACTATCTCAGAGTCAAGTCCATATTTAGCGCTAAACCCACGGAAAGCATCGGTATCCATAAAAGATTTAACACAATCAAACTTAGGTGTCATACCTGACTCCTTACCATCGCCAGAACCCCAATCTTCAGAGTTGCGTTTAATTCTTTCCAATAAGTCCCATTTGAATTCAATAGTCTTCAGCATATAAGAACCAGCACAGGAAGTATCAAGCATGTTGCGATCATTGAGAGAAAGCCGAGCATAAAATTTTTGAATAATCATTTCTCTGGAGAGCTCATGATTGGGGCATGAATATAACATTGACTTAAGCCTCCCCCAAGCTTGAGTGATTCTTTCTCCTTCGCGAGGCCAGAAATTATATATGTAATTACGATCACGATGAACAAGATGCATAGGATAGAACTTCTGGTGAAATTCCAACTTCAATCGTTTATAATTCCAAGATCTCGTGACATCACATAGCCTATACCATGTCAATGCATCTCCCTTCAAAGATAAAGGGAAGACCTCCCTTTTGACAACATCATCGGGAATACCTGCAAGCTTAAATAATACACAAACTTCTTCCACAAAGATAAGGTGTAAATCGGGATGCAATGTTCCATCTCCTGCAAATGGATTAGCTAGCAGTTTCTCTATCATACCCGAAGGAATCTCAAAGTAAATATTCTCAAAAAGTTCAGTAGGTTGAGGAGCAACTCTTTTCTCTTCTGGTCGGGGTGAAGATACCCCGAACAAGCCCCTCAAAGGATTAGTTTCCATAGTGACAAGTAACGGAAAATTTCAGCACACTATATAAATGTTTCCTTACCAAGTTCCACTCACCAAAAGCGCTACACTCCCCGGCAGCGGCGCCAGAAAAGAGTCTTGATGACCCACAAGTGTAGGGGATCTATTGTAGTCCTTTCGATAAGTAAGAGTGTCGAGCCCAACGAAGAGCAGAAGGAAATGATAAGCGGTTTTTAGTAAGGTTTTCTCTGCAAGCACTGAATTGTAGGTAATAGATAGTTGTCATAAGATAAATTGTAATGAGTAACAAGTAAATAAAGTAAATAAAGTGCAACAAGGTGGCCCAATCCTTTTTGTAGCAAAGGATAAGCCTGGACAATTTATTATAATGAGAAAGGAGCTCCCGAGGACACATGGGAATTATTGTCAAGCTAGTTTTCATCACGCTCATATGATTCGCGTTCGGTACTTTGATAATTTGATATGTGGGTGGACCGGTGCTTGGGTACCGCCCTTACTTGGACAAGCATCCCACTTATGATTAACCCCTATTGCAAGCATCCGCAACTACAAAAGAAGTATTAAGGTAAACCTAACCATAACATTAAACATATGGATCCAAATCAGCCCCTAATGAAGCAACGCATAAACTAGGGTTTAAGCTTACATCACTCTAGCAACCAATCATATACTTATTACTTCCCTATGCATTCCTCTAGGCCCAAATAATGGTGAAGTGTCATGTAGTCGACGTTCAAATAACACCACTAGAGGAAAGACAACATACATCTCATCAAAATATCGAACGAATACCAAATTCACATGACTACTAATAGAAAGACTTCACCCATGTCCTCAGGAACAAGCGTAACTACTCACAAAGCATATTCATGTTCATAATCAGAGGAGTAATAATATGCATAAAGGATCTGAACATATGATCTTCCACCAAGTAAACCAATTAGCATCAACTACAAGGAGTAATCAACACTACTAGCAACCCACGGTACCAATTTGTGGTTTGGATACAAGATTGGATACAAGAGATGAACTAGGGTTTTGAGAGGAGATGGTCTTTGGTGAAGATGTTGATGGAGATTGACCCCCTCGATGAGAGGATCGTTGGTGATAGCGATGGTGATGATTTCCCCCTCCGGAGAAGTTTCTCGGCAGAAAGCTCACGGAGCCTTAGATTCGTTCCACCAAGGTTCCGCTTCGTGGCGGCGGAGTTTCGTCCCGTAAGCTTGCCCACGATTTTTTCCAGGGTAAAAGCCTTCAAATAGCAGAAGATGGACACCGGAGGGCCACCAGGGGGCCCAGAGGAGGCAGGCGCGCCCAGTAGGGGGGGCGCGCCCCCACTCTCCTGGCTGAGGTGTGGGCCTCCTCAGGTGTTTCTTCCGCTCAGTAGTTCTTATAAATTCCAAAAATAAGTTCCGTGGAGTTTCAGGATTTTTGGAGCTGTGCAGAATAGGTTTCCAATGTTTGCTCCTTTTCCAGCCAGAATTCCAGCTGCCGGCATCTCCTCTCTTGATGGTAAACCTTGTAAAATAAGAGAGAATAGCCATAAGTATTGAGATATAATGTGTAATAACAGCCCATAATGCAATAAATATTGATATAAAAGCATGATGCAAAATGGACGTATCACCGGCCTGCTTGAAGACCCAACACTCTCTATTGGTATGATTGGCTGGTTTGTCGGGGGTGCCGTGAATCTGGGAGGACCTTTCTAGAATTTTATCTAGGCTAGACGGACCATCTCTGATGCCTTTAAGTGACTTTTTCCATTGACCGGGTCTGGAGCCCCTGAATCCGGCGTTTACCGCTGTATTGTCCGGGCTTTCTCCGCTGTTCCGACATTTGTTTGTATTTCGTCGTGGCTTTCCATTGCCATCCACGACTTGGATGTGCGAGGTCATTGGTCTTGCTACGGGCCAACCAGCTGTCCTCTCCCGCGCAAAAGCGGGTCATGAGTGTAGTTAAGGCTGCCATTGTCCTTGGCTTTTCCTGGCCTAGGTGTCTGGCCAGCCATTCGTCCCGAACACTGTGTTTGAAAGCTGTTAAGGCCTCAGCGTCCGGACAGTCGACGATTTGGTTCTTCTTAGTGAGAAATTGGTTCCAAAGCTTACGAGCTGACTCTTCGGGTTGTTGGGTTATGTGACTTAGATCGTCTGCATCCGGAGGTCGGACATAGGTCCCTTGAAAATTGGCCCTGAAAGCGTCCTCAAGTTCTTCCCAGCTTCCAGTGGAATTTTCGGGGAGGCTTTTCAGCCAGTGCCGAGCTGGTCCTTTTAGCTTGAGGGGTAGGTATTTGATGGCGTGGAGATTGTCTCCGCGAGCCATGTGTATGTGAAGAATAAAGTCTTCTATCCAGACCGCAGGGTCTGTCGTTCCGTCGTATGCCTCGATATTCACGGGTTTGAACCCTTCTGAAATTCATGATTCAGAACTTCATCGGTGAAGCACAAGGGGTGTGCAGCACCCCTGTATTTATCATGTCCTTGGCGCAGGCCCGTGATTCTGCGATGTTGATGTTGGTTCCGAATCGGTAAGTTACACGCATATTTGGTTTGATGGCCACGATCGTGCGGGAACGCGTTCCCAGGATCCATAAATGGACCTGGTTCTGCCAGCCCTTTTGTCCACGTCTTCACGTAAATCGTGTTTCTGGTTTTGGGTTGCGACCTCCTTTCCTTTATGGGGAGGGGGTGCAGTTTTGTGTGCGGTGTTGTTAGCCGCTCTGTCTCGACTACGAGGTGGTCGGCCTGGTTGATCGGCCGTATTGTTATTCGGCGGTATGGGCGCAATAGCATCATCGTCGAATTCGGGCAGTAGTTTGCATTTAGGGTAGCTATTTGTTTGGCGATTACCGCCGTATTTTTCCTCGGTGTCGAGCACTTCGTTCCATTTATTATTGAGCATATCTTGTGCGGCTTTAAGCCGTTGCTTCTGCTTCTTCAAGCTCCTCGCGGTGGCAATAAGTCTCTGGTGGAGGTGCTCTTGTTCCAATTGTTCTTCCGGGACGATGAATGCATCGTCATCCCGACTGCTCTCCTCTTCGGGGACAGGTTGATAATTAGAGTCCTCGGCATCGCTTTGATCGGACAGGGGCCCAGGACTGTGTTCGCCGTCACTTTGCTCGTCCTGCTCCATTGCTGGGTCCGCGGTTTCTTCATTGTCTTCGGCGTCGTCCGGGGTGTTATTCCCTCTTGTGCCAGTATCGCTATTTTTACCATGGCGTGGTTTCGAGCGACGCCGCTGACGTTGGGCTTTGGCTGCTTTCCAGGAGTTTTATCCTCAACTGGGTCCTTTTTGTCATCGCCATTGTCTTCTTTGGGTGTATCCACCATGTATATGTCGTATGAGGAGGTGGCTATCCTGCGCCCTGTGGGCGGTGGTTCTCGTTCTTCTCCGGCATCGTCGTCCATACCGTCGATGTCTTCGGAGTCGAAATCAAGCATATCGGTCAAATCGTCGACAGTGGCGATCAAGTGGGTGGTGGGTGGGTAACGAAGTTCTTCGTCGTCCGCTTCCCACTCAAGCCGGGCATAGTTCGGCCAAGAATCTCCTGACAAGGAGAGGGACTTTAATGAGTTTAACACATCGCCTAAGGGTGAGTGTTGAAAGATGTCCGCGGAGCTGAACTCTAAGATCGGCGCCCGGTCAGATTCGATGGGTGCAGATACACGCGGTTCGGAGCCTATGGCCGGAGATGAGTCCGAGGTTCCGACTACACAGGCCTCGTTGGAGGTCAGATCTGTGTTCGGCTCTAGCACCGCTGAGTCTGCGGCTTCCGTGGCGAGGTTGAACCTCCCGTCCTCGGATGGCGCGCTCTGCTCTGGATCTAGGGCAGTCTTGATTCTGAGCGCAATCTCGCACGCAGTCGATGGCCATGATTTAGGTCATGTTCATCATGGCGGCGAAGCGCTTGGCTGTCATGGGCTCGAATCCGTCGAAGGTCAAGTCTCCGCGGATGTCGGCGGTGTAGTTCAAGCTTCAAACCTGACACGATGGCCGGGCGTGGTATCAATCTGCTCCGGATGGCCAAACGAGTTGGCCCGCAGTGCGAAGCCGCCGAATACGAAGATCTGTCCGGGGAGAAAAACTTCACCTTGGACTGCGTTGTTGTGGATGGTTGAAGGAGCCATCAAGCCTTATGGTGACGACACAGTGGAACTCTCAGTGAAAACACCAATGTCGGTGTCAAAACCGGCGGATCTCGGGTAGGGGGTCCCGAACTGTGCGTCTAAGGCTAATGGTAACAGGAGGTGGGGGACACAATGTTTACCCAGGTTCGGGCCCTCTCGATGGAGGTAATACCCTACTTCCTGCTTGATTGATCTTGATGATATGAGTATTACAAGAGTTGATCTACCACGAGATCATATAGGCTAAACCCTAGAAGCTAGCCTATGGTTATGATTATTCTTGTCCTACGGACTAAACCCTCCGGTTTATATAAACACCGGAGGGGGCTAGGGTTACACAGAGTTGGTTACAGAGAAAGGAATCTTTATATCCGAATCGCCAGGCTTGCCTTCCACGCAAAGGAGAGTCCCGTCCGGACACGGGACGAAGTCTTCTATCTTGTATTTTCATAACCCAACAGTTCAGCATATATATATAGTCCGACTGTCCGAGGACTCCTTAATCCAGAACTCCCTCACCAATCAAAAGCCACCACGCATCAGAAGCCACCTCTGCGTCTGCCCATGATGGCTAGCATTAGCGGAATGCATTGTGCTAATTGCAGCAGATAGCTAGCATTTTGACGGAAGGTAGTACTGGCTAGTATATTTGCATTTGACGGAAGGTTCATATTTTTATTATGCAAATTAGGTAGTCATTCGGCGGAAGGTGCACTAGTTGGAGCACCTTCATTTTCATTTGGCGTAAGCCAAAGTACTAGCTTTTACTTGGTGCTTAGTTAGTAGACATGATTTAGCAGGGCTAGATTTGACGGAAGCTACGAAAGCACTATGATTAGTACCGTTTCGCCAAACTAAAAGCTAGTAATCTTTTTGTAAGTTATTAATTAACAGAGCCGGATATTTACAGTATAGGGTTGGATGGTCGTCTCCCAGCGTATCAGTGTTTGGACATCGGTCCGAACCAGTTTGCGGATGAATACTGTGTCTGATTTAAGGGTCGGCGTTGGAGATGACCTAAAGTAGACTTCAAAGGAAATTCCCAGTCGATAATTGTATGTAGTTGTCTGACTATGTATGGTGCACAGAGTTCCTGCATCCGTAACGGGACCACCCGAACAAGTAGGACTGTAGGAGTAAGCCAAGTGAAGTGTATACACACGAATGCATCTCTGTACTAGTCGTCCCCCATGAATGGAGAGGCCCTTGATTAACTCTCAAATAACAATAATACATGGCTCATATGCAGCCATGATTGTGAGTCCAGCCATGGCTACAGTAAACTTGTCTTCTGAATTTGTCCCTTATTGTGAGTCTTCTTTTTTCCTTCAGTGCAACGGTGGTGTTCTGCTTCCTCTCGAAAAGGAGAAAGGCTGTCACCTTTGGGGATCGATGAATGAAGGCGCTGTCAGTTCAGCCATGGGCAAACAGTGATCATCTGCAAAACCAAGGCTGTAGTTTTGAATTGCCAACAGTTTAACAAAACAAAAAACAATTGTTCGTGCCCATCTTCTCCATGGCCAGAAACCAGCCACCTGACGCTCCCTCTTCTTCTCTTCAAGAGCGATATGATGTTGTACTAACAATTGTACCTCCCAGTACTCAAAAAGAAAAAAATGTACCTAACGTTGCCCCAACTCAACGGCCGATGGTGAAACGTAGCCGTTGATCAACACGTACACCGACTGTAGCCACCATTCATGATACGAAAGGACACACTAATTGAACACTGTTTCCGCCATCAATTAGGCTAATAACAGTGTCTGAACACAAACACACGCACACAAAATACACCTAACTTTCAGGCTACATCAATTCTCAAGATACGCCAGATCGCCCAAGCCATGGGGAAATGTCAGCACTCTCTGAAGGCAATGAAAATAGTAGTACTACAAGATCAATTACGTGCCAAATTCATTTCAGTCTGAAAGTTGTTCTGGTGGCTTAGCACTTAGCAGGACCCCTGAATTATGTAAGTTCATCAGCTCAACAAATTACTTACCTGCACTGCCTATACGGCTGCAGTAGACGTGTATGGAGGGCTGGAGCACTAATAATAATAATAATCCATGCGGCTGAATTTGTTTGGGTGCGAGAGATCGGGAAGGATGAACGAATGAATTCTCTGGTTGCTATCTGAAAGTGAAGTGCCCTGTGCAGAGGGCAAAGCTAGGCAGGCAGTTAATGGATGTAGCAGTACTAGCAAATTCGAACAGTACTGTAACTGTTCTGCTGTTGCCGTCTACGCACGCTCCACTGCTACGAGCATTGCAGTTTGTTCTAGCTCTGGTACTGTGCGTGTGCTCCTTAACCTACGCTGATTGCAACGAATGCATGCTGATCGATAAGTTTCAGGGCACAGTAATAAAGTCTGCAAGTGGAGGAGAAGACGCTAGAGAAGCAGCCCTCAAAAGATTTGAGTAGTCCTTGGTGTGGTGGATTTATTTCAAGTGTAGTCACATTTTTTGGATTAGTCTTTTCTGAACCATTAATCTGTGATGCGACTTGACGAGTGCTTTCATTTGGAAGACTTGAGAAGTGATTAGTTTTACTTGAATGATATCACTCCCAAACTGTTCCTCACTTGTGGCTCTGTGCATCCTTCATGTAGATGTCGGGGAAAACCCACCTTAAAAAGACAGTTTCTCACTTGTCAGTTAATCGGCTCAACAATTTACAAACTTTATTCGCAAAAATAATAATAATACAAACTTGTACTACCTACACGGTTAACCCACTGTAGTGGCGATAAACCATGGGCCTGCATTTGTTGGGTACCAAAGATCGGAGAGGGATAAATAAATTATCTGAGAGTGAAGTACCATGTGCAATGGGCGAAGCTACGAGAGGCAGTAATGGATGTGCAGTAGTAAATTTGAACAGTTGTAGCATGTGATATGTTGTTGCCGTCTACGCACGCTCTACTGCCACGAGCCTTGTAGTTTGTTCTAGCTCGTGATACCGTGCGTGTGATCCATAGAGCATCTCCTTTGTTTTCTCCCTTAACGTCCGTACGAAACAAGTGAGAAACTGCACGGACAAAATTTACTGCCCAACCGAACCCTTCAAATCCAGGTCAAATGATCGGATTGTCCGGCATCCCTTATATCTTGTCCATATGTTGGGCAGATATAGGAGCATTTGGACGCAGCAACCATGCAGGATCCGGACAACGCTGACTCATCTTGATCCCACAAAACCCCCGCTCGGATTAAACCCTAGCAATTTTCGCTTTACTCTTCTCGTCCGATCCCCACCCCTAGCCGGACCATGGCCAGATCCAACAGTGGCGCCTCGCCCGAAGCCAAACCCGATGATTAGGATGCCCTCGTGGCGGAGCCAGACAAGGAGCTCGCCATCCGAGTTGCCCTCCGCCAGTCGCGAGTTGATTAGGGCAGCACCTCCTCCTCCGTTCACTCCCCGTGGCCCGGCGGGGCTCCTCCTCCTCGGTTCACTCCCCGTGGCCTGGCGGGGCTCCTCCTCCTCCACACACGACGGCATTGGTTCGTAGCGGTCTGCGTTCGCTTGGTGGCCCGGCGGCTCTTGGAGCGCTGGGCCGTCACCTCCGACCCCGCTCCTCTAGGCGGAGCTAGTGCTGGTGCCGACATTATCGAGCCCATGGCCGTGGCTCCTTGAGTCGGAGGCGAGGCAGCATCTAGCTGGTCCATCTATGGGCCATGCAGATCTACACCCGTTGCCCTGCCCTCAGATCCTCGACCACGGCAGGGACGGACACCCGCAACCTTGAGGAGTCCGAGCGGCTCACCAAGGAGGAGGCGGCCTACGCGGCAAAAACAGAGCGCCTCACCGAGGAGCATGCCTGTGCCACCTTGGACTTGGAGCATCCGGGTTGTCGTGCACGGCTTCATCAACTCGTTCATGGTTGAGGGTCCCGACAACTTCAAGCGATGTCCTTTTTTCCTACATGTAGTTTGCTTGGAGTGGTAATGGGGTTGTGTAACCCTTTTTAAGCACCATTATATCTTATCCTCAACATATGCAATGGTGTCGAGTTGTACGGTGATTGTTGCTTTATATATAAAACGGGCCGCGGGCCCTTTTCTTAAAGCAATTGCACAATCTAATTCCTTGACAGGATGCACTCCCTCCACCATATTCAAACACAATTCACTAAATGACCCATTCCAGCCTTGTTGTCCTAAAAGCAATTGCATGATCTAATTCGTCGACAGGATGTAGCAGTAGCACCACGAGTGTCCTATTTCGGTTGACGACCCATCCGAGCCTTGTCTGTCGTTTTGCCTGTCGATCCGGTACTCGGTTGGGCGGTCAGGCCCGTTAACCGCAGTGCATTAAACCCACGCACCGAGCACCGCTAGCACATCGCCACGATCGATCGAGCACGTCGCCCCGCCGCCGTACCCGTGCGCACATGCTCTCGACCATCGCCGCGCTCCCTAGAGCAGCCACTCATTTCCCACTCCACTCGCCGTGCGCCGCGCCTATAAAGCTCCCGTGACCCCTCCGAGCTCACCACGGCGTGCGTGCGTTAGACACGAGGCAAACACTCTCACAAGTAGAGATCGACCGGGCTTGGCTTGAGCGCGATGGACGCGGCGGCGCAGGCGGGGAGGAGGAGGCCGTCGGAGGTGAGGGCGGAGGGGCTGATGCGGGGCGCGTGCGCCGCCCTGGCGACGGCGTCGGCGCTGCTCATGGGGCTGGACACGCAGACGGAGACGGTGCTGCTCATCAGGAAGAAGGCCACCGTCAAGGACGTCCACGCCCTCTGGTGAGCTTAGCTAGCTAGCTAGCACGTGCGACCGTGGTGTGTGTCCGTGTGACCGATCGAACGTGAAACGTGTGTCCTGCAGGGTGCTGACGGCGGCGGCCGGCGCGGCGGCGGGGTACCACCTGCTGCACCTGCTCCGGTGCCTCTACCTCGGCCGCTTCGCCCACAACCCCTGCCGCAACAGCAGGGCCCTGGCATGGGCTTTCCTCCTCCTCGACAAGGTACTGCCCCGATCACTTTGCCCGCACCTCCGGTCACACCGTAGCTCACACAGCAGGTGCCCCTGAATGTTTCTTCTGCAGAACCACCGAATTTCAGTTTGTGGCCGAAACATTCACTTGAAATTCAACAACAAAAAATGGTGAACTCGAAAAATATTTGAATTCCTGTGTTCTAATGAATTTACTGAAATATTTTGACCGAAAGGTAAATATTTTAGCACGTGCTGAAATCATTGAAATTGAGTGAATTTCATCGTCTCACTGAAAGTGAAAACCATGTCACTGTACTCATTTCCACACACACTAGAGACCGTTCGCGCCCGGTGCCTAATTAATCAACACAAACACTGTACAGCATGCATGAATTCTGATCAGCACTCACTCACCGGTGAATTAAACAAGATAGGCACTAACTGGGCAGCTCATTGATCGCCCGACGGCGACCGGACCAACAACCTTCAATTCCACGACAGGAATACTTAACAGTTTTCAGAGGCTATGAACACGAAACAGTTAGCACTGAGCTATCGTGTGATCGATCGGTCCCGTCGTGATAACAACGATTCTACGGCAAAGGTGACCAGCATCCTCCTTTCTCGCCCTCACCGTTGCCATCCACCAACGGCTCCTCACGGCAGGCCTCCCGGACTGGCAAATCAGACCAGGACAGTGCGGTGAACTGCTGCGTTGGTTGTTACAGCTGCACCGCTGTTTTTCATTCATGCTTCCATCCATCAATGCGTCGAGGGCCATCCCAAATCATTTTTGGTTCCCCATCGGAAAAGATCGGCGCATTCAAGTTTCAAGTGCCTGGTGCTGCACATGCATGTCCATCCAACTACTGATTTAGAAAAATCAAGTTTCATGTATAATTTTTTTTTCATAAATTTGGTCAAACTTTACAAGCTCTATATTTTTTATTATGAAGTACTCCGTGCGTTTATTGTCTCTTTCTAGAACACTGTTTGTGGATAAATCAGGCTAGTCCAGAACCATTCGCGTTTCAGATAAACTAACTATGTATTGTTTCTTTCTAGAACACTGCTTGTAGATAGCATATTTGTTGTCTGTGTCAAGATGGAGCAAACAGCTATACAACTTAAGTTATCAATAGTATCCAACATTTTAGTTTATCCGTGTTGGTTGGTCTTTTTGATACTGTGCATACCTAGAATTATCTTTTTTTTGTTTCTCTCAATTTAAAACTAATTTGGATTTCTAAATTTTTATGGGGTTGTACCCAAATTTTTTATTGACACACTCAATTGTTTCCCGATAAATTCACAACTTTGTAGGATGTCACCCACTGAAAAAATAGCGCGCTATAGCGTGTAGAAGATTGGCTTGCTAAACAAATCACTGTACAATGTCTCGTTAATAGCAACACTATAGCACGTTAATAGTGTATTTTAAGTGACGGCACTATTTTGTATAGCGCTCTATTTTTTTCCTTGATGTTACCATGCATTCGTAACACGGTAACAATCAAAGAACTTGTAGCACTAGAACTCTTCTGATTTTTCACGACACGAGTAGAAACAAACACACAATTATTACTAAGTTTTGTTTAAAAAGCCCCGAAAGCAACCTAGGCGTACACAGTACTAGAACGCAAATAATAAATGAGGCAGACTGCATCCACTCAATCCGCAGCACATAGTCATATGGGTGGGTGGATTAGCTCACACAAATTTAAGAGAGGTTTGTTCATTTGGTTTCTGAGACATGGCTTGTCACATTGGCCATTTTTGGTACAAATTTAAGAGTGGGTTAACAGCTTAACTTGCTACTGTCTTTCAGAAGAAAATACACCTTACTGCTACTGACAGTGCTGAGTTAACAGTGTCGAAGGCATTCAACGAGTTAATCTAATGGCATTATTATAATCTGAAAAACACATCAAGTTAACTGTACGTGCCTGACGTGCGCGGTGCAGGGGTGCGCGTACGTGACGTTCGCGGCGACGGTGGCGGCGGCGCAGGCGTGCCTGATCGCGCTGGACGGCGCGCAGGCGCTGCAGTGGAACAAGGTCTGCAACATCTTCACCCGCTTCTGCCAGCAGGTCGCCGGGAGCCTCGTCTGCGGCGGGCTCGCCGCCGTCGGCACCGCCGTGCTCTCCGCGCTCTCCGCCCGCAACCTCTTCCGCCTCTACCCGTCGCTCTCCCGCCCGCACCCGCACCCGCACCGCTCCTCCTCCACAAAGTAGGCGGCCCGGCCTGGCCCATCAACCCCAGCAGTTCCACGGTGGGCTCCCGATGATAGCTAGCTAGTGCTCTTGGGCCGGAAAGAGACACTCGGCCCGGCTACGCCTAAGCGACTACTTCTTCTTGGGCTTCTCTTCTGTTTGGTTATGTTGCTATTAGTGTGAGAAGACTGCTCTGAAAAAAACAAATAGTGTGACGTGAATGTGTGTACTGCAGTAGCGTATTTGCCCCAGAAAATACGTATTAGTGTGTTATGTATGTATGCATTCTCCGTGTATTGTTCATAGATCGTGTAACCTCCAGAAACTTATGAGCCTTCGTGGAACCAGTATTACTCATATCAGTCGATCCCAGAATAAAATCAAGCAATCGTTTAGCAAATTAAGCTCGTTTAGACGGTGGAACTATGACTTGGTTGGGTTCTAGACCCCAAAAGCTGTTGAACTATTTTTAGCTGATTGTAATCATGCTGGTGATTGAGTAATAGTACAAGTGTTCTACTCGCAAAAAAAAAAAAGACCGTGTAACCTCTTCTCTGTTGCTACTGTTGAATGAAGTGTCTTTTCAGACCGAAACTGTTGCCCTGCAAAAATGCATAGGCCCTGTTTGGAACACAGGAACAGACGAACTGATTCAAAAAAAAAAATCCACTAGAACAAAAGAGTTTAATTCAACTTGTGGTATAAATCATAAGCGGTATACATTATAATCAGCCTTTGTTGTCAAAAAGAGTCGGTATCTATACATGACAGGATACACATCATCGAACGAACGAACAAACAAATCATATAACTTAGCCATCTAATTGAAAGAATCGACGACCATGTGCCAGCCAGCCCTTCTATATGTAATAATAATATATTATTGCCATTTCATTGAGAACATTACTTGATTTTGGACAGAGGTTTGTGTGTGTGTGTGTGAGTAAGATGGGACTCAGCTTTTGGACTGTGTGCTTCCACTGCCTGGGATGCCTGCAGCAAGCTTTGCTCTCAGGTCCTTCCTGAGGATCTTGCCGGCAGGACTCTTCGGAACCGAGTCCGCGAAGAAAACTTTGTGGATCCTCTTGTAGAAAACAACCTGTAATAACATTTTAAAGTTCGTTAGGTTTGAACACTCTAGATTTTGCACTGAGTTGGTGAAGATACATGAACCAATGCAAACATTTTATGCTCTCTTCAGTCTTGTAAAATAACATGCTGGATGTTCGGTATGCCTCACAGTTCACGAATCACATGTTGTAAATTATGCTCTCTTCAGAATTTTGTTAAAAATGTACTTCTTTGTGGCAACTTTGTCGGTTTCTCTATTTGTGTGGCATACTTGAATATATGGAAAGTGGACGACTCGTTATTACCTCTTGTGCAACGAACTGCTTGATCTCGCTCTCGCTGATCTCAGAGCCTTCAATCCGCACAATGAATGCAACTGGAATCTCACCAGTAAGTTCATCTTGCATCCTGCAAAAATTGAAGACCAGCTAAATTTAATCACCTACTTTTGAACATGAACCAAATGGATCCTAAATCCCTTTGAACAGTCTATCAACTTACGATACGACAGCAGCATCCTTGATTTCGGCGTGTGTGATGAGAAGGGCTTCGAGTTCTGCAGGAGGTACTTGGAATCCCTTGTATTTGATTATCTCCTTGAGCCTGTCGACAATGAAGATCTCGTCGTCATCATCGACATAGCCAATGTCTCCAGTGTGCAGCCAACCGTCCTTGTCAATGGTGTTCTTTGTGGCTTCCGGATCATTTAGGTAACCTGCAAATCATAGGCTTGGTCATTTACATGAGTTGTTATCTTTGAGCATCATGATGCATATTAAGATTTTTTGTTGCCCCCCTAAAAAAATCATATCAAAGGCTAAGCATGTGCGGCTGGTGCAGTTAGTTGGAGAAATTACAGAAATAGTCCAATTGAATATCAAGAATTTTCAGTAAAAGCGCTACTGAATGGAGTGAATCTCAACTTCAGGTCTGAAACTTGGTAGACATGCTACCTGGTAAGTGGTAACAGTTCTTATCCACTTAATTGCAACCTAGAGTTCGCAGTACATGTATTTTTTTTGGGAGTGCATATATTGCTGTGAAAAATAAAATATTGAATAATTCTTCAAGTCGTAGTCACTGAACACGCATCCAGCTGTCTGCGGAAGCGGCATACTGACCATATCCGAATTCTAGGCGTATTTAGATAGTTTTCAAACAGAAGGAAGAATCGACACTCCGTGTAATGAAGAGTTACATCGATAATCATATGAAGCAAGAAAATAGTTTTGCTGGGTTAAAGTTTGCAAACTCTGATATATTAATAAAGTGAGGGAGAGCTTCTTCTGGCATTAGTTTCAGAGCATGAAGGGGCATACATAGGAAATGGACAAGATTAGGAATCGTCAACATTCCCATCCAGTTGCCATCGTGTGTGGTTGTATGCAATCATGGGTGCCCACAGCCCACAGGACAGCCTGTTGCCACAACGTATCCAATCATTCATGGTACAAGGTATCCATCCATACGCCAAGTCAGGAGGAGCTACACATCTCCACCTCACCACATGTGCTAGGTCAAACAACTTGGTACTACTTGTAACTATTAAAAACGAGCAGAAAGGCAGGCTTTGTTTTCTTATGCTAATGATAGACCTAAGCTTGGCCACGTTCCCCCAAAAAGATAAGCATAGCATAGACTTTCAAGCAAAGATAACTGGTCATGCATATGGGAGTTTGTTGGGATTCTTCATGGAGTATACTTGGGAAAATTCCTTCACATGGCCAGCATGCTGCATCAATGAGTGCAAGCTATACAAAGCATGTATGGGCCATCTACAAGATGATGCCAAGTTTGATTCTTGGCGGTACTACTCAGAGGCCTGGTTGCACTGCTGGAACCCCATGTACATGTAGCGCAATCGTGGCCTGCAACTTAATTCGGAACCTTCGACGTGTGATTGTGCGGCCTTCTAGTCTAGCTAAAACAAAAATGCTGGACATCCGGCCCGATTGGCGGCACCTCAAAAGTATCCCATTTCTGAATTTCAAAAAAAAAATTCCCATTTCTTCCTGAAAAATAAGATGCCATCTTTTCTAGTCCAGTAAAACTGACTAGACGAACCTTGCCGTGGTGGGGCCCTGTAGGTCCCATGATGGGCCAGGCTCAAAGGCTGGTAGCCAAAACATAGCTAGCTCTCTGCTTCTCTTGGATGCAGAGCAAAGAAAATGAACAGGTCATCCGAGGACTCGGTGAAAACGGTGGCTGACGCTCTGGACGACACATGCGGCAACATGCCAAGGCCAGGCTTTGGAGACGCTCGCGCATCTGCCGGCTTGGTTCCTTGTCGCCAATGCCCAAGCGGCGCAGGTACATCTGAATCTGAGAGATGCGTATGGCCTCAGCCCTCAGCCTTCAGTTCAGCGCACTCCATTATTGACCTGTGAGGCGCCGGCGCGACGACTGCTAGCGCGGCGGTGGCAGAGCAGTCAGTCAGGATGCGCATGCCGCCGCTGGAGCCAAGGACGACGATTTGCCAACAGTTGCAGAGGAATAGAAGGAGACGTGTTAGGTCGGATCGCGCGGGCTCACCGGTCACCAGCTACGCACCTAACTGGAGACCGAGCATCTGGTGGGCAGAAGGTGGAAGAAGCTCTGGTCCGTGCAGCTACCGATCACTCAGATTAGTCTACTAGTGAGCCGTCCGTCCGTTCGCTGTCTGGTGGCCAAACGTACGTGCCAGACGGAGACAGAACAGGAGCACACATGCGTGCAGGTGACTGAGCTGCCGGTGCTCGGAAAATGCAGCATGTTCGGTACCTATCTATCCATGTGCCCGAAACTGCTGTCAGCAATGTGGGTGCAGTTGTCCTAGCTAGGCGTGGCCAATAATTCGAGCCCCGCAGCCGTCCGAACCGATCACCAAACCACTAGTAGTACTACAGCATCTACTCATGACCTACCGAGCTCTAGTCGCCAACCACTGCCCCACCTAATGAACTGGTGATAGAATAGTAGATCACGTAGGGCGATCGTCGTGCTATCCACATCATTTGCTGCTCCTGAGCGGTGACCAAACACCGCGGCACTGTGCTATTTTTGGTTGGACATTTTGTTCGAGAAATGAATAAGCCTGTTTTGTTTCATTGGAGGGTGGTTCAGATGAGCGTGCGCACGTACCTTTCATGATCTGGTTGCCGCGGATGCAGATCTCCCCCGGCAGGTTGCGGCCGAGGGAGGCGCCGGTGTCGGGGTCCACGATCTTGAGCTCCGCGTTGCGCACCACCGTGCCGCAGGACCCCGACTTGACCCCGAACGGCTCCTTGGCGAACGCCAGGCACATGGACAGCACCGGCCCGGCCTCCGTCATCCCGTACCCCTGCGCAATACATGGCAAAAAAGATTCAGACGGCCGGGATCGATCCGTGGCGAGAGTGACTTGTCCGCCCAAAAAGTCTGATGAGAAGCAGTTTGTTGGCGAGCAACAAAACTCTGGCTTGCGGGGACGGCAACCCGCCCGCGGCCCCGGATCATGGGGCTGGCGTGCGTTCGCTTCAGTTGGGATGAAGCCGTCACGAAGCGTAAAGGTTGGGATGTCGCCATATCCGCACCCAAAAGCACGACGCCACCATGCCACCCACCCACCAAAACTGATAGCCGACCGATCCCAATCGCTCCCCCGATGCCCCAACAACCATTGATCTTTCGAGGTTCACTCGCCTTCCAAACACTCCATATACTCACCTACTGTAGCTGACGTGCTTGACACTAAGTTAATATAGTACTGGTACCAGATAATCACGCAAGCAAATCATTCGGCAAGGATTCCAAGTGTGGGAGCAGGGCCGATGCGCGACGAACCTGCCCGAGCACGGCGTTGGGGATCTTGGCCATGAAGGCGTCCTGGAGGTCCTTGCCCATGGGCGCGGCGCCGGACATGACCATGCGGATGGACGCGAGGTCGGCCGCCGTGACGCGGTCGCTCTTCGCGATCTCGACGACGATGGGCGGCACGAAGGGCGCCACGGTGACCCCGTGCGCGCGCACCAGGCTCACCAGCGCGCCGTGGTCGAACTTGCGCATGATCACGATCGCGCACCCGGCGCGCAGCCCCGCCAGCAGCACCGAGTTGAGCGAGTAGATGTGGAACAGCGGCAGCACGCACAGCAGCACGTCCGACGCGCCGAAGTACAAGTTCGGGTTCTCCCCGTCCACCTGCACGCACACACACACACACAAATTTGAATTCAGAAACCAGAATGTTCAACAAATTTGAACCATGTTTGCGTCGACAAAGTTTGAAATGTAAAATGTGATCGTGCGTGGGCGCTGATTGGCGGGCCCTACGTGGGTCACGTCGGCCCGTCGAATCCGATCCGATCCGAGTAATAAATGGCGCGGCGTTATTTTAAGCAGGGGAGTAATTGGTCGGTCGCTTGGCTCCGGCGCCGACGGAGAGGCGCGTGGTGCGGAAAGGAACTTCCCGAGCTGGAAAGCGTAAAGCGAGGCCACGAGAAACGTAAATGGGAAGCTCGCCTGGCCCCGAAGGATCCGCGGCTCGGTCCAGCCAGTGGCAATGGAGCAATGGAGATGGGAGCGTAACGGGAAGGGGAGTGAGCTGAGCCTGAGCTGACCTGCTGCGCGACGCTGGTGACGAGGCTGCGGTGGGTGAGCATGACGCCCTTGGGCAGCCCCGTGGTGCCGGACGAGTAGGGGAGGGCCACCACATCGTCGGGGTCGACCTGCTCGTCGGCGGCGAGCGGCTCGCAGCCGTCCAGCAGGGTCTCGTTGAACGCGAGGCAGCCGTCGGAGGCCGGGCCGTCGACGGTGACCACGGGGATCCCGCGCTCGGCGGCGAAGGCGCGCACCTTGTCGACGGCGCAGGCCTCGGTGACGATCAGCCGCGCCCCGGCCGCGCTCGCCTGGCGGTGGATCTCGTGCGGCGTGCAGAACGGGTTGGCCGTGGTGGTGGCGGCGCCCAGCCGGGCCGCGCCGAGGAACACGAAGGCGAACTCGGGGCAGTTGCGGAGCAGGTTCATGACCACGTCGCCCTTCCCCACGCCGAGCCGCCGCAGCCCCGCCGCGCACCGGCGGGAGAGCCGCTCGACGTCCGCGTAGGTGTGCACGGCGCCCGTCTGCCCATCGATGAGGCACGGGCGGGCGGCCACCTCCGGCAGCCGCTCGAAGCAGTAGTCCTGGAGCGTCAGGTGGGCCGGGATCTCGATGTCCGGGAGCCTGGACCGGAACACCGTCTCCGTCGCCGCCGGCGCCTCCGGCGCGTCCGCCGCCACGGAGCCCATGGGATCTCGCCGCCGGCGCGCCTCCGGGCGGACGGAACTGGTGGCGTGGGGCGAGAAATGGGGGGACCGGGATCCCGTGGGCGTGCGTGCTCTGCTCCGGCTCCTGGGGAGGGAGGAATTTGGGAGCGGGGTTAAATATACCGGCGCGGCGGGGGAGAAGGTGGGTGGGGAGGATGACGCGCGGGGCCCGCCTGGCGGTGGGAGCGGGTCGCGTCTCCGGTGAGCGAACGGGTTGGTGAGGGGCTTGACGCTGCAGGTGGGCGTTTCTGACCTGACCTCGCTTTGACTTTTTTAACCTGACCGGTAACGCCGCCGATTTCTGTCAGTGACGTACGGTTACGTAAAGTCGTCGTCGGCGGTGGGTGCGCCGTCGGTCGTCGTGGCGTTTTGCGCCTGGGATGGCGTGGCGTCGCAGCGAGCACGTTGACATCACTTGTCAGTGTTCTCACCGAAGGGAAAGTCGTCAGCGAAGCACGACTACGTGGGATTTTGACATGGTAGTCTCTCGGTGGAGAGAAATGGGGGAGGCAAAGAACAAAGACATCAATGACCAACAAGTTTTGGGGTTGGAAGTAATTTTTGAAGGTTTTTTTTTTATATATTAGCTCCGTTCCAAAAGTCTGTCTGTATCTAACAAGATTTTTGAAACGGAGGAAGTACAAGACTAAGAAACAATAAACATGATCCGACTATTAGCGAAGAGCTTTTTAACACTCATAATATCCTTGTGCTCATATTAATTTGTGGTTGCTTCCCACATTGCCCTCTGTCGGGCCAACATTATGGTTGAGACTCTCGAGGTGTGGATCATGCTTGAGCGATGAGGGTTGTTTGTAGTGCATGTTTCGTCTATGGCAATGGAGCATACTCGCTCGAGGCCATATTCGCTTTTGAGAAGAGTGGCGTTTTGACATCACACGCACCATCGAAAAAAAATTGGTGAGCCTTGCATCGTGTAGGATGATGCTACGGAGCCACATCATATGGCCCGTTGAAGTTTATCAATAAGTCTATTTGCACAACGAAGACGACTCTTTGCTCTAGATAGTGTCGGCCTTGCAGGTAAGGGTGCAAAGCATGGGTTGATGGATGCTTCTAGGGAGTAGTAGACAAATAATAAATGGAAAGTCATCGAGCATGTGACGGAGAGGATGGATTCATATCTACAAACGTACAAGAAGCTGCTCACGCTGAAGGTGATCAAGGCAAAAGAAACTAGATGATGCCCCGCAATTTGCTGCATGAACCTTGATGCAACAAATGCATAAACAGGTGCTAAAAACTAAAACAATTGCAAGGACAAATTTAAGATTGCTCTCGGTTTATATTTAAAAACAATAAAACATATGAAGCATGTGATCAAATGTTGTATACAAAGATAAAACTATTGGATTGAAGTCGATGTGGTGCCTACATAACAAAAATGTGTAGTATGACCTACATACATTTTCTCCAAGTGTCACAGCTATGCACGAACACAAAAATAGTGAAACAAATTAACATGCATGACTGTTGAGGTGGCGTGGTCGCATGGATAGATCGGTGCATGAATTGTAACTTATGACCACATAGATGAGTTGATGATGTGGCGCCGTTGCATGAAGAGGAAAAATAGGTAATGGGTTGCAACTATTTCAGAATAAAGGATTGGGAAGCTGAACTCGTCTAAAAGAGGGCTACTTTGTCGGGCTAATCCAAAATAAAGTACATATAACAGCCTCAAGAGCCAACTTTGGCTTATAGTTTGGAGCATGTTTGTTGCAAAAGGAGTCGCAACCTCGATTTTCAAAAGCATTCATGCAAGAGGATGACATATAATGTTTAGATTCCTATGATTGTGGAGTAATTTGTTACTCCATTTGTCTCAAAATGTAACACCTTTTTTGACACTATCATAGTGTCAAGAAACCTCTTAGTCCTCCTTCGGTTTAGAGAAATCTTGTAGGAATTTCATAGGATAGGATTTCTATAGGAAAAATTCCTTTAGAGTCCTTTGGTTTGTAGGAATGGAATCCTATTCCTATGAAGGAATTCTTCCTATCCTCCACATTTCATAGGAAAATAAACATTAGACTTGGCTCAATGGAAAAAATCCTATGATGTGAATCAAAGGGCATCTCCTTTCCTATTCCTACTCATAGGATCTGAGATACATGTCATCTCATTTCCTATGACTTTTCTATTCTATAATTTTTCTACCCTATGAACCATAGAAGGCCTTACGTTTTTGGGACAGAGGAAGTATTACACATAGGGTAGAAGATGCATTGAAGAAGTTTTCCATAAAGTGCCGCATGTTCCAAGGCCCTGGATTAGCAACATGATTCCTTGCCTTTGCAACATCGGCCAAAGGTTTATAATATGTGAGAAACGTTATTTCATCCAGAGCCACAACTGTTGGGGAAAGTAGTAATTCAAAAAAAAATTCCTACGATCAAGCAAGATCTATCTAGGAGAAGCATAGCAACGAGCGGGGAGAGTGTATCCACATACCCTCATAGACCGAAAGCGGAAGCATTTAGTAACGCGGTTGATGTAGTCAAACGTCTTCACGATCCAATCGATCCAAGTACCGAGCGTACGGCACCTCCGTGTTCAGCACACGTTCAGCACGATGATGTCCCTCGAGCACTTGATCCAAAGAGAGGGTCGAGGGAGAGTTCCGTCGCCTGACGGCGTGGTGGACAAGTGTTGGTGATGTGATCCGCGTAGGGCTTCGCCTAAGCACTACGACAATATGACCGAGGTGGTAAACTGTGGAGGGGGGCACCGCACATGGCTAAGAAACAACTGTTGTGTCTTTGGGGTGCCCCTCTCCCCACGTATATAAAGGAGGGGGGGAGGAGGAGGCCGGCCCAAGGGGGGCGCGCCAAGAGGGGGGAGTCCTACTAGGACTCCGTTCCTAGTAGGATTCGCCCCTCCCTCCTTCCATCTAACGGAGAGGGGAAAGGGGAACGGAGGGAGAGGGAGAAGGAAAGGGGGACCGCGCCCCCCACCCCTTGTCCAATTCAGTTTGGGCATGGGGGGGGGGCGCCACCTCCTGTGGCAGCCTCCCTCTCCACTATGGCCCAATAGGCCCATTAACTTTTCCGGGGGGTTCCGGTAACCTCCCGGTACCCCGAAAAATTCCCGATCTTCTTCGGAACCATTCCGGTGTCCGTATATAACCTTCCAATATATCAATCTTTACCTCTGGACCATTTCGAGACTCCTCGTCATGTCCGTGATCTCATCCGGGACTCCGAACAAACTTCGGTCACCAAAACACATAACTCATAATACAAATCGTCATCGAACGTTAGACGTGCGGACCCTACGGGTTCGAGAACTATGTAGACATGACCGAGACACATCTCCGGTCAATAACCAATAGTGGAACTTGGATGCTCATATTGGCTCCTACATATTTTACGAAGACCTTTATCGGTCGAACCGCATAACAACATACGTTATTCCCTTTGTCATCGGTATGTTACTTGCCCGAGATTCGATCGTCGCTATCCTCATACCTAGTTCAATCTCGTTACCGGCAAGTCTCTTTACTCGTTCCGTAATGCATCATATCACAACTAACTCATTAATCACATTGCTTGCAAGGCTTATAGTGATGTGCATTACCGAGAGGGCCCAGAGATACCTCTCCGATACATGGAGTGACAAATCCTAATCTCGATCTATGCCAACTCAACAAACACCTTCGGAGACACCGGTAGATCATCTTTATAATCACCCAGTTACGTTGTGACGTTTGATAGCACACAAGGTGTTCCTCCGGTATTCAGGAGTTGCATAATCTCATAGTCAGAGGAACATGTATAAGTCATGAAGAAAGCAATAGCAATAAAACTAAACGATCATAATGCTAAGCTAATGGATGGGTCTTGTCCATCACATCATTCTCCAATGATGTGATCCCGTTCATCAAATGACAACACATGTCTATGGCTAGGAAACTTAACCATCTTTGATTAACGAGCTAGTCGAGTAGAGGCATACTAGGGACACTCTGTTTTGTCTATGTATTCACACATGTACTAAGTTTCTGGTTAATACAATTCTAGCATGAATAATAAACATTTATCATGATATAAGGAAATATAAATAACAACTTTATTATTGCCTCTAGGGTATATTTCCTTCAGTCTCCCACTTGCAGTAGAGTCAATAATCTAGATTACATAGTAATGATTCTAACACCCATGGAGTCTTGGTGCTGATCATATTTTGCTCGTGGAAGAGGCTTAGTCAACGGGTCTGCAACATTCAGATCTGTATGTATTTTTCAAATCTCTATGTCTCCCTCCTTGACTTGATCACGGATGGAATTGAAGCGTCTCTTGATGTGTTTGGTTCTCTTGTGAAATTTGGATTCCTTCGCCAAGGCAATTGCTCTAGTATTGTCACAAAAGATTTTCATTGGACCCGATGCACTAGGTATTACACCTAGATCGGATATGAACTCCTTCATCCATACTCCTTCATGTGCTGCTTCCGAAACATCTATGTACTCCGCTTCACACGTAGATCCCGCCACGACGCTCTGCTTGAAACTGCACCAACTTTGGTACCTCTGCTTGAAACAGCTCCACCATTCAATATAAATACGTATTCGGTTTGTGACTTAGAGTTACCCGGATCAGTGTCAAAGCTTGCATCGATGTAACCATTTACGACGAGATCTTTGTCACCTCCATAAACGAGAAACATATCCTTAGGCCTTTTCAGGTATTTCAGGATGTTCTCGATCATTGTCGATGATCCACTCTGGATTACTTTGGTACCTCCTGCTAAACTTATAGCAAGGCACACATCAGGTCTGGTACATGACATTGCATACAAACCTTTGGCTGAGGCATAGGGAATGACTTTCATTTTCTCTCTATCTTCTGCAGTGGTCGGGCATTGAGTCTGACTCAACTTCACACCTTGTAACACAGGCAAGAACCCTTTCTTTGACTGATCCATTTTGAACTTCTTCAAAACTTTATCAAGGTATGTGCTTTGTGAAAGTCCAATTAAGCATCTTGATCTATCTATATAGATCTTGATGCCCAATATATAAGAAGCTTCACCGAGGTCTTTCATTAAAAAAAATTCTTATTCAAGTATCTTTTATGCTATCCAGAAATTCTATATTATTTCCGATCAACAATATGTCATCCACATATAATATCAGAAATGCTACAGACCTCCCACTCACTTTCTTGTAAATACAGTCTTCTCCAAAAGTCTGTGTAAAACTATATGCTTTGATCACACTATCAAAGCATATATTCCAACTCCGAGATGCTTGCACCAGTCCATAAATGGATCGTTGGAGCTTGCACACTTTGTTAGCACCTTTAGGATCGACAAAACCTTCTGGTTGCATCATATACAACTCTTCTTTAAGAAATCCATTAAGGAAGGCAGTTTTGACATCCATTTGCCAAATTTCATAATCATAAAATGCGGCAATTGCTAACATGATTCAGACAGACTTAAGCATCGCTACGGGTGAGAAGGTCTCATCGTAGTCAACTCCTTGAACTTGTCAAAAACCTTTCGCAACAAGTCGAGCTTTGTAGGCGATAGCATTACCATCGCGTCCGGTCTTCTTCTTGAAGATCCATTTCATTGGGCAAGTCAACCAAAGTCCACATTTTGTTCTCATACGTGGATCCCATCTCAGATTTCATGGCCTCAAGCCATTTCACGGAATCTAGGCTCATCATTGCTTCCTCATAGTTCGTAGGTTCGTCATGGTCAGGTAACATGACCTCCAGAACAGGATTACTGTACCACTCTGGTGCGGATCGTACTCTGGTTGACCTACGAGGTTCTGTAGTAACTTGATCTGAAGTTTCATGATCATCACCATTAGCTTCCTCACTGATTGGCGTAGGAATCACTGGAACTGATTTTTGTGATGAACTACTTTCCACTTCGGGAGAAGGTACAATTACCTCATCAAGTTCTACTTTCCTCCCACTCACTTCTTTCGAGAGAAATTCCTTCTCTAGAAAGGATCCATTCTTAGCAACGAATATCTTGCCTTCGGATCTGTGATAGAAGGTGTACCCAACAGTCTCCTTTGGGGTATCCTATGAAGACACATTTCTTCAATTTGGGTACAAGCTTATCAGGTTGAAGCTTTTTCACATAAGCATCGCAGCTCCAAACTTTAAGAAACGACAGCTTAGGTTTCTTGCCAAACATAGTTCATATGGTGTCATCTCAATGGATTTAGATGGTGCCCTATGTAACGTGAATGCATCCGTCTCTAAAGCATAACCCCAAAACGATAGTGGTAAATCGGTAAGATACATCATAGATCGCACCATATCTAATAAAGTACGGTTACGACTTTCAGACACACCATTACGCTGTGGTGTTCTAGATGGCGTGAGTTGTGAAACTATTCCACATTGTTTCAAATGAAGACCAAACTCATAACTCAAATATTCACCTCCACGATCAGATCGTAGAAACTTTATTTTCTTGTTACGATGATTTTCCACTTCACTTTGAAATTCTTTGAACTTTTCAAATGTTTCAGACTTATGTTTCATCAAGTAGATATACCCATATCTGCTCAAATCATCTGTGAAGGTCAGAAAATAACGATACCCCCCGCGAGCCTCAACACTCATCGGACCGCATACATCAGTATGTATTATTTCCAACAAGTTAGTTGCTCGCTCCATTGTTCGAGTGAGCGGAGTCTTAGTAATCTTGCCCATGAGGCACGGTTCGCAAGCATCAAGTGATTCCAAAAGCCCATCAGCATGGAGTTTCTTCATGTGCTTTACACCAATATGACCTAAACGACAGTGCCACAAATAAGTTACACTATCATTATTAACTTTGCATCTTTTGGCTTCAATATTATGAATATGTGTATCACTACAATCGAGATTCAACAAAAATAGACCACTCATCAAGGGTGCATGACCATAAAAGATATTACTCATATAAATAGAACAACCATTATTCTCTGATTTAAATGAATAACCATCACGCATCAAACAAGATACAGATATAAGGTTCATGCTTAATGCTGGCACCAAATAACAATTATTCAGGTCTAAAACTAATCCCGAAGATAGATGTAGAGGTAGCATGCTGAAGGCGATCACATCGACTTTGGAACCATTTCCACGCCAAGCATCGTCACCTCGCTCCTTAGCCAATCTTCATTTAATCCGTAGCCTCGCTTGAGTTGCAAATATGAGCAACAGAACCAGATTATCAAATACCAGTGCGCTACTACGAGCATTAGTAAGGTACACATCAATAACATGTATATCAAATATACCTTTCACTTTGCCATCCTTCTTATCCACCAAATACTTGGGGTAGTTCCACTTCGAGTGACCAGTCCCTTTGCAGTAGAAGCACTCAGTTTCAGACTTAGGTCCAGACTTGGGCTTCTTTACTTGAGCAGCAACTTGCTTGCCGTTCTTCTTGAAGTTCCCCTTCTTCCCTTTGCCCTTTTTCTTGAAACTAGTGATCTTGTTAACCATCAACACTTGATGCTCCTTCTTGATTTCTACCTCCGCAGCCTTTAGCATCGCGAAGAGCTCGGGAATTGTCTTATACATCCCTTGCATATTATAGTTCATCACGAAGTTTTTATAACTTGGTGGCAGTGATTGAAGAACTCTGTCAATGACACTATCATCAGGAAGATTAACTCCCAGTTGAGTCAAGTGGTTGTGGTACCTAGACATTACGAGTATATGTTCACCAGCGAGAACTATTCTCCTCCATCTTGCAGCTATAGAACTTATTGGAGACTTCATATCTCTCAATTCGGGCATTTGCTTGAAATATTAACTTCAACTGGAACATCTCATATGCTCCATGATGTTCAAAATGTCTTTGAAGTCCCGATTCTAAGCCGTAAAGCATGGCTGCTTGAACTATCGAGTAGTCATCGACTTTGCTGCCCAGACGTCATAACGTCAGGAGTTGCTCTTGACGGGTCTTGCACCTAGCGGTGCTTCGAGACATAATTCTTACGTGCGGCAATGAGGATAATCCTCAAGTTACGGACCCAATCCGTGTAGTTGCTACCATCATCTTTCAACTTAGCTTTCTCTGGAAACGCATTAAAATTCAAAGGAACGGTAGCACGGGCCATTGATCTACAACAACATAGACATGCAAAAACTATCAGGTACTAAGTTCATGATAAATTAAAGTCAAATTAATCATATTACTTAAGAACTCCCACTTAGACAGACATCCCTCTAGTCATCTAAATGATCACGTGATCCATATCAACTAAACCATGTCCGATCATCATGTGAGATGGAGTAGTTTTCAGTGGTGAACATCTCTATAGTGATCATATCTACTATATGATTCACGTTCGACCTTTCGATCTCAGTGTTCCGAGGCCATATCTGCATATGCTAGGCTCGTCAAGTTTAACCAGTATTCGCGCATTGCAAAACTGGCTTGCACCGTTGTATGTGAACGTAGAGCTTATCACACCCGATCATCACGTGGTGTCTCGGCACGATGAACTGTAGCAATGGTGCATACTCAGGGAGAACACTTATACCTTGAAATTTAGTGAGGGGTCATCTTATAATGCTACCGCCATACTAAGCAAAATAAGATGCATAAAAGATAACATCACATGCAATCAAAATATGTGACATGATATGGCCATCATCATCATGTGCCTTTGATCTCCATCTCCAAAGCACCGTCATGATCTCCATCGTCACCGGCTTGACACCTTGATCTCCATCGTAGCATCGTTGTCGTCCGCCAACTATTGCTTCTATGACTATCGCTACCGCTTAGTGATAAAGTAAAGCAATTACATGGCAATTGCATTTCATACAATAAAGCGACAACCATAAGGCTCCTGCCAGTTGCCGATAACGGTGACAAAACATGATCATCTCATACAACAATTTATATCTCATCACGTCTTGACCATATCACATCACAACATGCCCTGCAAAAACAAGTTAGACGTCCTCTACTTTGTTGTTGCAAGTTTTACGTGGCTGCTACGGGCTTCTAGCAAGAACCGTTCTTACCTACGCATCAAAACCACAATGCTTTTTCGTCAAGTCCGCTGTTTTAACCTTCAACAAGGACCGGCCGTAGTCAAACTCTATTCAACTAAAGTTGGAGCAACAAACACCCGCCAGCCACCTGTGTGCGAAGCACGTTGGAAGAACTAGTCTCATGAACGCGGTCATGTAATGTCGGCCTGGGCCGCTTCATCCAACAATACCGCCGAATCAAAGTAAGACGTTGGTGGTAAGCAGTATGACTATTATCACCCACAACTCATTATGTTCTACTCGTGCTTATCATCTACGCATAGACCTGGCTCGGATGCCCTTTGTTGGGGAACGTAGTAATTCAAAAATTCCCTACGATCACGCATAAGATCTATCTACGAGAAGCATAGCAACGAGCGGGGAGAGTGTGTCCAGGTACCCTCGTAGACCGAAAGCGGAAGCGTTTAGTAACGCGGTTGATGTAGTCGAACGTCTTCACGATCCAAGTACCGAACGTACGACACCTCCGTGTTCAGCACACGTTCAACACGATGACGTCCCACTACTGCAGGATGCTGCTAATGGGACACTACGATCAGAGACCCTTCGAGAAACTGTGTGCGATGCAATAATCGCAAACGGTGGTGTATGAAAACCGTCAAAAAAGGTGAAAACGTTTGCGATGGAGGATGCATCAAACACGGTTCAGATTTTAGTTGCGTGTGCAATGAAGGGCATACGGTTCAGTTCAATTAACTGTTTGCGGTGAGGAGGAACAAAAGAAACAGGCAGCCAGATGAAGGCGTGTGCGATACACAACATACGGTTCACTCAGATGAACTGTTTGTGATTAGGCAACACAAAAGAAACGGGCAGCCAAGCATACGGTTCACTCGGATGAACTGTTTGTGATTAGGCAACACAAAAGAAACCGTCAGCCAGATCAAGGTGTGTGAGATATACGGCATGCGGTTCACTCAGATGAACTGTTTGCGTTGACACAAGAGAACAGAAACAGTTCAACTTAACAAGACGTGTGTGTTGTGCTGGGATTGCATGCGGTTCACTCGGCCCTTGTCGTCAGTGTGTGACCTCTGTGGCAACCGTTCGCTCCCCGGGCGCCTCTTCGTGTACCGTGGCAACCGTCCACCGATTCTTCGCCTTTACCTCTCGATTTGGAACTGCTGTCGCACGCTAGCTCTTCCTCCCTCCTCCATTTGCCTCCACCCTTCCTTCTGCCATTGTTTGATCGTCTTCTCCATGGAGGGAACAAGCCGGAAACGACCCCGTTATTCTTGCACTGATCTGAATGATGACGTGGTGGAGGAACTCATTGATCGGTGCGACGTCATCACCTTGGCCAGCATGGCAAGTTCATTCAAGACCATTCTCGACTCAACTAATAACATCATTACAAGGAACCCAAGGGTCCAGGAGCGGTTTGATCTCCCCTATTTCTTCATTGTGACCTGCCGGTGGCGCGAGGACGAGGAAGCTTCGCCTTGTGTAAGTTGATGCCGCTTGATAATGATACGTATGATGTTAAGATGCCATCGCTTGAGGGCAAGGCTTGGCGAAGCGCAAATGGAGATTGGGTTGTTTATATTGGGTACAAGCTGCGAGTGGGAACTTGTGAATGTGTACACTCGTCACGGGGTTCCACTTCGAGAAATCTCAGACGACTGCCCAGAGGTTGAGTACACCGGTATTCTACGTGAGTTCAAATACGATCATGCTAACCGTCGGCTACGGAAGATAGCAATTTGTCGAGTTCCCAACCGCTCTTGCGGTTATAGGAATGCTTATGTTGTCGCTATCTTCGACAAGCTTGTTGCCGTCCTTCATGGTTCGACTCGATGGATATTGCTCAAAAAATTATTTCGGTATGTTTGTCTTCCACCGTAATTATAATTGTTTCATCCACATGCATGTGGGTTAGCTAGTTTCCCTTTACTAAGTAACCCTCTTGTGTTTCCAAGGTCCTGTGAACATTCCACCACCTATACTTGAAAATTTTATTCACGAGCATGAGGACCCAGCGGGACCCATATACCGATGGCGCTGGCAACTTATTCCGATGGATCACCTCTTCTTATGCATATACGGGTCCTTTGTTGATGTTACTAAGGAAGAAGGTGTTGTCTCGTATGGTCGCACTCTCAGCACCTATTCCAACATCCGTTCTGAGGTATTCGGGATGGATACTATGTACTAAGCGCCAACACCTTCTCCACGGTTGATATTGAAAGTCTTGGAGGAAACTTCGCTCTTCCTTGGACAAAACTATCCAATGATGGTGGAAGGCGATCCGATTCTTATTGACACAATGTTACTACCATTTATGAGAAGCAAGCTGTATCTATACCTCGGAACATTACTATGCTTCCTCATCGTCCCAATATCGGTCCCTAACATAGGCCGCTTGACCTCGATGATCGATCCTGCATTGGTCTCGAGATTGACAAGATGTCTGCCCTTCAGGAAGAATCACTTGTGGTTCAAAGCAAGCGTTTCCAACACCGACAGTGGTTGAGCTGAAGTTCATTTCATCGCTTTGTTATTTGTTGTGTGAGAAAAACTTTACTAGAATGTTTTTGTTGGGAATGATCTATAATCCAACGTGTATCCTCGTTGTCATTGTGGGTTGATGACTTGTTGTATGTAATCAATGGTACATTTGCATATGCGTCCATGAACTCACGCCTACTAGTGGTGTCCATATGAGCGATTGCTAGTGATTTTAGTTGCAAAATTAGTTAGTGCTAGTGATTTGTAGCTGCATATTTTGACAAATCATGATGTTACAAGGTTGACAAATGGCAATGTTACTAGATAAATAAATGTTAATCTTTCCGGGGCTTTGAGAAATGGCAACATACCCAAAATGATGATATGCAAATCTTACCCAATTGTTTGTAATGCAGTACTACAAAAAAAGACACATCCGTGACATTTTAGGCGAGCGAATTTTTTTTACATCATACATATGACACTTCTATAGCGATAATTGTGACAAAACCGGTATCATCATAGATGTGGTGGGCTCCTACTTCTATGACAAAAAATCATGAGAAAATGGGCTTTTAAGTCACAGGCGGGCGAGAGGCAGCAGCTGCATGACATTCTTTGGGCCGTCCATGACGGAAAAACCGTGGTAGAAGCGAGGGGGAGGAAAATTTCGGGGAGTTCCCGGTTACGGTGGGAGGTCGGGGGCCGAGCGATGCGCGTTTCTCTCGTACACGTACGCGCGTGTGTGCGAGGCGTTGGCTCTAACTGAACCCGAGCGAGGCGTTGGGCTCTAATTGAACCCGAGCGATTGCACTGCACCGCAGCTACTTATTATGCGAACCCGAGCGATCGATCGATGGTCGATGGCGAACCCGATCGACCGATTCCTTCACTATCGCTGCTAGCTGAAGCCGATCGATTAGATGAATAGTGAGTGTTGCGGGGGGTTGGATGAGCGATTGAGCGGTGGCGTTGCCTCTGGATGAACGGGACCCGTGTGGTGTGGTGGAGTTTGGATGAACAATAGGCGGTGGAGGGGTGGTTGAGCGGGACCCGTGGTGTGGAGGGCTAGATGAACAATAGATAGTGGAGGGTGCCCGTGGAGGTGGTTGAGCGATGGCCAGGTGGAGTAAGGCGCGGTGGAGGCTGGATGAACAGGAGCCCGTGGAGGCTGGAGGAGGTCGACGGTAGCCCATGGAGGCCGGAGGAGGTCGACGGTGGAGATGAACAGTATCCGTGGAGTCCTGCTTTGCGGTCGCCACACCCTCCGATGATCAGGACCCGTTTCGATCGTAGGGAGGTCCGTTCGTCCGCTTTTGCTTGACGCCATACACCTCCCGATCAACAGGGGACCCCCGTTTCGACCGTGGGAGGTCCGCTTTCATCCGCTTATGCACGCCCACACCTCCCGATCAACAGGGACCCCGTTTCGATTGCAGGAGAGGTCCGTTTCCTCCGCTTTTGGCATCGCCACACCCCTCCGATCAACAGGGACCCCTGTTTCGACCGTAGGAGGTCCGCTTTCTCCGTTTTGCGGTATGCTGTGCCTCGTTTCCATCAATTGCTCTGTCCAAGCCCTCCGATTGTCGGTTGTACAAAAGTAGGGGCTACGCTTTTGACCCCTTTACTTGTGTGCAGGCAGTCGAGCCTCCCGCCATACGACCACGCATAGACATGGCGGGAAAGGGGAGGTGGAGAGGAGCCAAGCCATGAAGACAAATGAAGCAGTGACAAGGACCAAGACCACAAGGATCGGATGGGCGAGCAGGTTCTCGGCAGGACCCTTGCTAGAGCAGCCTCGGCCGCCCGGCAAGACCCTTGCCAAGGCGGCCACCCGTGCCGAAGCGAGCCACCTTGAGCTCACCAATGCTCACAGAAATGCATTGGGACAGGGGCTTGGGAGGCACCTCCCGTGGTGGCATGCGAGATCTTTGTGAAGACATAGGATGCTCAAGATCAAATGAGAATAAGAAGGCAACCATCCTCACGAAGAAATCCACAAGACTCCGGCAAGACCCTTGCCGGGGAGGCCAGCGCCGCCACGGCAAGACCCTTGGGGGGAGGCTGATGTGCCTGACAAGACCCTTGTCGGGCCACCCGGCAAGACCCTTGCCAACCACCCGACAAGGCCCTCGCCAAAGCGCGCACCAGTGGAGCCCTTGCCGAGCCCGCACCAGATAAGTCTTCGCCGCCCGTTCGCATGCAGTTGCCGACCCAACCAACTGGCGAGCACTGCGTGGCGGCATGCAATCCTTCATGGAGGCTCCACCATCAAGGCCAACTCAGCTGCCTGCCTGCCTACATGGCACCGCATGCGTCGCTAGCCAGGGCACGTGCCGAAGCGAGGAGGAGCGGCGACGGACGGGACGGGCCTCGCCCCCGTCCCCAATAAAGCAAAGGGAGACCTAAGCCTCGCATTAAATGCATCTTGTCCTGGAATACTAGCGATAGACTCACGACACTGTAGCACTTTCCACCTCCTGTGTGCCACTGTGGCAGCCCCTTTCGCCTATAAAAGGAGGCCCACGGCGCACAGAGAAAGGATTCGGCTCTTTGGAACCGCGCAACACCTAGAGCTAGTTCAAGAGCTCAAGAACACTAAATACATCCACCAAAGCAGGACTAGGGTTTTACGCATCCTCGCGGCCCGAACCTGGGTAAATTCCCCTTGTGTCACCTGTTGGTCCCGCTCTTCTCAAGATCCCCGCGTCCCGTAACCGTAGAAGGGATTCCAGTGATCCCATAGGTGTCGTTTCCCACCGACATCTTTGGCGCGCCAGGTAGGGGGCGCAGAATTGTGAGAATCTGGTCCAGCAGTCGACTTAGCTGTTCTTCATCGCCATGGCTCCTAAGAAGAAGGCGACCACGGCGATCGGTTCGTCCGGAACCGGGTTGGTACCGGCGAGGACTGGCGGTGGGCCAGTCGCGGAGAGGACCCATGGCGCGGCCCGTGAACATCCACATCGCCCCGATGGTCCGGACCTGGCGAGCGGCGTCGTTCGCGCTCGAGGCGTGAGCTACCGGTCGCGGGCTCGGAGGCAGTCGGGCCGCAGGCGGCGCGGGGGCCCTCGAGAAAGCGCCGTCCGCCAGCGCGGCACGATGATGATCTCAAAACGCTAACACCGGGCGCCCGCAGCGCGCTCCTCTCAGGTTGTCGCGTGGCAGGAGGCGTCACCTGGCTGGTAGCGCCACCACAGGAAGAGTCCAGTCGTCCGTCACATGAAGGAGAGGAGCGACATGCGGCGCCGAGGTGCTCTTGGAGGTGGCGAACGGCTGCGGAGCCTCGACGCGCTCCTTCTGCGTGGCTAGAAGTCGAGGCGCATCGCGGTCCACCCAGCTTTACGCCACCCACGCCAGCCGTGAAGCCCTAAGCGCCCGCAGCTGCTCCTCGACTTTCCTCCCACCGCAGAGAAGCTCGGCGTAATGGAGGGCCACCGTCCGAGCCTCGCGGCATCGCCAATGACGACAAAGCTGCGGCCGCAGAACCCATCGCCGTCCGCTCCGCTGGCTGCCACCGCTGGCGGAGGCCACGCCGGTGGCGACGCAGCCACGGTGTACTCCCACATCCATCCCGACCGCCCGGGCGCGCCCGTCAGCGGCGACGCTCGAGATGATATCTCCATCGCATCATCCGACCCGCGGATCAACCGCGATCAGCGCCATGTCCTTTGGGAGCGGGCTCACGAGGACGCTCGAACTACGATCGAGCGCCGACGTGACGCGCGCCACCAGTTGGACAGGCGGGCGAGAACCCTTCACGGACCACCAGCGCCCGAGGCTACGGTGGCCTACCTTACGAGGTGGGTTGTCCGGCCTTCACCGTGACTTCTGGCAGTTCCGGTGGCCCTCCCACCGTGACGTTCAAACCCGGCGTTGGCGAGAAGTACAATGGCAAGACTCACCCGTCCGGAGTTCCTCGGCATTTACACCATCGCGATGCAAGCTGCGAGGGCCAGCGGCGACAAGGTGCTTGCCAACTACTTCCGTTGGCACTCAAGCCTAATGTTATGTCATGGTTGATGCACTTGCCGGTGGACTCCATCTCTTCTTGAGTGGATACATGCGCATGAGTTTGTTGGGCGCCTTCACCGGAGGTCACCAAGCTCATGGCCGGGAGAGTGATTTACACATCATCCCCGAAGGAAGGAGAAAACCTGCGCCAAGTACATCCAAAGGTTCAGCTGGTGTAGTAGTACAACATCCCCGATGTTCATCCCGCTTGTTGTGATCGGTCGTTCTCCATCGAACATGCGCAATCGCAAGATGCGTGAAGAGTCATGGCGATGAACAAGGTTAAGGATGTGTCCGAGCTCTATGTTACGGCCGATTAGTGCGCTGCGTCTTAGGAAGGAAGGAAGTACCCGGCGAAGATGCCGGTCGCGGAAACCGACTCCACCGGGCGATACCGCCACCCCAACAAAGAAAGGCCGATGCCGTAATAGGAAGCGCAAAGAAGGCAAGGCCGTGCTTGCCGTTGAGGATCCGACGACACCGTATCACCAAGAAGACCAAGGCAAGCGACCTCGGCAAAGAGATTGTCGGGTGTAACACTTGCCGAGACCTCGGCGGTTCTTGCCGAAACAAGCGAGGAGAGCTCCGACAAGCGAGTACTACAAGATCCACCGCACCAAGGGCCACGACCTCCAAAATTGCCGGCAGGTAGAGCTGCTTTCGCCAAGAAGCGAAAGCAGTATGAGCGGCGGGACAAGGAGAAAGGCCGGATGGTGCGAAGGATCCGGCAAGAAACATGGCAGCCAAGAAGGCCGCCCGGCAAGGAGAGACAAAGAAGAGAGGCCCCCGGGCGCGACAAGAAGCAGAAGACGATGATCATGACGAGGATGACGAGTCCGTGACCACGAAGTTTCAGAAAGCCACAGAGTGCCATGTATGTCGATGGCGGCGCCCTGCCAGACACATCCCACCGCCAACTCAAGCAGTGGGCGCGTGAGATCACAGCGGTGGAGCCATCGTTTGTCGCACGGAAGCCGCTGAAATGGTCCAGCATGCCCATCATCTTCCACACCGAGGACCACCCTGACCGCACCGCTGCGGTCGGGTGCTTGCCATTGTTGGTTTCACCAACAATCCGCAACCTCAAGGTGACAAAGATGTTGGTTGACGGCGGGGCCGGCCTGAACTTGATCTCGCCCATTGTGGTTAGAAGGCTGCAGATCCCTGATGGAGACCTCGAGGAGACGGGTACGTTCCAAGGGGTTAACCCGGGGAGGAGCCAGCCAAAGGGAAAGATCACGCTGCCCGTGACATTCGGAGGCGAGCTGAACCACAGGACGGAGAGGATTTTTTTATGTAGCCGAGATCCCCTTGCCTTCTAGCAGGATCCTCGGCCGCCCAAGACGCTTGGCCAAGTTCATGGCGGCTTCACACACGCCTACAACATGTCGAAGATGCGGGCGATGAACATCATCACCGTCCCCTCCGACAAGAGAGAATCGTTGATCTGCTGACCAACTCTGGGAAGCGAGGTGCAGCAGCTGCCGCTAAGGTACCTGCTCATGCCGACGGAGCCCTGGGGGGGAAGAGACCGACGAGACTCCTAGCACCCACTCCGGCAAGCGCACCTCTTCGGGGTGTTGCGCTCCCGTTGAGGATGGGCCAGAAAGCTCCGCCGGCAAGAGCAAGAAGTCCAGAGCCACGCCACCAGAGACCAAGAAGGTGCCCGTCAAGGAGGATGGTACAAGGGGAGTTTTTACCATAAGCTCCACCCTCGACGACAAATAGGAAAGCGAGCTTGTCGCCTTCCTGCGGGCAAATGTCGATGTGTTTGCATGGCAAGCCTCCAACATCCCCGGCGTTCCCAGGGAGGTGATTGAGCACCACCTTGCATGCGCCCTCATCGCGACCCGTCTGCGGAAGGTCAGGAAGCAAGCTCTGGAGAGGCAGGAGTTCATTACGGAGGAAATCAGAAAGCTAGAGGCGGCAGGCTTGGTGAGAGGAGTACTCCACCCTACGTGGTTGGCCAATCCGGTAGTGGTGCGCAAGGCAAATGGGAAATGGAGGGTGTGTGTTGATTACACAGACATCAATAAGGCCTGCCCAAAGGATCCTTTCCCGTTGTCGCGCATTGACCAGATTGTTCACTCCACGGCTGGGTGTGACCTCTTATCGTTCCTGGACGCCTACTCAGGATACCACCGGATCTTCATGACAAAGGAAGACGAGGAAAAGACAGCATTCATCACCCCATGTGGTACGTCTTGCTTTTCTACGATGCCTTTACGGTTGAAGAGTGATGGCTCGACCTTTGCAAGAGCAGTCCAAATTGGTTTTGAGCCCCAGCTACATAGAAATATGGAAGCTTATATGGATGACATAGTGGTCAAAACCAAGGACAACGCAACGCTCGTGCAAGATCTGGAGGAAACATTTGGGAACCTGCGCAAGATCAACCTCAAATTGAACCCTCAGAAGTGTGTTTTCGGCATCCCGTTCGGCAAGCTTCTTGGGTTCTTTGTGTCCCAGCGCGGGATTGAAGCAAACCCAGATAAGATCAAGGCTATCGAGCAGATTGAGGCACCCAAACGGATCAAGGACGTGCGTCGGCTCACTTTGGCTGCGTTGCTGCCATGAGCAGTTCATCTCAAGTCCAGCGAGCGAAGCCCTTCCTTTTTTCAAGATCTTAAAGAAAGCAGGGCCGACGGAGTGGACCCTAGAGGCCGAGGCAGCACTGCAAGATTTGAAGAAATACCTCTCCTCTACCCCAGTGCTTGTTGCGCCCAGACCACAAGAACCGTTGCTGCTTTATCTAGCGGCAATGAACCAGGTGGTTAGTGCCGCACTAGTGGCGCAGAGAGAGGTTGATGAGGAGACAGCAGCAGCGGCAGATTGGATGGTTGGCGGGCGGAACCCTTCCGGCGAGGCTCAGCCCGGCAAGAGTTATTACAGGCCCCCGGCAAGGTTCGGCCCGGCAAGGCTGGCGCCCGTGCGGCCAGGACCTCTGCGACCAGGTGAAGAAGCGCAGAAGAAGAAAATGGTGCAGCACCCAGTTTACTTCATCAGCTCCCTTTTGCAGGGGGCTAGGTCGAGGTAATCAGGTGTGCAAAAGCTGCTCTTCGGCCTCCTTATGGCTTCAAGGAAGCTGCACCATTACTTCCAAGCGCCGCGAGATCACGGTGGTCATGCCGCCTCCCGTTGCAATGGATACTGCATAACCCAGATGCAACAGGGAGGATTGTGGAATGGGCCCTAGAGCTGTCAAGTTTCGGTTTGAGGTTCGAGAGTACCTTGACAATTCAGAGCAGAGTCTTGGCAGAGTTCGTTGCAGAATGGACCTCGACGCCCGACGAAGAGTGCAGGAGACCACTCTCCCGACAAGGAAACGAGTCACAAGCCCCGGATCATGTACTTTGATGGTGCCTTCTCGGCGCAAAGGCGCCGATCTTGGTGTCTTGCTTGTCGGCGCCATCGGAGAAACACCTCAAGTATGTCGTCCGAGATGCACTTCCCGGAGATGTCAACCAACAACACCGCCGAAAGTACAAAGGGATTACTTGCGGTCTCGAGGATCGCGGCGGACCTCGGAGTTAAAAAGCTCATCGTCGAGGCGACTCACAACTCGTCGTCAGGCGAGATCAACAAAGACTATCAAAGCCCGTTGATGGAAGCTTACGTAGATGAGGTGAGAAGCGGAGGAATGCTTTGACGGTATACAAGCGGAGCATGTCCCTCGAGGCGGAGAAACGACATCGCCGATTACACTGTCAAAAGCGCTGCCCTCAAGCTACTGTGGAACGGTACTTTTGTGCTTGATTAACCCGGTCGTCCGTTGAACCATCGACCGGGCAGAACAAGCGGAGGAAGCTAGGCCCGGCAAGTACTTCCCCACCGAGCTCCCGGAGCCGCGGCGAAGATATTGCTACGGATGCCGATCACGCCGCAGGCTGACCCACCCGGCGAGGACCTCGAGGTCATGGCCGTGGAGGCGGCCGCTCCGTGGCGAAGAGATGCCTTTGGTCCTTGTCGTCCGAGCGCGAGGCTCAGCATGGGCACAACACACCGTCCAATTCCTTCAAAAGGAGAGCTTCACGAGGAGCAGGAAGAAGCGAAAAGAGTAGCCGCTTGATGCCGGTCTGCATGCCAATTCATTGGCGGCGTATTAGACAGAAGAAGACCGAATGGGGTGAAATTGATGTGCATCTCCCGGGAGGAAGGACTAAAGCTGTTGGTGGAGATACATGGAGGCATATGTGGCTCCCACATAGGGTCGAGGGCAAGGGCCCTTGCCGGCAAGGTTTCTTCTAGCCCACCGCCCTCCAGGATGCGACGACACTAGTAACCAAGTGTGAAGCATGCCAGTTCCATTCGAAGAAGCTTCATCAACCAGCTCAAGCCCTCCAAACCATCCCTCTCTCTCCACGGCCCTTCTCGATGCAGGGGCTACCGACATCTTGGGCCCTTTCCCGTGCCATCCAGGGGCTTTGAGTACTTGTACGCCATGAATCGACAAGTTCACAAAGTGGCTAGAAGTGGAAGCAGTAAGGAAGGTGATAGCGCAATCAGCCATCAAGTTCTTCAAGGGACTAGTGTGCCGTTTTGGGGTGCCCAACAGGATCATCACCGACAACGACACACAGTTCACAAGCCACGCCTTCATGCAGTACATTGAGGATCTCGGCAGCAGGGTTTGTTTTGCATCCGTGGCACATCCACGGAGCAACGGCCAAGCGGAAAGAGCAAATGCTGAGGTCCTGCGAGGCTTGAGGACAAGGACTTTGACAAACCGCGCCAAAAGCCGGAGGCGCTGGATTGATGAGTTGCCGCGGTTCTTTGGTCGATCGTAGCGACGCCGTCGAGCCACCGGCGGACACCCCTTGCCTCGGTTTACGGGCAGAAGCGATTCTCCCCACGGAACTCATATATGGGTCACCTCGAGTGCTCGCTATGATGAGCTTGAGCAAGAGCGATTGCGGCAAGATGATGCGATGCTCCTTGAGGAAGATCGTCTCCGGCGGATTTGTGAGAGCAAAGACGCTACCGGCAAGCCTTGCGCGCTACCATAGCCGCCAAAGGTTCATGCCGGAGCTTTGAGGAAGGCGACCTTGTTCTTGACACGTTCGATTGGCCAAGAATTCCAACAAGTTGACGCCTTGAAGTGGGAAGGCCCTTATCGGGTAACACGAGTCACCGGACCTTTGAGCGGTCCGGCTGGAGACCGAAGATGCCATCCCAGTGGAGTAACTCCTGGAACATCGAAAGCATCTTCGCAAGTTTTACCCATAAAGTGACTCTTAGACCTCGGCGAGCCACCCTTTGTACAAGCCTTGCCTTAGGCAAGGCATGTAACCCTTTATTACAAAGCCCGGCGCAGACCACGAGCATAAATAAGCGAAGCTGGCGCCCTAAGTTATTGCATGCATGCTAGGTTGAGTCTCTTCCTTGGTTAGGGTTGATAGTGCTTAGCGGCGGCTAACCCCTAAGCTTAGAGGTCGGGTGTGCACGTCTCTCTGTTCTTTCTGTCTCCTTTGTGGTTCGCAGGGCACGTAAGTATTCTTGCTTAGAGCTGTTTTGGAAGGAAAGGAATAGACCCGGCGCCGGGCCTGACAGCAAGCAGAGTTGCCCGGGCTGCAAGAACAAGGGTCCCTCCGCGGCAAGCCAAGGTCACGCGGGCTGCAGATCCAGATAAGTCCTTTATCCTCTATCATGCGAGTTCGTTATGGACTGGGATACATGAAACCTCGTTCTATCTCACGAGCTACCGTGCTCCCCTTCTCGGCACTCCGAGGATTATTCCACGGTCTGGATTTAATTGGCAGCGACAAAGAAAGTAGAGGAATGGGGGGCCTAAGCCCACCTCATCTTGCCTCCGCCAAGAGCGTGAGAAAGGTCGAGCGGCGAAGTGGGGAAGCGGCAAGGCCTGTTCTTAGCGGGCGAGAAAATGTTTGTCTTAAAGATAACAAGGATTCACTCCTTGTCGTGGGTTCCTCCCATGAGCGAAAATCGGCAAACATCCCTTTTTCATAAAAAACATCCAAATACAGTCACAGTTCATACGAAATGAAAAACATGAGCAATGGGATTACAAGCTTTAAATTCTACTAAGGCCCAAAGGCTTACAAACTAAAAAGAGATAAGGTGCCCGTAATCCCTTTCTTGTCCCTCTCCTCAGGAAATGGAACAAGAAAAGCAGGAGGGCAAAAGGGGCGCCTAGGCAAGCTACGTGTGGCAGAAGACACCAAGAGAACATCTCGGTGGCCGTCCAAGTGCTGGATGGTGATGGCGGTGCGGGAGGCGTAGCTCGAAGACAAGGCGGCGGGGCGTCCCGGTATGTGACGAAGGCGTCGGTGCTCAAGCATACTCCGATTTGACGGCCTTGCCGCCCGCCTCTCTTCCTCTTCCGGAGCCTCCCAACGCCCGGCCGCCCAAGGAGACGACCCCGAGAAGTTCAAGGAGCCGGGCGACAGATGATGGGGTCACCGGTGCCGCCCGGAAGCGGCCCGATGCCTAGTCGGACCCGTCATCACGCCGCCCTGGCCCTGCGCCGTCGTTGCCATTGTCCTCCACGTCACTCTCGCTCGAGGAGGAATCTTCATCATTAGAAGAGCTCTCCACGCAGCACCTCACGCTGGTCCTGAAGTGCCCGAAGATTTTGACGGAAAGAAGGCCTTCCCTCCATTAGTTTGAAATGGAGAGCGAGCCCATCCGTCAAGCTATGGAGGCGAGCGAAGGTCTTCCACCCTCGGTGAAGATACATGACGTGAGGGGCGGGGAACTCGGCGACACCCATGTGCCGCTGTTCCCACAACTCCTCATGTGTAGCCGTTAGCGCTATGCGGGCGGATCCACCCATTTCCAGCGTGCAAAGGGTCGGGCGAAAGGCGATCAGCGGTGGATGGCGCAACTGGCAGAACCAGGAGGTGCGTCCCGGCGTGCATGGCCTCCATTGGAGAAGGGGGCTCTTTGGGGAGGCGAGGCGATCTGCCGCCCGATCCTCCTCTCCCTCGAGCACCCATGACGGCCTCGATTCCGCCCCTTCCCCTCCCTCGTGGCCCGGCTCCGCCCGCCTCTGAGCTCTTGGGGAGGAGCAACGCGCTGTCTGGCCGAAACCCTCGCCGCCACCGATGAAGCGTCGCCACGCCCCCTCGCCATGGCAGGAGAACAAAGGAAGCAAGAATGGAGAGAGCCGGGTGGCGAAAGATTGAGGGGCACCACTCCTCCCGCTCCCCTCTTTATAAAGGGGTAGGGGCGGGGCTCGGCCGCCCCCTCTCGGCCAATCCGACTTCCTGAAGTGACAGCAAGCGGGGCCGTCGACCGCCCTCCCCGCTCCATCGAAGGCACGTGGGGAATCGACCGCATCGCAGCGCGACTACCCGTCCGTCGCCTATCATCGCCTGCGTTATGCATGCGGCGAACGTGGCGCAAAAGGGCGGGCGATGGGACATGTGGAGCAGCGGATCCCGAGCGAGAAGCGATAAATGGGAGGCGCCCTGCGGTTTTCAAAGAGACCATAAGCCGCCTCTTTACTGTCCACCACAAGATGACGCCTTGACATGCTTCCGGTCATGCGGCTGCCACGACCCCCACACCGCGCATTCAACACGGGTCATGGGAAGCGCGATGGCCAGAGCGATGGCTGTGGTAAAATCCGCCCCAACTGCCCGCACACCGTTCTGGGCCTGACCCAACAACGTGCTGTGCTTATGTGTGGCCCAGGCCCGGGGGCTCCTGTCGGTGTACAAAAGTAGGGGCTCTGCTTTTGACCCCTTTACTTGTGCACGGGAAGTCAGAGCCTCCAGCCACGACCACGCATAGATATGGCAGGAAAGGGGAGCTGGAGAGGAGCCAAAGCCATGAAGACAAGTGAAGCAGTGACAAGGACCAAGACCACAAGGATCGGATGGGCGAAGCAGGTTCTCCCGGCAAGGACCCTTGCTAGAGCATCCTCGGCCCGCCCGGCAAGACCCTGTCTTGGGCGGACGCTGCTCATCCAAGCGAGCCACCCTTGAGCTCACCAATGCTCACACAAATGCATTGGGAGGGCTCGGGAGGCACCTCCGTGGTGGCATGCAGATCTTTGTGAAGACATAGGATGCTCAAGATCAAATGAGAATAAGAAGGCAACCATCCTCACCGAAGAAATCCACAAGACCCTGGCAAGACCCTTGCCGGGGAGGGGCCAGCGCTTACGGCAAGACCCTTCTTGGGGAGGCCAACAGGTTACAACAAGACCCTTGCCGGGCCACCCGACAAGGCCCTACGCCAAAGCGCACCAGGTGAGCCCTTTGCCGAACCCGCACCAGATAAGTCTTCGCCGCGTTAGCATGCATTGCCGACCCAACCGGTGGGCAGAGCACTGCGTGGCGGCATGCAATCCTTCGTGGAGGCTCCACCACCGCGCCAACTCAGCTGCCTGCTTGCCTACATGGCACCGCATGCGTCGCTAGCCAGGGCACGTGCCGAAGCGAGGAGGAGCGGCGACAGACGGGCGGGCCTCGCCCCTGTCCCCAACAAAGCAGAGGGACACCTAAGCCTCGCATTAAATGTGTCTTGTCCTGTAATACTAGCGATAGACTCGCGACACTGTAGCACTTTACACCTCCTGTGTGCCACTGTGGCAGCCCCTTTTGCCTATAAAAGGAGGCCCACGGCGCACAGAGAAAAGGATTCGGCTCTTTGGAACACGCAGCACCTAGAGAGCTAGTTCAAGAGCTCAAGAACACTAAATACATCCACCAAAGCAGGACTAGGGTTTTACGCATCCTCGCGGCCCGAACACGGGTAAATTCCCCTTTGTGTCCACTGTTGGTCTCGCTCTTCTCACGATTCCGCGCCCGGCGCAACCGTAGAAGGATTCGGTGATCCCATAGGTGTCGTTTCCCACCGGCTTACCCGATGAACACGACCACGCATTCCGTTGCGACTCCAGCGGTTGGCTCCCACGCGTTCCGTTGCCTCCCGATGAACACGGCGCATTCCGTTGCCTCCCCATGAACATAGCGCATTCCGTTGCCTCCCCATGAACACGACGGCAGCCTTTGTTTCTCCGTTCCGACCCAGCCATGTACAAGAGCCCTCGCCCGTGCGTATGCGCGAGTAAGCGTTCGAGACCTGCCGTATGTAAATGCGTGGCCGTATTTTCTTTCTTGCACCACGGCGTTGTGTATGCGTGTACATGCTACGTGCTTGGCGCCTCTACTACGACATGTGCGGCGCCTCTAGACGACTATTATGTACATTACGTTCGCGACCCGAGAATGACAATGCTATATGCGCCGACCGGTGGGTCCGACTGTCGGGCACTTCCTTACTGCGAAGATGTAGCTAGTGGGTCCCAGCGATCAAAGAAGCGAATCGTTTTGGTTTTTACCGGACGCACTTCCTTGCATGCAAAGGTGTAGCTGGTGGGTCCCAATGATCGAGTGAATGTTTTTTGCCGGACGCACTTCCTTGCTTGCGAAGGTGTAGGCTGGTGGGTCCCGGCGATCGAAGCGAATCGCTTTTTCGAACGCACTTCCTTGCGTGTGAAGATGCTGGTGGGTCCGGCCGGTCGAGAAGCGAATCGTTTTTTTCCGGACGCACTTCCTTGCGTGCGAAGATGTAGCTCATGGGTCCCAGCGGTGGGGCGAATCATTTTTTTTGAAACACGGTGGTCTATCCGGTGGGTCCCCATTGTCAGTGGAGGAATAATTATTTTGCGGCGTAATAAGGAGGCACTTCCTTGCTTGCCAAGTGGACCCGGTATCGGCCTCTCCATGTCGATCCACGTCCGATGGAAGTCGTTCCTTGACCACGTTGACCACGCCCACGAGAGCACCACGCGGCGTGGACAATGGCATGGCCTAGGAAGGGAGACGGCGCGAGGCCGGGAAAACGCGGCGATGGATGCACACAGCGGAGAGGAGTGCGAGGTTCCTTTGGTTGGGCTGCACCGCTGCCGCCAGAATAGCAGGGGGTGTGGGTGAGTGGAGGGATGTCACGCCGGCGGTGGGAGTAGTAGGGGCGGTGAGGCCTCAGCGGCAGCATAACCAGCCACGGAGGCGGAGCAGGCGACCACGACATAATCGGCGCTGCTTTGGGCGGCCGGAGCAAGAAGACCAGAGGTTGAAGAAGCACGACGGCCGTTGGATGGACATCGTGTCACGGTCCACTGCAGCTAGAATCGTTTATATTGACTAAGTTGACAAAGCCCTTGGTACGTCAACTTAGTAGGCCTGGTCGACTTCAAAGCAGTGCGCCCGGATGTCGGGGAGGAATCATTTTTTCTTGGGTGAAGCTAGAATATCCAAGATTGAAGAAGAAGCACGGCATCCGTTGGATGGACATCCAACGCTAACCCTTCTTTGCTAGAACCAGGTGTGTTGACTATAAGTTGACAAAGCCTTGCATACGCGTCAACTCTATTTTTAGGGACGCGTCAACTTAGTAAGGCCAGTGTGTGGCGTAGGAACTTATAGCCCATTTGAGATTTGTAAGAATGTAGCCCATTTTTGAATTCTAATGGAATTTACTACATCCCATTCTACGATTGTTAAAAGTACAGCCCATTTCAACCAACCGTTCAAAACAGAATTCAATAAAATTTCCCACATTTTGATGGGATCCAAAATATTTTTATCCGAAATTTCTATTCAGATTAAATAGAATTTCAATATAAATTTATATTAATGTAAAAATCCAAACGAAACATTGCTTCGCATAACAATTAATGAAATTAAAATTTTCAATATCCAAAAATAATATTTTATAAAGTAATCACGTGTTAGGTGCATTTTTTTATAGTTACTGCCTAGTTTTTATAATTACATCCCATTTATTATTTCTTAAATCCCATTTTCTTGTTAAGCCTAATGCATCCCTCCTAGGAAGGATTTGCACCCAGCGGGGCGGAGAATAACAACTTAACCTTGCACAGGTATTCCTAAAAAAAAAGTATATTTGGGCTACCCATTTTCGACTTGAAAAAATTAATATCTCTGGCTGGATATCTGGCCCTAGGCCGATGGGCCTGACACTTGATTATCACGATACGCGATGTTTTCGTTGTAGTTCGGAGGAGAAAAATTAATATCTCTGGGCCAAACATCGAAAAACTACGTAGTGCTCACACCTCAAAAACACAAATCTTTGCTCGAAAGGCTGCTTGGTCCCAAATTGTCGGCCGCTTCTTGTGCAATTCTCTCGTTTATTGACTACTACATAGGTTGACATTGGTGTGGGACCGTCATGTCAGGAAACCAGGAGGAAGCAAAATAAATTATAGTTTTATATAAATATATAATAAGGAGGCACTTGCGTACGTGAGGCTATGGACCTGGTGGGTCCCCATTGTCATCCTCTCCAAGTAAAGTCATCTCGCCATGGCCGCTATCCTAAAAGCACGATCCATTTTGCCGCCCGGCTTCTCGGTGCAGGCGATTGCTCCGCCTTCAAAGCGACACAAGTGCCGGTCAAATCCGTCCATCTGCCGCCCACATTAATGATACCACGGTTCTGCAGGCGGCTATTCGGCGCCACACGTCCATCCTCCGCCCGCCCACCATTGCTATATAAGCTGCTGCACCGCCATAGCCCGCGATCATCGCAATCGTTCCCTTTCTCCTGTCCACACCACTACTGCCCACCATGGCTTCCTCGCGCTCCAGCGCTCTTGGGGCAGGCGAGACGGCGGACCACAAGGAGATGGCAGCCATTGCTGCCGACCGGCTGGCCGGCAGGAAGCCGGAGGACGATGATGTCCCAATGGAGAACATGGTAGTCGACGATCCGGCGCCAACCCCCTCCTCCGTGCCATCCTCGCCTGTGCATTGCACCATGATCATCGGCGAGGCCCATGCCCAATATATGGACAGTGTGAGGTAGATGCGTGAGGAAGCGATTCAGGAGGCATGAGGCAGTGACGCCGCCTACAACCACCATCTCCTCGGGAGCACATGCGGCGGAGGAGGCGAGATCGCCGCAGAGGCCAGGCCCGGAGGCAGGCGCTGCTCGACTCGTACCGCTCCGCCCGCGAGGCCGCCTCGAAGGCCGGGCGGTACCGCATGCTTGGTGGCGGAGGCTGCGGCCGCCTACAAAGAAGGCTAACAAAGAGGGCGATGAAGCGGGTGAGGCGCTGTTTGGCGAGACCGAGGGCGAGGCGGAAGGACAATGCCGGCTCCGGGATGAGTCCCGCTCGGCTGGCGTCGATGAGGCCTGCTCTCCACCGAAGGCCTTGGCGCCAACAACGAGGCAGAAGGACACCGCGGCTCCGCCGAGGCCCCGCCCGCCAACAACGAGGCAGAGGACATCGCTGGCTCAGCCGAGGCCCCACCTCGCCCGACAACGTGGGGAGGATTTCCACCATTCACGTAGGCGCCGCCCGCCCGGCAACAGACAGAGGACATCGCCCGGCTCCGCCGAGGCCCGCCCGCTGCCAGCGAGCCGCGCCACCTGAAAACAAGGAAGAGTAGAACACGGTAGGTCGCCGCCGCTCGGGTCCAAAGTAAGGCCACATTGCTACCCTCCGGTTGAAGCCAAGCTAAGCGGGTTGACCATTGACGCCGGTTAGCTTCTTGGCAGCGACGATGAGTCGGAGAGCTGCTACTGAGAAGAACGCGCTTCTATTTTAACCGTTGGTGCGGTTGGATCGACACGTGGGCCCAACAGGCCACATGCCGATTATGCAACTGCACCTGCAGCTAAGTCATCAAGCTTCTGACTCGGCCAATGGCCGACAGGTGGGTAACCGGTTAATTAATTATACCTCCAGCGCACCCCTTTTTAGTTGAAGAATGTATGAAATGTAATGAAATCCGACATGTTTATATGAAATCTGACCGTGTATGAATGAATTTATTTCGATTAGTTCAAATTCCTGTATCACTGGCATTGGATGAATGAGGGAGTCCCGGACTAGGGGGTGTCCGGATAGCCGGACTATCGTCGCGGCCGGACTCCAAGACTATGAAGATACAAGATTGAAGACTTCGTCCCGTGTCCGGATGGGACTTTCCTTGGCGTGGAAGGCAAGCTTGGTGATACGGATATGTAGATCTCCTACGATTGCAACCGACTCTGTGTAACCCTAACCTATCCGGTGTCTATATAAACCGGAGGGTTTTAGTCCGTAGGACAGAACAACAATCATACCATAGGCTAGCTTCTAGGGTTTAGCCTCCTTGATCTCGTGGTAGATCTACTCTTGTACCACCCATATCATCAATATTAATCAAGCAGGAGTAGGGTATTACCTCCATCGAGAGGGCCCGAACACAGGTAAAAACATCATGTCCCTTGTCTCCTGTTACCATCCGCCTAGGCGCATAGTTCGGGACCCCCTACCCGAGATCCGCGGTTTGACACCGACATTGGTGCTTTCATTGAGAGTTCCTCCGATGTCGCCACCGATAGGCCCGATGGCTCCTTGATCATCAACAACGACGCGGTCCAGGGTGAGACTTTTCTCCCGAACAGATCTTCGTGTTCGGCGGCTTTACTAACTGCGGGCCAATTAAACAGCCATCTGGAGCGAATCGAAAGCTACGCCCCTGGCCATCGAGGTCAGATTGGAATTTTAAACTATACGGCCCGATATCCGTGGGGACTTGATCTTCGACGGATTCGAGCCGCGACAAACGATGCGCCTTGTCTCGATGGGCATGATCTAGCTCTACAACCGAACGAAGGCCTCGGAGGCCGCATACCAGACTCGGCCAGATTAATCCGGGCCGGATTCTGATCGAGGGCGAGTGGTTGGACACCGCCTCGGGGCTACAATCTCTACGACGATCGAGCGGACTCCATCCCTGTCCTTCGCGAAGACCTCGACTCGAGTGCGGGACTCCTCTCGGACTCCGAACCCTCCGGCGCCCCCTTGTCGAATCCGATTGGGCGCCGGTCATGGAGTTCAACTGCAGCGGACATCTTTCGGCACTTTCGCCCTTGGGCGACATCCACGAAATTCATTAAAGTCTCTCTTTATCCGGACAGCCACTGGCGGACTACGGACAGGAAGGTTGGGATGCGGACGACAAAGAAATTCAACGCCCACCCACCACCCACTTTGTAGCCCTGCCGATGATTTAACCGACATGCTAGACTACGACTCACGAAGACATCAACGATATGGACGACGGCGGCGGAGGCGACCAGCACCCAGCGCCTCACAGGCGCTTTGGAAGGCCACCCTCGTCATATGACATATACATGGTGGACATCCCAAAAAGATGGGAGGCAGCGATGGAACAATGGAGGATGACCCTCCAAGAAAGCAGTGAAGCGCCCGGCGTCAGTGGCGCCGCTCTAAATCCGCCACAACAAAAGCGGTGATTTCGCACGGAGATAATAACACCCGGACGGTCTTGAAGAGAACCCCCCTCAGCCGAGACTCGGCGCAAGAGGAGGAGAAGCAAGTCCGCTGACGGTCTTGCGAGAAAAAGAGAGGTCGAGAGAGCGATAATTATGCGCCTCCCTCAGAAGATGAGGCAAAACCTCGATAATGACGGCAATTTATGGGTGCACGAGGATCCGCGCCCGAGCAGGGAGGCGTTTCAAGCGCAGGGCTTATAGCCACGGCAAGCAGCCTCAAGAAAAAGCAGCAACGACTTAGAGCTGATCAAGACCTGCTAGGCGGATGATGGTGAAGTCCTTGCAGCGAAGAGTATGAACTTCGACGCCCCTCAAAAGCTACCCCAGCGCGGGCCGTTGCCTCGATTAGAGGAGGAAGCACCCAAGTCGCCCGGTATGCGACATGGCAGACCCGGCCACCCATTGGTAGCTGCGACGGAAGAAGCCTCTCGACCCTCCGCTCAAGCCACACCCGGACGCCGCTCAAAAGTACCAAGGCATGGGAAAACGCTACGGACTTGCGAGATATATTGGAGGATAAGGCAAAACATACAAGATCGATCTCTGGCGGATCGGCGTGAGGCGCCATCAACGCGGGATGATTATCGTCGCGCGGATACAACAAAACCGGCGGGCGAACACGATGAGACAAAGCTCATATGAGCTACGTCGTGATATAGCCCAATCTGAGGCGCCGCACCCACTATGCTTCACGGATGAAGTAATGGATCATCAAATCCCGAGGGCTTCAAGCCCGTAAACATCGAATCATACGATGGTACCCACGGATCAGCGATGCGGATCGAGGATTATCTCCTCCATATCCACATGGCCCGCGGTGATGATCTACATGCCATCAAATACCTCCCACTCAAGCTTAAAGGACCAGCTCGACATTGGCTCAATAGCTTGCGGCCAGAATCAATTGGTTGTTGGGAGGACACGGAAGCCGCATTCCTTGATAACTTCAGGGGCACATATGTGCGACCACTGACCGCACTGCGATGACCTTAGCCACATAATTCAGCAGCGGAAGAATCGGCCGAGACAGTTACGGACACGGTTCCTCACAAAGAAAAATCAAATCGTTGATTGTCGAGATGCACGAGGCCCTGGCAGCCTTCAAACATAACATCCATGACGAGTGGCTTGCCCGGCACCTAGGACAGGAAAAGCCGAAATCTATGGCAGCCCTCACAACCCTCATGACTTCGCTTTTTGTGCGGAGAGGACAGCTGGCTAGCTTCGAAGCAACAACTTGGCCAAACATCACGATAGTCGGGATACCAAGGACAGCAATGGCAGGTCACGTCGCAACAAGAACAAGCGCCGCGTGCGGCGATAATACTGAAAATCGTCCGTCAATGCGGATTCGTAGGCTCTAAACCCGGTCAGTGGAAGAAGCCATTCAAAAGAAATACCGAGGCCCGTCCAACTTGGACCGAATACTCGATCGCTTGTGCGGATACATGGCACCCCAAAAACCAGCCAATCACACCAACAGGGACTGTTGGGTGTTCAAGCAAGCGAGCAAGTTAAGTGCCAAACTCAATGACAAGGGGCTGCATAGCGATGACGAGGAAGAGCCCGACGCCGAACAATAAAGAGACGAAGGGTTTTCCTACACAAGTGCGGACGGTGAACATGATATACGCAACCCACATACCCAAAAGGGAGGCGAAGCGTGCACTAAGGGGCGTATATGCGATGGAGCCAGTCGCGAAGTTCAACCCATGGTCTTCCTGCCCGATCACCTTTGATCGAAGGGACCACCCCACTAGCATCCGTCACACGGCGGCTTCGCCGCATTGGTTCTTGACCCAATTATCGACGGATTTCACCTCACCCGAGTCCTCGATGGGCGGCGGCAAAGAGCTTCAAACTCGCTTTATCGGGATACAAAGGCGCAAAATGGGCATTGACCCTCAAGGATTAAACCTACAAAGGCGACCTTTAAAGGCGTCATACCGGATGTAGAGGCGGTTATGCGGGCTCAGTTACACTCGAAGTGGTCTTCGGATCCCGGATAACTTCGAGCGAAGAGTTAATCTTCGACATCGTCCCATTCATGGCGGCTATCATGCACTGCTTTCGGACGAACCGCATTTGCAAAAGTTCAATGCGGTACCGCATCACGCATACCTCAAGCTCAAGATGCGGGCCCTCGAGGAGTAATCACGGTCAATGGAACACCAAACGCTCTCTCCGAGCGGAGGAGCATATGGCGACCCTCGCGGCGGAGGTGCAAGCAGCCTCTCATGGCAATTCTCGAGTCCGGCCACTAAGCGTCCGGACAACGCCAAGCAGCGCCTCGAGTAATGTCTGCAACAAGACCACAGCACGATTCAAGCACAAGTAGCAATCCGGCCTCAACCCCAGCCCTCCACGAAATTGCGAAGAAGCTAGTATCACGCGTACATAATTACTCCCTGGAGATACCATGGGCATATGGGGAGGGGCAAGACAACGGCACGCCAAGAATGCGGCCGACCGCACCAGGGGCTCCCGTTTGTGTCATTTCTTTTTTTTCGTTTTCCTTTTTTTCCTTTTTTTTACTTTCAGGACTCCGTCTTTGAGAAGTCCTGTCCGGCACTTGAATCGCCGAACTCACGATGCAATAGCCAGGGAAGCGGAAAGCCACGTCGAGTGTTGGTGGTCTACATTCACGAGCATTATACCTGTTTTACATACCATCCATGACTTACCCACGGAGAAAGGACATGTTAGATAGTCACATCCCTTGCTTATCGCACTATTTGTATCGTTCTGCTTCCATTGCATTACCTTTTTGAATAAACAACACATAGCTTTTGCTTATTGTTGCTCTACTTCCTTTATATATACATATGTTCATTTCACGACATGTTGCAACATTACACTTTAGTGCAGCCAATACACTGTGGGCTTAAGTATCCCAAAATTATGGTGTGATAAGTCGAACACTTTCACAAGTGCGGCACCCGAACTTATAGCATTATATGAATTGGCTCCGAATCATGTCTTGGGTCCAATAGTTAGGTTTGCTGGCTCCCGTGTTTTGGTACCTTACGTTCCGCTATATCGGCTAAGGTAGCACCGGGAGAACCATCGCGATTGTGCCCCGATTATCTTTGGTCGAGCACCTCAGTGGAGAAAGCTAAAACGACCGTCATGATAAGGCGAGAGCCTGTCGCTGTTCGAGAGGTTTTCTCGGGTCCCTAAAGACCTATGCCACTTAGGCGAGGCAACCGAATTGTCCGGCCAAGGCGTGGATAGCGCCCGAACTTCGAGTCTTAGAATACTAGGGCTTCGCCAAAATTTAAAATTATAGAATTCTATGGCTAAGTGAGAGTGTTCAGCATTATAAGTCCGGTTGCCTTGTTACGTTGTGTTGAGCGCCTCCCTAGACGGACCCAAGAATGGGAACAAGAGTGCTCAAGTTTATCCCGAACACCCCAAAGACTTTCGTGGCATGGGGTTGAAATAACGACTTGCCATCTCTCAAATTTGATAAACGGCCACCTGAGAAGGTAATATTTTAAATTAATAAGCGTTGCTTTAGCGATATGGACAAGTTTTCAGCGAGAGGATAACAAGCGAGCCTATTCAAAATTACATCCTTGGAGCACTCATCCGCTATTGGCGGGCACCCTTCAGGAGGCCCTCATAGTACATTTTGGGCGTATGCGATGCTCATGGCCCTTCGGTGGCCCGTCCGTCACAAGCTTCTCCGCATCCAGCTTGCCCCCAAAGTGCACTTTAGAAGACGGGCAAGGGCCTCAAGGGACCTTCAATAATGCGCACGGAGCGCTTGATGACTTCAAGCCGCAGACGAGGCATCCACCAAATTACCGCACCAAGCTGAAGTAGCTCCGGGCATGGCCTCCAATGGCCACAACCAGCGCTTAGAAGGCCCTTCATGGCCTGTTCGGCGACCTTGTGGAGCTCGACCAGCTGCTTCAGCTGGTCGCTCAGGGGCACCGGATGTCCGGCCTCAGCATATTGAGACCAGAACACCTTCTCCGTGGAGCTCCCCTCCTGGGCGCGGTAGAATGCGGCAACATCAGACGGACTACGGGGCAAATCTGCCAATGCTCCTGGAGAGCTCCGAATCCGGGTAAGTAATAGGTAATTGACTTTTACATTCTTGCTTTGCATAAAAGAATGCCTTACCCGCCGCTATCTTCTTTAGTGCTTCAATTTCTTGGAGGGCTTTTTGGGCCTCGGCCTTAGCAGCTTTGGCACTCTCAAGGGCCGAGGCGAGCTCGGACTCTCGAGTCCTCGAGTCACGCTCCAAACCCTCGTGTTTTTCCACGAGAGCTTGGAGCTCTTGCCGCATCTGTGGCCCAGCTGCGCCTCTCCCTTCTCTTGCTCGGTGCGCTCCGTGGCAGCTTTGTTTTGACCCACGGACACCGCTTCCTTCGTGGTCACCACCTCGTTCGTGGCCCCTGCATATCTATGTTATTCCTGTTATTTTACGCAGCCAAAAACCTTTTCTATAAGGTACTTCTTTAATAAGGTATTCCTTACCTTCCTTGTCCTCGAGCTGCTTCTTGGCTTGTCCGAGCTTGTTCTCGGACCAGCTCGAGGTCTGCTTCAATGCATTGACCTCCGCAAATCAATGTGGCGAGGTCAATCGGACAACCTGCATTCCCATATTGACATACTTATGTTAGACTCCTGTGTATATCTTTTTAGATCCTTAGTCCTGCTTTTCTTTCCGAACACCGAACCAAGCATCAGGGGCTATTGTCTATGCGGTAATATTTTCATATGTTTTAAACTTACCTCGAAGCCTGTTAGAAGGCTGGTACGAACTTGGTCGATCCGCTCTTGGCGGATCGGCTGTCCGGATCACCGCACTCCTGCGATGCGGTGCTCCTTCCTCGATGGAGGCACCGTTGAGCGCCTCGATAAGCTATCCGGTGACTCGGTTGGGCCGGAGGACACGGCGTCTTACCTTCTTGCGAAGGATCCGCTGTCCGGACTTGAATCACGTGATGGTTCGGCATGGAGTCCGGATGAGGGTCGGGCTTAGAGCCCACAGGGGTCTTGCCCCCAGCGCTGGAGTCCGGAGGTCGCCTTGTGGCACCTCTGCGCTACCTCCTCTTGACCAAGCCCCTTGGGGCCCCACCAAGACTTGTCGTCCGCGGCGTGAGGCGAGGAGGCGTTGAGCGAAGTACTCTCCATTTCCGGCGAGCCGAGGGACCCGCTTCGATGAATCGGCGAACTTCGCCCTTAGGCGAGCTGCATGATTGTTCGGCATTAGAGAACACTATGCAATTATGAAAAAGCCGTGGGTATCCGGACACTTACGATCTCGCCAGGGGCTTGGCCCTTGTTGGCCAATCCTCCTCGTCATCGTCGACGTTGGTGGAGATGTCCAGAGGAAGGGTTCTTCCCTTCTTGGACCCTCCGGCCTCCCCCGTTTTGGCGGCCTTCCTTTTCTTCTCCTCCCTGGTGAGAGAGCTTCTTCTTCTTCCTCCTCGTCCTCGGGAGAAGATTACGCTTGTAATCTGACGGCACTGGCGTCGGGAGCTCCTTCGAGTTCCGTGGCCTCCTTCTTGGCCTTCTTCTCGGCAAGCACCACATGGGGCGCCGGAGCCAGCAGCCCGTTAATCAAGGCGTCCTCCGGAGTCTTCCGGCAAAGGAGCCGGATAGTTTATCTGTCCGGACGTCTTGACCCGATCATGTCAAAGAGATTAGGGAGTTTTAGATCCCACGTAGAGTCAATCTATGAAAAAAGAGTCCCGTAAAGGGTAAATAACTTACCTCGCCCGGCTGGGCGCGTGAGTTGTACCGCGATCTTTGGTAGCGGATCTTTGAGAGCTTCAGCGCCTTGAACGACACCTTCTGGCATCTTAAATGCGTAGTGTCGAAGAGCGGCTCAAGGTTCGGTCTTTGTGCGGATCGAACTCCCACAAATTGAAGGCCCGTTGTTGGCATGGGAGAATCCGGCGGATGAGCATCACCTGGATTACGTCGACAAGCCTGAGATTCTTGTCCACCAGGTTTCGGACACATGTCTGGAGTCCGGATAGCTCTTCCGAATTCCCCCACGTCAGGCCCGTCTCTTTCCATGACGAGAGCCGTGTGGGGAAGCCAGATCTAAATTCGGGGGCCGCCGCCCATTCGGGGTCGCGTGGCTAGGTGATGTAGAACCACCCTGATTGCCACCTTTATTGTCTCCACAAAGGCGCCCTCGAGCCATAGGACCTTGGCCATCTTGCCAACCATGGCGCCTCCGCACTCCGGCTTGACGGCCGCCCACTACCTTGACGGACGTTGAAGATCTTCAGCCATAAGCGAAGTGGGGCTGGATGCGAGAGGAAGGTCACACACCATTTATAAACGCCGAGATGTTGAGGACGAAATTGAGGGCCAGGTCGTGGAAGTCCAGGCCGTAGTAGAACATGAGCCCCGGGACAAATGGGTGAAGTGGAAAACCTAGTCCGCGGAGGAAGTGGGGTAGAAACACTACCCTCTCATGGGGCCTGGGGGTTGGAATGAGCTGCCCCGCATTGGGCAGCCTGTACGCGATGTTGCCGGACAAGTATCCGGCCTCCCGCAGTTTTGTGATGTGCCCCTCCTTGACGGAGGAGGCCATCCACCTGCCTCCCGCTCCTGACATGGTTGGAGAGAGGTCGAGGTGGGATGTGTGGACTTGGGCGCTGGAGCTCGAGTCTTGTGAAATGGATAAGCAAAGGAGGAAGAAGGCGTGGGTGAAAAAGGTGGATCCTTATCCCTTATATGGACGGACGAAGCTATCGTCCCCACCGGCTGATAAAACTAAGCTTATTTCCCAAGCGCCGTAATCAATGGCGCAGATGGGTTACCCACGTCCGTATTGATGAGAATCCGGAATAAGGGGCATGATCTATGCTTTGATAAGGCGTGCCAAGGAAACCGCCTCGCTAAACACTAATCGAGGTGGAACAGTAAAAGCGATTCATATAAAAGCCTAGCCGTGGTGTGATGTCACGCTTAGCCGGAATACGTCAGACAGTCGTACATGCAAAAATTATTCTCTCACGGTGTTATGTGGAACTTGTTTTGCGAGCGGACACTATCCTTGTGTTCAAAACCTTCTATGAAGTATTCGGAGGAGGAACCCGCCTTGCAATGCGAAGACAATATCGCGCCGGACCCGTCGTCATTGAAGCCTGGTTCAGGGGCTCTTGAGGAGTCCCGGACTAGGGGTGTCAGGATAACGGACTATCGTCGTGGCGGACTCCAAGACTATGAAGATACAAGATTGAAGACTTCGTCCGTGTCCGGATGGGACTTTCCTTGGCGTGGAAGGCAAGCTTGGTGATACGGATATGTAGATCTCCTACCATTGTAACCGACTGTGTAAACCTAACCTATCCGGTGTCTATATAAACCCGGAGGGTTTTAGTCCGTAGAGACGAACAACAATCATACCATAGGCTAGGTTCTAGGGTTGAGCCTCCTTGATCTCGTGGTAGATCTACTCTTGTACTACCCATATCATCAATATTAATCAAGCGAGAATAGGGTATTACCTCCATCGAGAGGGCCCGAACCTGGGTAAAAACATCGTGTCCCTTGTCTCCTGTTACCATCCGCCTAGACGCACAGTTCAGGACCCCCTACCCGAGATCCGCCGGTTTTGACACCGACAATGAACATGCAAAACAATACGTACTAGCATTATTCCCAGGGTGATCACCTCGTTTGCAGCAGTTTCACATGTACTCCCTCTGGTCCTTTCTAGTCTGCATACAAGTTTTGTCTGTAGTCAAAGTATCTCTACTTTGACCAATCTTATGCACTTTCACAATGTGCGAAGTAAAAAGGAACATAAGGAGTACAAAGAGTTTGAGCAGCTTTTTAGCGTTTCTGTACATTGCAATCAAACACACAGGCCTGGCAGTTCATATAGAACATTCAAAAAAATCGATGATTATGCATCTCATCGACTCATATGTCAGAGGCAATATTTACTTCACAACTAAAGAATAAAGAAAAAAAATTATCGACGCCATCGACAACAAAGTCGTCCCATTAAAAATATCAAACGCATGTCTTGCTAAAATCAATGAGCAAATTTGACAAGGTTGTCCCATTCCAAAATATCAAATGCCTCACGATTGTGGAATGGGCAGGGTTTGCCATCAGTTCGGACATTGACATGGCACCTCGTGCTAAATAAACTAGCTGTTCTTTTTGTGCAGTTCCACCAAAATCAACCAAATTAAGCGGCGTAGCTTGTATGATTTCGCCCTTATATATTACCCAGCATTGAACTTATCGGCACCTCCTTTCTTGTGGTGGAAATGGATGATTCGATGTATTCATGAACATTTTGTGCGGTTGCCATTGAAATCAAGCTGAGCACCCCTGTTTGCACAAATACAAAAAGTGATTAGTATAAAGCAAACTATACTATGAATTGGCAGTTTCAACAGGCACATACATGGTCCATGTAGAGCACACTTTTAGAAAAATGGAACTCACGGAAAGAATCCTAGAACAACATTGTACTCGCGCATCACATGACAAAAAAATGGAGATTTGGCGGTCCTTCCGAGCTGAAGTTAGTTTGGTTTTGTGGGGAGTAATGTAACCATCCTTCAACTCGCTTCCTTACGATGAGAAGATAGGCGAGGTGGCTTCTTCATCTTGGCATAATCGGAACTTGTCACTTCACGTACTCCATATTCTTCTTCGTGAGGAAGATGATCTGTTGTTACAAAGACAAGAGGACTACTAAATGCTAGCATCCCTGTTTGCTCGAAAAAAATGAAAGGAAATGTTTAAAACAGCACAGATGAAGCACTTCTCAAGGACAATAACACTTTTTCATGACAGTATCTAAACAGTAGCCCAACACCAATAGAGATGACAAAGCTCAATCATATGGATGAAATCAGTGGGCGAGTACCAACCTTTGTCAGGAGGCTTATTGTGTAGAGCATACAGATGAAGCACTTCTCGGGAAACATCTGTTGCTATCAACGGTGGTGTCCATGCTTACTATATACTCCTCGATTAGTTTAATGTTTCCAAGATCTTCTTGTGCAGTTCCACTAAAATATATGGTATCTTCAAAGAAGATCCCTGTTTGCACAAGTAGAGATAATTACGTATTACATTAAGAGTGGAACCAAATCAGTGGCAAAACAATTGCTCGTTCCAGCCATAGAAATAAATTAAGATGCAAAACTATATCATTACTTGTGCCATCACAGTTCCAGTGCTTCATTACAGCACTAGGAGTTGATTTTTGTTTTTCTTCCGCTTGTTCTTCCCCTTCATCACTTGGTTCAGTAACAGACAAGCTTCGCCTTCAATGTAAGATTTGACATGTCAATTAGGGAGCACAAGTATAGTAATAAACTTAATTTTCTGATGAAAGTGGAAAAATACAGGCCAACAGCTGTGAAATATCCTTATCTTACCTCAATGGGATATTACGGTGCACATACAGATTGGAAGTCTTGTCTCCATTTGTGCAGTTCACTAAAATCAAACAACATTATCGTACAAGTAGCACAACATATGAAAGCACACTGCAGAATCATGTGAAAGAAGGCTAGTAATCTTGACCTCTCATGATGCGGAATTCAAACAACTCACAAGAAGAAGATCTGAACCAAATTCGCCTTTAACGGATAGTAAGTAAGATCTCCTCTTGTGCAGTTCCACTAAGATCAAGCAATCAAGCAACATTGTCGGTGTGACATTTTGGTTGAACTGCACAAAACACTCTTAAAACAAAAGTGTTTTGTGCAGTGCAACAAAAGGTCATAATGGCAATAAGGTGAAGTAGATAACCCTGTTTACACAGAGGTGCAAAGGAAGCAATTAGTGGTCAATAACAGTGGATGACACAGAAGCCAACAAAAAGAAGCATCTACCTTATCTAAATGGGAAAGAAAGCAAGACAGTAGCATTTCTCAAATGGTGGCATTGATTAATATTAACATAGAGATTATATTAACAATAAAATTCGTTAAACATGTAATTTGCTTTTAACTGTGGCATTGCATCAATTTTCGTGACAGCATCATTAGAGGGTGTTTGTTTACAGGGACATTTTGGTGTAGGGACTAAAAAACTCCGTGTCAGTCCCATCTAAACCAAACAGGAGGGACTTTTAGGGACTAAAAGTGGGCATTTGGGACTAAAGAAAGAAGACCTCGAGGGAGTCTTTTTGGGACTTTTTCCAACAGTTGCCCCTGCCACACATTGCACCTTGTCTCTATTAGTTCATTACTAGGGGTAACATGGTCTTTTAGCATGTCATTTAATAACCTCTAGTCCATGTTTAGTCCCTGGAACCAAGCAGGTAGGGACTAGGGAGTTTTTAACCAAACAGGGCCTTAGATTAACAACAACTAATGAGTTGCACAGGACAGTGGACGCACCAGCACCATGTGCATCTACCGATGTACTGTGGTCATGCCTGATCTGTTGCAAGAAAGAACAAACAACCAAGGAGCATATTTGTGTTGGTCCCAGTTTTGTTATCTTTAGACACCCTTCCCTATGTGAGCGTAGCAAATCTAGTCCTGCTCAAACTCTACAACCTTGTCCCTTCCTTTCCTTTTTGAACTAGTACTTTCGCCCCTTCCTTTCTTCTTTGAACCACGTCCTAGATTTATGCGATACAACTTTCCCCACAACTTTCCCCCATTCCTTTCCTCTTTGAACCACGTCCTAGATTCATGCTATACAACTGTCCCCTTCATTTCCTCTTTGAACCACGTCCTAGATTCATGCTATATAAAACTTTTCCCACTACTTTTCCCCACTCCTTTCCTCTTTGAGCAGCGTCCTAGATTCATGGTATACATGCAGCTAGAGCAATGCATGTGGAGTAAGTAAATTATACCTTAAGGTTCTTGGGGCGTGGTTCGGTGGGCTGACGGGCGATGACAAAGAAGAAGAAATTCGGAGGCCCTCCCGCCACCGATGGGTGGAAAGTGAACAGCTGTGCCGGTAGTCCCTCGCATGGACGGCGACTTGCGTTAAGCCTCCTTCCCTTCCCGGCGGACGGATCCTGCCGGCTCTTTGAGCAGCAGTGAGGGGAGAGAGAGAGGCCAACGAAGTCTTGTTTAGATCTGGAGAGGGCAAGAGAATGTGAAGAGAGCAACGACAAGCGCTGAGGCTCCAACGTGTATATATATACTGGAGAGAGAGTGTGAAGCGTGCAAACCCTAGAAAACATTTTGACCAGTCCAAAGAATCCTCTGGCACAAATTATGCTCAAGTGTAGTTATCGAACCCGAGACCTGAAGTTTGATGAGCGAACAGGCTAACCAGCTACACAACCCTCCCGTTATGTTCAACGAGAGGAAAATGACCTTTTATACATTCCTGCATTCGCGTGACAAGCATGCCGTGTTTTTTTTGTGTGTGTGGGAGTCAGTGGGATTCCAATCATAATCATGTCATGTGGCTTTGGTGGTAAGACTATCCACAGTGGTGCAAAAATAATGCAGCCTTAGTCACCTTACCTCTCCCCATGTAGTACGTTGGGTCCCACCAGTCAGAGGGTGAAACAAACAAATTAATAAGAAAAATTAAAAGCACCAGCGGTGTATCTTACCTCACACATCTCGCTACTGTTTGGGAACACTGTCCAATTGATCCCTCTGTTTGCTCACGTACTATTTTAAGTGAATCCTTATTATAACATGCACACAAATTTTGGGCACTTGTATTCGACTTAAGTCAGTGTGCCACCGTATCTCGTATACTTACTACCCCCTCCCGTCTAGGTGTAATAAGTCACGTTAGAAGGTGCAACGGGACCAAGGTGCGTGCGTGTGGTGTGTGTGTTTAACAGCATGTGTGTGTTAGAGAGAGCGACAGACCGACCTAATTCTACAGAGAGATGGTGTGTAGTGTACAATTTTAGCCGCGAGAGTCGGTGCATCCTCTCATTTCCAGGCGTGTCCGGTAGGGACATGCGGACAGATGCCACGCCCGCTCCTGACCAGCCTGGCCCACCCAAAGCCCCTCTATCGCCCGCGCGCGCTTCCCGGCCAAAACCGTCAGCGCCGCTCCAAAGAATCGGTACCGCATTCATGCCCGGGCAGAGCGGACGTGACCTCTCACTGGCGCAAGAGTGATGGTTGCTTCGTCCGTCCAACTTACTGCTGGGTCTATGTGATTTGATGGCTCATTGGCCTTAATTACTGAGGTGGTAGGACTTTGGATGTCCCACGCTTTCGGCGAAAGGAGGTACTACTACTAGATTACAATTTTCTCCATTCTTACAGTGGAGGCGTGCAAGAGCAGTGAAAACACGCAGGCTCAGTGATTACATGGCCCACCTCACACTATCACCATGCGACACCTAACTCTTTACATAGTAGTACTCCCTTCGTTCCTAAATATTACTAGATGAGTCCTCGCTGCTGCCGAACAATGTATATCTCTCTGCACAAGAAAATTATCGATTTCATAGAACTAAAAAAACTCTATAACCACATGACAAATGTGGTAGCCAAACTAAATATACTCCCATCATCATTTAGATCATCCCACGTAAGGAAAAAAAGATCAGCCAACTCCTACTTGCATAATGGGATTATATTTTTCTTTTGACATGTTAATGGGACTTAAAAGCTCACTTACATGCATGCTACGGTGCATGCTTGCATGCGAACATGTTGATGTGATTTAAAACCCACTCACATGCATGTGCCATGGTATTTCTGCATGCTTGCATGTGGCTTAGTCTTGAGCCTCTCAACGTCTAGATCAGACGGCTATTATGGACTGATTTACTTCATCTAACGGCTACATCAATTTTGATAATGTGGCTCAAAGAGAGGATAGAGAATTCCTAGTAGTGGGGGCTAGCTATTACTAGTAGATAAGTCTTTGTAGAAATTCCACTACATACGAAACAAAATGAATGAATCTACACTTAAAATGCATCTATATACATCCGCATGTGGTTCATGGTGAAATCTCCACAAAGACTTATATTTAGGAACGGAGGAAGTACTAGTATAGTACGTACTGTAATTTATCAGCGAGATAAATTTGTACAATGCTATGAAGTTTCCTGCTTCGTTACATGTATCTTGCGTCCAAGGTTGCCCGTTCCAGCATTTCATCAAATACAAAGGAGACTAACATGCATGCTATTGCATCTCAATGATTGACAGATCATAGCAAATATGTACTCCCTCCGTTCCAAAATAAGTGTCTCAACTTTGTGCAAACTTTAGTACAAAGTTGTACTACTACTAAAGTTGACACTTATTTTGGAACCGAGGCAACTAAAGAAAAAGCGATCCATGCAGTCCCTAGCCCTTGAACCGTGAACCCTAACCAGGCTTCAATTTCTTTGGCAACGCTCGAGCTTCCTAATAAATGAAGTTTGCAACCTTTTGACCATCGGATCATTTTGTGCAGTTTCACCAAAATCAAGATGAGCATCCCTGTGGCAAAAGAAATTGAAGAAAGCGTGATTAGAATAAGATTATCGGGACTAGTTGATGAGACATAAACTCATCACAAATACAAGACGTAGAAGCCGATGAGGTATGTGCGGGCAAAGAAGTAGAGAAATATCCACAGGGGAGTGATGTGGGCAGCTAGGCGATGGTGCAAGCCGGCTGTAAAGGGAGTTGTACACGAGGGGCGTAGCTCAACCTTGAGGAGGCGGTGGGGCGGCAACTGCCCACGTCGCGGGCAGTGAGCAAGGGACGAAGGCAACCTCACCGGCTTTGTGAGAGAGAACGGCGGGGACCCACGATCGGGGCGTGCCGACATGGGTTTTCGCCGTCGGCGGCAGCCACTGCATCTACACTAAGCATCCACCCCTTCCCCAAGCGGACGTGATCCGCCGGGATGTTAGAGATGTGGCCACAGTCGTTTTGTGCAAGAGAGTGTGAAGAGAGCAACCCCAGCAAGCAACCGTGTAGGCTGGCCGTCCTGACTATGTATATAGTGGAGCAGTTTCCTTTTCTCTCCATATGAACCTATCATATTGCGTACGTGCCATTGAAAAAAAACTTTATTTATAAATGACGCGGCACCTACTACTCGTTCTCCCATAATCTTGCGCTTGGCATCTCCAAAAGATTAACCTTGTGATTGGCTCTTCGCCTCTTCGGGAAGTCGAGCAATAATGGTAGTGCAGTATATATCGTTCTGGCTATATGAAACCAAATGAATTGCTGCATGTCAAACACGTGGGCGAGGGTCGAGGGGCGAGGGAGAGTGCTACATACGGAGCAAAATGAGTGAATCTACACTCTAAAATACGTCTATATACATCAGCGTTTGGAGTATGTACTAGTAGTTCATATTGAAATCTACTAAAGGACATATATATTCCAAACAATATGATATAATCTCTATAACCAAGGTAGTAGGGATGAGGGAGTAAATGGAGGAGTAGTAAATTTTTCTCCTCGTCATGCGAGCCATCACAGCGCATGATGAGGAGGCGGGCATAAGGCGGAGCAAGCTTCACCTCATCCTGCGAGCTACCGCGCCTGTGGGGCGGGGAGACAGCGTGCTAAGCAAGCTTCTCCTCGGTCTCATGCGAGTTGACGGGACACATCAAAAGTACTCCGGTGTATAGAGCCTTGCCTCTAAGGTAGGCCCCACATGGTTTGCCTCTTTTTTAATTTAACATAACGCGTCAAGTCGCAATTTGTTTGTTCACCCGTGGTAGGCGGTCCTCCCTCCACCAAGTGGACAACCAAGTACCGTGCCAAATTACCACGTGGGCTGCCTTTTTCGTCTGAAATGAGCTCCACCGTGTACCCGCGCGGGTGTGGTTGGGAAAGAGACGGGAGTACGTGCGCCATGCATGCACCTCTTCTCTTCGTGCACGTCCCCCACCTACGTGGGTGTGTGTGAGAGATACAAACCGCGTTCGTGAGTGTTTTTTGTTTTGGGGTGGGGGGTGGGGGGTGCGGTGGGTGGTTGATTTCGTGAATTATTTGTGGGAATATGTGTCGATGACATCTCAAACAAAAATTTGCATGCAATGTGTGTGAAATGGAGGCCTATCCATATCATACATAGAGGGTCGGGCAATCCACGAGAAGAGAGGGAGGGGTCATAGCTATCGATAAAGTCGAAGAGAGGATCAAGTGGGTGGGTGCGAGATCGATGAAGAGAGCCATCGAAATTGTGTGTGTGTGCAAGTCAAAGATATAGGGCGACTGGCCTACCGGAATGTTAGAGGGCACATGTCAAGTTTGTGGTTGGCGGGGAGACATGGTGGGCGCTTCGATGTATCGGTGTGTGTGTGGGGGGGGGGAGGGTGGGGGAGGGGTAGGCGGAGGCCTAACTATAGAGGTAGAACGACTCATATATGTGTTGAGAAGGAGAGACCTAGCTATGTCTTGAGGGAGATCGATCGACATCCATACATAACTGAAGGATGGGAAATAGGATGGGACAGAGAGAGAGAGAGAGGAGAGAGAGAGAGAGAGGGAGGGAGAGGGGTAGAGTGCTAGATGGGTGATGGAGTTGCTTCTCGAAGATGGTGGGAGAAGCCTACTAGACAAACTGAGGGTGGAACTGCAATATTATCAATAATAGTGGGTATGTGTTTACGTGTGTGCATGTGCGTGATAGATCTGGCTGGGACGCATCCATGGATGATGAAGGGGAACCATGTGTTTGGTAAGCAAACCTAACTAGATCGGTAGATCAATTGTTGTTTGTCGGAGGAAGGGAGAGACACAACTAATGAGGTAGATCGATCGACGTGTGGCTAAAAATGAGTTATAAGGACCTAGCTAGCTATATGTATAGCGAGAGATCGATCGGTGTACGTCCATTTGTTAGAGGTAAATAAGGACCAGGGAGACGGATAGACAGAGAGAATGGAGCTAGGAGGTGGTGCGAGAGGCCCAACTACTAGCTAGATAAGGGGAGGAGTGCGCGGTTGTGAGATCGATGAAAAGAGGGGCGAGAGTTTACACGTGTGTCTGACCGTATGAGAGACATGAGGCAAGGACACATAAAGGAGGAGATTGAAGGTGTGTGTGTATGTTGTAGGCAGGCATCGCTGGAGAGGTTTATCGATCGGTGTGTGTTGGAAAGGAGTTGTGGAGACTCTGGGAGAATGACCTAAAGAAAAAAATGAATGTGCCCGGTGGATAGAATGCCGAGGGAGGGGGAGGGCGAGGAGGGCGTGTGCATGCACGAGAGAAAGTTAGCGGTAGCTACAAAGGTTAGAGGATTGTGTGGGTATAAGAGACTAACAAAGATCATAATTTGATATGAAAGCGGATTCATATATTTAAATAGGAGATCATAGTGTTTTAAACATTGCATGCATGAATATAAGCGGTGATAGGCGTCTTTGTGCACATGTTATATCATAATGTGATAATGCATGGCGTTTGCAACTCACAGCTAAATGCCGAACAATCTAAACCATACTATACATCAAACAATCTCACATTTTATTTGAATTTGTGATAATGTGTGGCGTCTGTAGCTTACAACTAAATATCGAACAATCTAAACAATACTATATATCGAACATTCTCACATTTTATTTGAATTTGTGGTAATGTGTGGTGTTTGCAACTCACATCTAAATACTTGTAGGCGTGGGCGGGCACCATACATAATGTGATAAACACATTATACATATGAGACATGGTTTAGATTATGAAGATCTAGCTAGAGCTAGAAATGTAATGTGATTTGAAATCAAAATAAAGTGGATTCAAAAAATCTAGTTCGAGTTCATATAGTACACATAGTTCATATGTAACTCGAGACTAATCATGTGGTGTGCTGTGAAGATAATACACAAGCGATGGTTTAACTTGACAATAATGATGATTGTAAATCTTATTAAAACAGACCAACGAATTCAAATGCTTTGACTTCACAATAATCATTACTGTCGATCTTATTCAAATAGAGAAACGAATTCAAATTTAGTTCATATTGAAGCGGTAGTATATACGTTTGGAATGCACTAAAACGTTCATGTGAGCAGTAGGTTGCATGCATTATACACGTAGCGAAATATTTTAGTTGAACATAACATGAATTCAAAGTTTTGAATGACATTTGTAGTGCGCATTGATTTGGTACGATTACACGTTCGGCTTGTCCGGAAATTTCAACCGGGCCTTGTTAGCGAAATATTTAAGATATATCTTTGTCTCGTTGTGCTCGACAACTCCCACCATCTCAACCTGCGCCTTGCTATTCCGAAATTACAACGCGTGAAAACTCCCACCTCTGTGAAATCCCGACACTTGAAATGCCCGTGGTACCCCGAACCGAAAGAACCGGCTCAAATCGGTGGGGGTACTTTCGTAACTTACCCCACATTTCGGACAGGCACGTCTCTAAGCCATGGTTCCCCATTGCCATCCCATCAGCCCACCCATTCACACACCGAGGCCGTGAAAACCCGCGACGAAACCCCACACCCTGCTCCGTCCACCACCCAGCCGGAGCCTCTTCCCCGACGACGTCATCCACAGCAACACCTCGGCGTCCCCTCATCCACCGCACCGGATGAGGATCCATCGTCGATCTCATCGTCCCCGCGGTTCAGCCACCCCGTCGTCCACCTCCAAGGAGCTGCCCGGCGTTCCCTCGTCTTTCGCGCCACCTTTATTCCCACACCGCCATCTTCACCTGCACCACCGGAAGAGCATCATCATCACTGTTTCCTCGGATGAAGCTGCGGCTTAATCAGCGCCACCAAAGAGGTTGTACACTAATCGCTGCATTTTCTTCTTGATTTAATCTCACGGGCTGCCAGCGCTCGGTCCCGAGCCGACACGGCGCGGCTCCATCCACGGCGGCGTCACCAGCCACTTCCTCCACGACGTCACTCCCTCGTGGTGGCGTCCACATCGATAAGGGAGCTGCTGCTGCTTTAGCTCTCGCTCGCGCTGCTACTCTGCTCTTGCTCTTGATCCCCTGCCTGGTCTGCTCTTGCTATTGCTCTTTCTCGCGCTCCTGCTCTCGCTCTTGCTCTTGCTTGTGATGCTGCTCCGATTTAGCTACACTTCAGTCGACTGAATCGACTTTTGGGCCGATCGATTTTCAGAGGGTGGGGTGGGGGTGGGGGTGCTTGATGTCTACTACACAACCTTCTTCTTGTAGAAGTTGTTGGGCCTGCAAGTGCACAGTTTGTAGGACAATAGCAAATTTCCCTCAAGTGGATGACCTAAGGTTTATCAATCCGTAGGGAGGCGAGGGATGAAGGAGGTCTATCTCAAACAACCCTGCAACCAAATAACAAAGAGTCTCTTGTGTCTCAACACACCCAATACAATGGTAAATTGTATAGGTGCACTAGTTCGGCGAAGAGATGGTGATACAAGTGCAATATGGATGGTATATAAAGGTTTTTGTAATCTGAAAATATAAAAACAGCAAGGTAACTAATGATAAAAGTGAGCGTAAACGGTATTGCAATGATAGAAAACAAGGCCTAGGGTTCATGCTTTCACTAGTGCAAGTTCTCTCAACAATAATAACATAGATAGATCATATAACAATCCCTCAACATGCAACAAAGAGTCACTCCAAAGCAACTAAAAGCAGAAAACAAACATAGAGATTATGGTAGGGCGAAACCACCTCAAAGTTATTCTTTGGATCGATCTATTAAAGAGATCGTACTAGAATAACACCTTAAGACACAAATCAACCAAACCCTAATGTCACCTAGATACTCCATTGTCACCTCAAGTATCCGTGGACATGATTATACGATATGCATCACACAATCTCAGATTCATCCAACCAACACAAAGTACTTCAAAGAGTGCCCCAAAGCTTCTCTGGGAGAGTCAAGAACGTGTGCCAACCCCTATGCATAGGTTCATGGGTGGAACCCGCAAGTTGGTCACCAAAACATACATCAAGTGGCACATGATATCCCATTGTCACCACAGATAAGCACGGCAAGACATACATCAAGTGTTCTCATAAAAGACTCAATCCGATAAGATAACTTCAAAGGGGAAACTCAATTCATCACAAGAGAGTAGAGGGGGAGAAACATCATAAGATCAAACTATAATAGCAAAGCTCGCGATACATCAAGATCGTGTGAAGTCGAGAACACGAGAGAGAGAGATCAAACACATAGCTACTGGTACATACCCTCAGCCCCGAGGGTGAACTACTCCTCCTCGTCATGGGGAGCGCCGGGATGATGAAGATGGCCACCAGTGATGGTTTCCCCCCCAGGGCGCCTGAGCGGGCTCCCGAGAGGTTTTGGTGGCTCTGAGAGGCTTGCGCGGCGGAACTCCCGATCTATCTTCTCCGTGGATGTTTTTAGGCAATGGGACTATATAGGCGAAAGAAGTCGGTCGGGGATGCTTGAGGGGCCCACAAGACAGTGGGCGCGCCCGATGAGGGGGGCGCTATCTCTGGCCTCCTCGAGGATCTTCGACGTGGACTCCAAGTCTCGAGGATGATATTCTTCCCAAAAATAACGATGCAGAAGGTTTCATTCCATTTGGACTCCGTTTGATATTCCTTTTCTTGAAATCTTTAAACAGCAATAAAAGCGGCAATATGAAATTTGGGCCTCCGGTTAATAGGTTAGTCCCAAAAGTAATATAAAAGTGTATAATAAAGCCCATAATCATTCAAAACAGGTAATATAATAGCATGGAACAATCAAAAATTATAGATACGTTGGAGACGTATCAAGCATCCCCAAGCTTAATTCCTGCTCGTCCTCGAGTAGGTAAATGATAAAAAAACATAAATTTTGATGTGGAATGCTACCTAGCATGATTCTCAAAGTAATTTTCTTTATTGTGGCATGAATGTTCAGATCCAAATGATTCAAAATAAAAGTTCATATTGATAAAAGAAATAGTAACACTTCAAGCATACTAATCAAAGTAATCATGTCTTCTCAAAATAACATGGCAAAAGAAAGTTCATCCCTACAAAATCATATAGTTAGGCTACGCTTCATTTCGTCACACAAAGATGTTCCCAACTTCTATACCCCGATGACAAGCCAAGCAATTGTTTCGTACTTAAATAATCTCAAACTTTTTCAACCTTCACGCAATACATGAGCGTGAGCCATGGATATAGCACTATGGGTGGAATAGAATATGATGATTGGGGATTGTGTGGAGAAGACAAAAAGGAGAAATTCTCACATTGACGAGGATAATCAACGGGCTATGGAGATGCCCATCAATTGATGTCAATATGAGGAGTAGGGATTGCCATGCAACGGATGCACTAGAGCTATAAATGAATGCTCAAAAAAAGAAAACTAGTGGGTGTGCATCCAACTTGCTTGCTCACGAAGACCTAGGGCATTTGAGGAAGCCCATCGTAGGAATATACAAGCCAAGTTCTATAATGAAAAATTCCCACTAGTATGAAAAATACAACTTATGAGACTCACTATATGAAAAACATGGTGCTATTTTGAGGCACAAAATATGAGACTCACTACATGAAGGACAAGGTGCTACTTTGAAGCACACATGTGGAAAAAGAGATAGTAGCATTGCCCCTTTTTTTTCTTTCTTTTCCTTTTTTTCTTTTTTTTGGGCCTTTCTTTTTTTTTCTTTTGGCCTTTCTTCTTTTTTTCTTTTTCTTTTTTTTTCTTTTTGGGCCATGCTCTAATAATGATGATCATCACACTTTCATTGATTACAACATATGAATTACAACTCGAAACTAGAACAAAATATGACTCTATATGAATGCCTCGTGATGTCTGGGATGGTGCAATGAATCAAGAGTGACATGTATGAAAAATAATGCATGGTGGCTTTGCCACAAATACGATGTCAACTACATGATCATGTAATGGCAATATGACAAAAGCAAAGTATGTCATGATGATGAAGAACGGAACGGTGGAAAGTTGCATGGCAATATATCTCGGAATGGCTATGGAAATGCCATAATAGGTAGGTATGGTGGCTGTTTTGAGGAAGATATAAGGAGGTTTATGTGTGATAGAGCGTATCGTATCACGGGGGTTTGGATGCACCGGCGAAGTTTGCACCAACTCTCAAGGTGAGAAAGGGCAATGCACGGTACCGAAGAGGCTAGCAATGGCGGAAAGGTAAAAGTGCGTTTAACCCATGGACTCAACATTAGTCAAAAGAACTCATATACTTATTGCAAAAATTTAGAAGTCATCACAAATCAAGCACTACGCGCATGCTCCTAGGGGGATAGATTGGTAGGAAAAGACCATCGCTCATCCCCGACCGCCACTCATAAGGATGCACAAGCCAGGTACACTTCATGTTTCAAATTTGTTACACAACTTTAACCATACGTGCATGCTACGGGACTTGCTAACTTCAACACAAGCATTCTTTAAATTCATAATCACCCAACTAGCATGACTTTAATATCACTACCTCCATATCTCAAAACAATTATCAAGTATCAAATTGATCATAGCATCCAGTTCACCTCCTATGAAAGTTTTCGTTCAAATTACCATGCTGTTTAAGACTCTCAAAATAATATAAGTGAAACATGAGAGTTCATTAATTTCTACAAAATAAAACCACCGCCGTGCTCTAAAAGATATAAGTGAAGCACTAGAGCAAGCGACAAACTACTCCAACAAGATATAAGTGAAGATCAATGAGTAGTTAAATAATTGTGCAACTATGTGAAGACTCTCTAACATTAAGGAATTTCAGATCTTGGTATTGTATTCAAACAGCAAGCAAAAAAAAAATAAAATGATATTGCAAGGATAGCACAACTCATGTGAAGAAGCAAAACTTAGGCTCAACCGATACTAACCGATAGTTGTTGAAGAAGAAAGGTGGGATGCCTACCAGGGCATCCCCAAGCTTAGATGCTTGATACTTCTTGAAATATTATCTTGGGGTGCCTTGGGCATCCCCAAGCTTGAACTTTGTGTCTCCTTAATTCCTCTCATATCATGGTTTCTCTTTTCATCAAAAGCTTCATTCACAACAAACTCAACAAGAACTCGTGAGATTGGTTAGTATAAACCAATGCAAAACCTTATCATTTTCTACTGTAGCAAATCACTAAAATCATTATTCAACATTGCATACTAAATGCCTCTGCATATTTAATACTACTATCCTCAAATAGAATCATTAAACAAGCAAACAAACGCAAACAATGCAAACATAACAGCAATCTGCCAAAACAGTACAGTCTGTAAAGAATGCAAGAGTATCAATACTTCCCTGACTCCAAAAATTATGAACTAAAATTACCACTGTAATAAATTTATCAGAGCTCAATATGCAAAAAGATTCAACATTATACCACTCTCTGACTTTTCTAGGGATTTTTTTGCAACAGCGGTAAACTTTCTGTTTTCAAACAGCAACATGTATACTAGCAAAATAAGCATGGCAAAGGCTATCCTTGACATTTTTATTGGAACTAAAGATGCAAAACATTATTCTAAATAACAGCAAGCAAAAACTAATAAGAGAAAATGACGCTCCAAGCAAAACACATATCATGTGGTGAATAAAAATATAGCCCCAAGTAAAGTTACCGATGAGCGAAGACGAAGGAGGGGATGCCATCCGGCGCATCCCCAAGCTTAGGCTCTTGCCACTCCTTATTCCATAGTCCATCGAATCTTTACCCAACTTGAAAACTTCACAACACAAAACTTAAACGAAAACTCGTGAGCTCCGTTAGCGAAAGAAAACAAAACACCACTTCATGGTACTGTAATGAACTCATTCTTTATTTATATTGGCGTTAAACATACTGTATTCCAACTCCTCTATGGTTTATAAACTATTTTACTAGCCATAGAGTCATCAAAATAAGCAAACAACACAATGAAAACAGAATCTGTCAAAAACAGAACAGTCTGTAGTAATCTGTAACTAACGCAAACTTCTGGAACTCCAAAAATTCTAAAATAAATTGGTGGACCTGAGGAATTTGTCTAGTAATCATCTGCAAAAAGAATCAACTAAATAGCACTCTCCAGTAAAAAGTTGAAGCTAATTTCATGAGCGCTAAAGTTTCTGTTTTTTTACAGCATGATCATAAAGACTTCACCCAAGTCTTCCCAAAGGTTCTACTTGGCACAAACACTAATTAAAACATAAACCACATCTAAACAGAAGATAGATGGATTATTTATTCCTAACAGAACTGAAAAGAAAGAAACTAAAATAAACTTGGGTTGCCTCCCAACAAGCGCTGTCGTTTAACGCCCCTAGCTAGGCATGATGATTTCAATGATGCTCACATAAGAGATAAGAATTGAAACATAAAGAGAGCATCATGAAGAATATGACTAGCACATTTAAGTCTAGCCCACTTCCTATGCATATGGATTTTGTGAGCAAACAACTTATGGGAACAATAATCAACAAGCATAGGAAGACAAAACAAGCATAACTTCAAAAATTTAAGCACATAGAGAGGAAACTTAATATTATTGCAATTCCTACAAGCATATGTTCCTCCCTCATAATAATTCAGTAGCATCATGAATGAATTCAACAATATAACCAGCACCTAAAGCATTCTTTTCATGATCTACTAGCATAGAAAATTTACTACTCTCCACATAAGCAAAATTCTTCTCATGAATAGTAGTGGGAGCAAACTCAACAAAATAATTTTCATGTGAGGCATAGTCCAATTGAAAACAAAAATCATGATGACAAGTTTCATGGTTATCATTATTCTTAATAGCATACAAGACATCACAATAATCATCATAGATAGGAACTTTATTCTCATAATCAATTGGAACCTCTTCGAAATAGTGGAATAAATCACTAAATAAAGTTGACACTCTTCCAAATCCACTTTCATGTTCATCACAATAAGATTCAACATCCTCCAAAATAGTGGGATCACTACTTTCTAAAGTTGACACTCTTCCAAGCCCACTTTCATCAATATAATCATCATAAATAGGAGGCATGCTTTCATCAAAATATATTTGCTCATCAAAACTTGGGGGACTAAAAATATCATCTTCATCAAACATAGCTTCCCCAAGCTTGTGGCTTTGCATATCATTAGCATCATGGATATTCAAGGAATTCATACTAACAACAATGCAATCATGCTCATCACACAAAGATCTAGTACCAAGCATTTTAATGCATTCTTCTTCTAGCACTTGCGCACAATTTTCCTTTCCATCATACTCATGAAAGATATTAAAAAAGACGAAGAGTATGAGACAAACTTAATTCCATTTTTTTGTAGTTTTCTTTTATAAACTAAACTAGTGATAAAACAAGAAACAAAAAGATTCGATTGCAAGATCTAAAGATATACCTTCAAGCACTAACCTCCCGGCAGCGGTGCCGAGAAAAGAGCTTAGTTGACGGGGTGTGAGTGAGTGCCCTTTACCTAGCCTCCCGACAGCGGCGCCGAGAAAAGAGCTTGATGTCTACTACACAACCTTCTTCTTGTAGACGTTGTTGGGCACCTAAGTGCACAGGTTTGTAGGACAGTAGCAAATTTCCCTCAAGTGGATGACCTAAGGTTTATCAATCCGTAGGAGGCGAGGGATGAAGATGGTCTCTTCTCAAACAACCCTGCAACCAAATAACAAAGAGTCTCTTGTGTCCCCAACACACCCAATACAATGGTAAATTGTATAGGTGCACTAGTTCGGCGAAGAGATGGTGATACAAGTGCAATATGGATGGTAGATAAAGGTTTTTGTAATCTGAAAATATAAAAACAACAAGGTAACTAATGATTAAAGTGAGCGTAAACGGTATTGCAATGATAGGAAACAAGGCCTAGGGTTCATACTTTCACTAGTGCACGTTCTCTCAACAATAATAACATAGATCGATCATATAACAATCCCTCAACATGCAACAAAGAGTCACTCCAAAGCCACTAATAGCGGAGAACAAACGTAGAGATTATGGTAGGCACGAAACCACCTCAAAGTTAATCTTTCGGATCGATCTATTAAAGAGTTCGTACTAGAATAACACCTTAAGACACAAATCAACCAAAACCCTAATGTCACCTAGATACTCCATTGTCACCTCAAGTATCCGTGGGCATGATTATATGATATGCATCGCACAATCTCAGATTCATCCAACCAACACAAAGTACTTCAAAGAGTGCCCCAAAGCTTCTACCGGAGAGTCAAGAACGTGTGCCAACCCCTATGCATAGGTTCATGGGCGGAACCCGCAAGTTGGTCACCAAAACATACATCAAGTGGCACATGATTTCCCATTGTCACCACAGATAAGCACGGTAAGACATACATCAAGTGTTCTCATAAAAGACACAATCCGATAAGATCTTCAAAGGGGAAACTCAATTCATCACAAGAGAGTAGAGGGGGAGAAACATCATAAGATCCAACTATAATAGCAAAGCTCGCGATACGTCAAGATCGTGTGAAGTCGAGAACACGAGAGAGAGAGAGAGAGAGAGAGAGAGAGAGATCAAACACATAGCTATTGGTACATACCCTCAGCCCCGAGGGTGAACTACTCCCTCCTCGTCATGGAGAGTGCCGGGATGATGAAGATGGCCACCGGTGATGGGTTCCCCCTCCGGCAGGGTGCCGGAACGGGCTCCCGAGAGGTTTTTGGTGGCTATAGAGGCTTGCGGCGGCGGAACTCCCGATCTATCTTCTCCGTGGATGTTTTTAGGGTACGTGGGACTATATAGGCGAAAGAAGTCGGTCGGGGGATGCTTAAGGGGCCCACGAGACAGGGGGGCGCGCCCAGTAGGGGGGGGGGCGCCCCCTTTCTCCTGGCCTCCTCGAGGATCTTCTGACGTGAACTCAAAATCTCCAGGATGATATTCTTCCAAAAAATAACGTTGCCGAAGGTTTCATTCCGTTTGGACTCCGTTTGATATTCCTTTTCTTCGAAATACTGAAAGAGGCAATAAAACAGCAATATGGGCTGGGCCTCCGGTTAATAGGTTAGTCCCGAAAGTAATATAAAAGTGTATAATAAAGCCCATAATCATTCAAAACAGATAATATAATAGCATGGAACAATCAAAAATTATAGATAAGTTGGAGACGTATCAGCGCTCGCCGGGGTGAAGGAAGAACCAGCCGCAGTTGGGGGGGGCTCGCCGGAGAGGTACCCCACTATCTATCTTAGGGTTCAGGATGGGGGCGGTGGTCGCCGGCGGTGGCGGGGCGGTGGCGTGGGGATCGCCGGAGAAAAAGCTCGGCACGGGGGGCCTAGAGGGATGGCCGGGGCGGCGGCGGACCGGCGGTGGGGAGTGTTTTCGGGGCGGGCGGGCGCACCGCCATGGGCGGCGAGGCTGCTGTTTGGCCGGTGGTGGCTGGTGGCTCGTGGGGTGGAGGTTGAAGATGAACCGCAGGCCCTTGATTTCAGATCCAACGGCTGCAAAAATCGACCACTGTGAGATTAAAAAGTCGGCCGATCAAGTGTAGCCTCACCTTGCTAGTGCGTTCAGTTTGGCCGACAACAAAATTCAGTTTAAACCCGATTCACGTTCAGTTTGACAGTTAAGTTCAGTTTGACGATTAAGTTCAGTTTCCAACAGTTAAGTTCAGAGATGAGCGGCTGATGTATTTTACATCTAGCACTTTGTGGTTATGTATTTTACGGCATGTATTGGAGATGCTATTAGAATTCCACTGTTAACGTTGTTCGTTGTCTCTCTTGTCTGCTTCAGCCTCGGCGTCGTACAACTCATCGGAGCTGCTCCAACGATTTAAACCCTCCATCACAGCGAGCAATACCTCGGGCTCCATCTCCAGACGCCTAAGATCTTCTTCCCCTCCTCTGACAGCAAAGTCAGCTGGAGCATCCTCACCGGCCAACCCAATCACGCTGAGATCGACATGGCTTCGCCAAAGAGGTTGTACACTTGTTGCATCTCTTTTTTACTCTACATGTTATATATATTGTCCACTGAGCACATGGATTTGTTCCTTTAGTGTCTCCTTGAAAGAAAAACGTAGGAATTTTAATTTTCACTTGTCCTCCTTTTCAAATTCCTATTCATGAAGCACAAGACTAAGAGATAGTAGCATAATAGCATTATAACCGTACATTTTCTTATGGTTTGACTTAATCTCACCATGCTTCTTTGCATCCTGTGATCTTCCAATTGTTGTGAATCAAACACCCAGATTGGCAGAAATCTAGTGTTTTTAAATTCTCTGCTTTGCACATGCATTCCTATCTATTCCTGTCTATTTCCTATCCTCGCATTGTTGGAATACTCCAATTCAAACGAGCCCTTACAGAATTACTTCTCTTACAGATAGTTGTCAACAAAAACCTTGCGTGGTTTGTCCCGCTCCTGCTGCCCCTTCGTCCACCCCAGCTCAACTGCTCCAACGACAAAGGGTCCAAAGACATCAGGATCCGGCCTCCAGACATCTTTTCGCCGTCGGATCTTCTTCCCGCTACCGCAGCCACGAAAACTGCATTACCATCATCAACCGAGCAGATGACCTCGAGGACTACACGGGTCCGCAAGAGAGGTCGCACTCTTTCGTGGTTCTGCCACGTTATGCATCGCTAATATTACATGCTACTTTATCGTCCTGTTCACCGATTAGACTCGAGTCGGCTCCAAAATAATGGTCAAACTTGAGTTTTTAAATGGTTGTGGGTACATATCGGGGCCGCTATCAATAGTATCTATCTACTATCTGGATAATCTCCGGTGTCTACTATGAGTTTCATGTTGGGTGGGAAACAAACAGTAAAGAAGCCATTATCTGTATTTTTAACTGAAGCCATTATCTGCCTGCTATTATTAGTTTTTGGGTCTGTCCACAGGTCGCTACCATCACTCTGGATTTCTGCATGCACTCCTTACATAATCTCACTATGTTCTACTCCTATGCATGACAGTTATTGTAAACAATGGAACTGAACATGTAGAGCAAAAGAGACGAGCCTTGCGTGGCAATGAAATTTCATGCAGACGTCGCCCCATGGTAGGCGCAAAGGCAGCCCCCCTCCACGCATTCCGGATTGTAATCGAGAGGAAGATATCTGTTTTGAGGGGGATTCAGAAGGAGAAGACAACTCCTATTTACCCCCTGAGGTCTTCGCTCTAACTTGGCATGCTGATGTTGGTAATATCATGCATATGGTGTCTTGCATTGCTTACTTTATACATCAAATATGTCATGTGCTTAATTTAGACATCCTTTGTGCGAATGCCATCTGTTTAGTTTATTCATCGTTTATGTGAACTATGCAACGCCATCTTGTTTAGCCAGGCATCATATATATGAATTTTGCAATGCCATCTCTGCTTAGCTACCATCTTATATGTAAATTATATTAGGCCATCCTTTTTACGTTACATATTACATTTGTCAACAATGTTAGTACATTCAACTGCTCTTCGTGTGTATCAGCCATTTGACACGGTGATGGCAAATTCTGGAGTGAAAACAAGGTCTTCGGAGCAGACCGTGCTATCTGACGAAGCGCATATCTCGCTGGTTACGGATAGCTCCTCAGAGGAGGATTCAGAGACAGATGACCAGTCCTATTCCCCCCCCCTCCCCCGAGGTGTATGCTCTAACTTGGCAGGGTTATGTTGCTCATATCATGCGTATTGTGTCTCGCATTGCTATGTCATTTGATTAGTTTATATATACTTTGTGTGAATGCCACCTGTTCAGTGTCTAATTACCATATATGTGAATTATGCATTGCCATCTTGTTGCAAGACATTATATATGTGAATTATACAATGCTATCTTGTTGCAAAGGCATTATATATGTGAATTATGCAATGCCATGCTGTTTAGCCAATCATCATGTATATGAATTATATCATGCTATCATTTTTTTGTATTACGTGTTCCATTTGTCGACAACGTTTGTATATTCAACTACTATTCACATGCATCAGCCATTTGAAGCGGTGATGGAAGTATCTGGAGTGAAAACAAGGTATTGAGCAGAACAATGCTACTGAAGGGCAGACATCTTGTTGAATTCTGAGAGCTCCTCAGAGGAGCATTCAGAGACTGATGACCAGTCCTATTTCCCCCCTGAGGTTTATGCTCAAACTTGGCAGGGTTATATTATCCATGTCATGCATGTTGTCTTGCATTGCTTAGTTTTTACATCATATATGGATTTCCATCTGCTTACTTGCTTACTATATAAATCATATATTTGAATTATATCATGCCATCATGTTTACATAGTACATACACATCATCTATCTGAATTATGGCATGGCAACTCATTTAATAAAGACATCATATAGTTATATCATCTCATCTGTTTAGTGTTTACAAATCGTCATATTTTGAATTATGGCATTCTATCCGTGAATGCATGTGAATTATGGCATGCCAACCTATTTAATAAACACATTATATAGTTATGTCATGTCATCCTGTTTACATAGTCTCATATTTTGAATTATGTCTTTCCATCTTTTTTAGTTAGCCATCATAATGTGAAATTGTGTCATGCTATCCTGTTTAGTTAGCCATCATATATGTGAAACTGTGTCATGCTATCCTGTTGGGTTAGACAACATAAATATGAATTATTTCATGCCCTCTTTTATTCCCCACTATCCATTGCACATGCCTATCATACAATGTATATACTTTCAATTACTTTTCTTGTTTATCAGCCATTTGAATTGGAGAGCGTGATGGCAGTATCTAAGGGAGTAACAACACGGTCTTCAGAAAAGATAGTGCTACCAATTGATGCAGATAGAACCACGGTTGTACTTGCCCAAGGACCAGATCCACCACACATAACCCAGACTCTCGCAGATTGTACCCCTACCCAGTTGGACAGAGAACCAGCTACACCCCTTCCAACCCCAACCCTAGAAGATAGTAACATAGTTCCAGTTGACACAGCACCGTCTCCACCACAGAGCACCCAAACACGAGCAGTTAGTAAGGGAACTTCAGTGCCCAAAGCACGAGGACCACCACTCCGAATCCCAACTCTACGCTTAAAGGAGAAGAAGATTTGTTCTCAGGTCAGGTTCTGTAGCTATGGTTCATACTCCTTTGCTGTTGCATCACTGTATTTTCTCAGACCAGCTGTTTTAAAATTTGAAGGATGGAATTGAAACTCCAATGGCGCAATGGTATGTATTAAACCTGTTTCTTTAACTGGTTTGCTGTTGTAACCTGCTCTATGTTGATTTCAGTTTCAATTGAATAAACAATTATGTTCTCATGTCATGCACATTACAAGTGTTGTTATTACTCTATAGTTACCCACACTTATATTATGTCTATTCTTCTTTGTCTTGAACAAATATTATTTGAACTGTGTCTCTATCTTGATTTGGCAACAAAAACTAGAATGATATAGACCATAAAGTGACCATGGTACATAGATATATGTTTGTTTCATCTTTGTTATCATGTCCACTTTACTACTGAACTCATTTACCAAAATGAGTTTCATATACAACATAGTAAACATGTGATGTATGCCTTGTTTCTCTTTTCGAATGTGGACAAAATATTGGAGAACAAGATGCTGCGTTATCCAATGGTAAAGGAAGTAATGAGATAAGGTTCAAGATAGTGAGACATCCTGTTGGTCTCCAAGAAAGCTGATAAAAACTATCTTGACGACGGTGAGGGAACCCAAAAGTCCTGTCTCGATGTAGTGTTCGAAAGCATCGCCACTCATCACTGGCACAAGCTCTTCGAACTCGCTGCCTGAATCAGTTCGTCTTCTTGAGTCTCAACTTCAAGTTGAAAGACATCGACCAGATGTGCTGCGATAGGAAGCTGAAGGACTGAGGAAGTCCCCGCAGAATTCAGATGCATATTTTCTGGTGTAACAACAAGCGCTGGAGGATTTAAGCGCCAAACAAGAGAAAGTTAATAAACTTGCTAAGCATGTTGCCAGCATTATGGGTACCTGTGATATTATTTCTTGAGATCTTCTAAAGTGGTTTCAGTTCTGGATTTGTTTTGCTGTGGCGTTTATTTGCGCTGGTCGCCAACTTTGACAACCAGTGTATATGATATGCTGCTTTGTTCCCTATATTTGCACTGGTGGCGAACTTTGATGCCCAGTGGATGTAATATGTGTAATAGCCGTGATAGCCTAGCGTTAGTTGCTTGCTTATTTATTTCCTTGTTGTCTTGTTTATTTGTTTGCTTGTAGTCATTGCAGTTCTTTTTCCGCGGTTAGCTAGTGGCTGCAATAACCTATTTTAAAAAACTAGGCCACAATAACCATGTGCTAATATTTACTGTAGTGACACTAGGCCTCCCATCGTCAGAGAAGCGATGGGCCTTCTACGGGCCGTAGAAACAATGGGCCCTCTACGGGCCATAGAAACAATGGGCCTTCAAGGGTCAGATCATCAATGAGCCTTTATACGGGTCAGTATGATCGATCACAAACATGGGCCAAACAAACGCATTATGGCCGTAAACGGGCTAGAAGTTGGAATCGTTTCGTTCATGGGCCGACCATAATGGGCCATCGTTAATAGGCCGTGTTGATGACGCTATGAAAATGGCCCAACGATAACGGACCACAAACGGGCTAATCGTAACCACGGGCTGAATTTGGCCCACAAGCGTAAAAATGACAAAGAACGGGCCGTAAGTAAACGAATGCTGGAAATGAGCCCAAGAATAAATGGGCTCTGAGAAGGCCGAAAGATAACATGGGCTGGAAACGGGCCAACGAAATAACGGGCCGTTAATGGGTATAATGTGATACACTGTTCATTACGGGCCAGTTTCACCACGGGCCGTTAATGGGTGTAAAGTGATACACTGTTCATTACGGGCCAGTTTCACCATGGGCCATTAATAGGCCAAGAGTTACATAGGGCCTCATATGGGCCGAAAGACGTCATGGGCCATACATGCGCCAGAAGTGAAAATGGGCTGGAATCATATTGGATGGCCCAGATGACGCTACTGGGCCTAATTCGGATAGGGCGTAACGGGCCTTGGGTTAGCGGGCTGTAAATGGGCTATATGCGAACAGGCCGTTAACAAGCTTTCCATCGCCCGCCATACCTTTTGACCAAGTCAAACGGGCCGGCCTTTTCATAGGAATGGGCCTACGTTGGGCGTGCCACGGTCGACATATCATAGGCGTATACATCCAATGAGTGGATGACATCTGTCCCAACGATGAGCCGAAACGTGTTTCCTCCAGCCAATGATGATTTTACACGTGGAAAATTCCCATTGGTTGGGGCTGTTAACGATTTATTGGATCCAAAACCCGATCCGATAGCTTAACGACGTTCCGTTACGGTGGATGCCACGTGTCGGTCACCCTTGACGAAAGCACTTCTGTGACGCGCGATTTATCGTCATGGAAGTGGACACTTCCGTGATGATAATTCTGGTAATGTCATGGAACACTTCTACGACAGCACAGGTATGACTATCTTGATTCTGTCATAAAATCGTCATGGATGTACATAGGGATGGCAATGAGGACAATCCCCTATGGGGATACCTACAACATCCCCATCCCCATCTATTCCCTATCATCCCATGCCTATCCCCGTTTACATGACTAGGGATGAAATTTCCCCATACCCATGCCCCACTGGGGAACAGGGCCCCATTAGGGTCCCCATACCCATAAACAAATACTCATATACATAATATGACACCCTATAATCAACATACATAAATAGTGTTGTCCTTGTCCTGCTAAGGCATATCTAGTCGTACTGACTTCTTGGTCATGGTGGCAGCTGAGGTGAGGACGTGAGATAGGTTTAAGGTTTTTTCGTAGCTGTTTTGTTTCGCAAGTTTGTTTGTGAATATTTTAAGGTTGACGCAGTGCCACAGTTACTAACCGGGTCCCCGATGGGTATTGGGTCTGGGGAATAGGATATCGTCCCCATCCCCATTGTACCCTATGGGGAATAAATTAGTTTGGTAAATATCCCCATGGGGATGTTTTTCGCCCATCCCCACCCCCTAATAGATGAAATCCCCATGGGTTTGGCGGGTATGGGGCCCCGTTGCCATCCCTAGATGTACATGCATGACAAAAAACGTGACCTACTGTAACAAACACGTATCATCACGGAAGTGTATTTTTTTGTAGTGGTGGTTGCACACGGGTCATGCAAAACAACCGTTTGCGTTGAAGGGATGCAGAAATCCTGCTCGGCACATTTTCCCTTGGCTTCACAGGGAAGCCGCCGGTTTGCATCTGGTGTTCTAACTAAAAAGTTTGTGATGAGTGTTTTATATTTAAAAACCGTTGACGTTTTTTAAAGTTGACGTTTTTTAAAAGAAAATCGTCTAATAAGTCTGTACATTAAGAGATAAAAACGCAAGTTTGTTCAAACCATATCTTTTATTCAGTCACATTGCGAATTTATATTCATATGATTGAGAATTCGAGATACAGTATTAAACCCCAAAAAAACTATTTTCGGCGGCGGCGGAGGCGGCGTGCCGCGCCGTCGTTGTCGTCCTCCGGGACACCATTGTTGAAGTCTTCAAAGCAGCACAAAATGTTCTTCACTTGTAAATCAAACATCATGTCGTCGCGCGATCGACAGGCAGGGCGTGGGAGGACGGCAACTGGCACCGCTGAGAGGTAGCGGTCGACGGCAGCGTCCCATGCCGCTGAGGAGGGGGGGGCACACGGGCACGGGCGCGGCGGGTGGAGCCAAACACACGGGGACCGGCGCCACGGTGGGTGGAGGGGCACGCACGGGCGCGGCGGGTGCAGCTAAACGCACGGGGCCGGGCGAACGGTGGGTGGAGGGCGCCAGACGGCACGGGCGCTGGCCGGCATGTACACGAGCTCGCTGGGTCCGCGAGACCTCGGCCCGACTTCGCTGCTTCAGACTCTCACGATAGTGCTCGGCGACCAGCCCGTCAATGCTACGGATGGTTCTTTGGCGCTGGCGCTGGGATGGGAGCTGGACGGAGCGGGGCAGCAACCTCATGGCCAGCTCATTCCAGGCCATGTCCATGAGGCCCCATTCCTCCTTATTTTCTATCTCCTCCGGCTCGGAGTCGACTTCACCAAACTTGAAGACTAGTGGCAGATGATCATTCTGCGCCATGGCGGTGGAGGTCTACGGTGGGGAGGGGAATGGGAGGCGAACAGTAAGGCCGCCCGTATTAAACAGCAGCTTGGGCGCCATTAATGGAGAGGAAGGCGGGCGGCCACGGAAGTCAAAGGGCTCGCTTCCAAGTGAGCATGTGCAGCGTACAGCTCGCATGCTTCCTGGTGAGCCTGCACATTGGAGGACAGCTAGCACGCCTCTCAGTCAGCCTACGCATCGGACTGCGCTCGCACGCCTCCCGTTCAGTCAAGGTCAAGCAGCTGTCCGCACGACACCTCCTACAACCATTAAAACCAAGATAGGTGGTGTCACGTGAATGGTTAATGTAACGCATATTACATTTTGAATTATACAAACGTTTGAGATATTAAAGTGGCAGCTATTTTTTCAAAATGCCTTTGTTGGCTGTCATTATTTGAGTGCGCCTTCTCTCAAAATGGACACGAAAAATAGCACATCATGTTGGGTGCCATTCCATGATAACATGCCAAGTTTCATGAATTTCGTGACGAAGTTTTGGATTGCTAGAATTTAAAAAACCAGGCATCTCAATGTTTTGTCGGCAATCAACGGTGCTCTGGTATTTGAAATTCATTCCCATTTCTTGCATTGGACCTAAGCATGCACCCAAGGACACATATTTGATTTTTCAACCAATTTATATGCACTGGAGCATGTGCATGTAATTCAAATTTGAATTATGCACATAACTGCATTGAAAACTCAGTTAATGCATAAAAATGTCGAAAAGAACCCTGGAAAATTACAAAAATTGACACAACACTCCTGTTGTTCTATGTTGACACGAGAAAAAATTTGGAAGCAATAAGAGGCAGTGGATATCATTTCGTCCCCAAAGGTGGGACATTCCCTACCGAAACCATGATGCTTGTTGTGAGAAGCTCTGGTTTGTGAGAAGCATAAACCCAAACCTGCCCCAAACGGGATTTTTTTTTTAGCACGACACGTTGATGCCACTCTATGAATGCATGCCAAGTTTCATGAATTTCAAACGAGTTTTGGATTTACTAGAATTTAAAAACGAGGCATCTCAATGTTTTGCCGGCAATCAACGGTGCCTTGGTGTTTGAAATTCATTCCCATTTCTTGCCTGGGACCTAAGCATGCACCCAAGGACACAGATTTGATTTTTCAACAAATTTATATGCACCAGAGCATGTGCATGTAGTTCAAATTTGAATTATGCACATAAATGCAATGAAAACTCAGTTAATGCATAAAATGTCCAAACGAATCCCGAAAAATCCCAAATATTGACACAACACTCCTGTTGTTCTATGTTGACACGAGAAAATTTTTGAAAGCAATAAGAGGCAATGGATATCGTTTTGTCCCCAAAGGTGGGACGTTCCCTACCTAAACCATCATGTTTGTTGTGAGAAGCTCTGGTTTGAGAGAAGCATATACCAAATGGGACAAATTTTTTAACACGGCATGTTGATGCCGCTCCATGGTAGAATGCCAAGTTTCATGAATTTCAGACGAGTTTTGGATTTACTAGAATTTAAAACCAGGCATCTCAACGTTTTGCCGACAATCAATAGTGCCCTGGTGTTTGAATTTCATTCCCATCTCTTGCATGGGACCTAGAAATTCATCCAAGGACACATATTAGATTTTTCAACCAACCTTAGTGCATTGGAGCATGTGCTTGTAGTTCAAATTTGAATTATGCACATAAAATGCCTAGAAAACCCAGTTAATGCATAAAAATGTCCAAACGAACCTCAAAAATCACAGAAATTGACACAACACTCCTGTTGTTCTATGTTGACACTAGAATTTTTTTGAAAGGAATAAGAGGCAATGGATATTGTTTCGTCCCCAAAGGTGGGACGTTCCCAATCGAAACCATCGTGCTTGTTGTGAGAAGCTCTGGTTGGTGAGAAGCTTATACCCGAACCTGCCCCAAATGGGACAATTTTTTAACCATGGCATGTTGATGCCGCTCCATGATAGAAGGCCAAGTTTCATGAATTTCATACGAGTTTTGGATTTACTAGAATTTAAAAACCAGACATCTCAACGTTTTGTCAGGTAATCATCAAAGGTTCTCGGTGTTTGAATTTCATTCCCATCTCTTGCATGGGACCTCGAAATTCACCCAAGGACACACATGTGATTTTTCAACCAACTTTAGTGCATTGGAGCATCTGCTTGTAGTTCAAATTTGAATTATGCACATAAAATGCCTAGAAAACCCAGTTAATGTATAAAAAGGCCAAACGAACCCTGAAAAATTCTAAGATTGAACACAACACTCCTGTTGTTCTATGTTGATGAGAGAAATTTTTTGAAAGCAATAAGAGGCAACGGATATCGTCCCCGTCACCAAAGGTGGTAATGCTCCCTATCGGAACCATCATGCTTGTTGTGAGAAGCTCTGGTTTTTGAGAAGCTTATACCCGAACCTGCCCCAAATGGGACAAAATTTTCACCATGGCATGTTGATGCCGCTCCATGATAGCATGCCAAGTTTCATGAATTTCAGACGAGTTTTGGATTTACTAGAATTTAAAAACAGGCAGCTCAACGTTTTAGCGGCAATCAACAGTGCCATGGTGTTTGAATTTCATTCCCATCTCTTGCATGGGACCTAGAAATTCACCCAAGGACACACTTGTGATTTTTGAAACAACTTTGGTGCACTAGAGCATGTGCTTGTAGTTCAAATTTGAATTATGCACATAAAATGCCTAGAAAACCCAGTTAATTTATAAAAAAGGCCAAACGAACCCCGAAAAATTCCAAGATTGAACACAACACTCCTGTTGTTCTATGTTGAGACTAGAAAATTTTTGAAAGCAATAAGAGGCAACAGATATCGTCTCGTCCCCAAAGGGGGTAATGCTTCCCTATCGAAACCATCATGCTTGTTGTGAGAAGCTCGTTTGTGAGAAGCTTATACCCAAACCTGGCCCCAAATGGGACAAAATTTTCACCACGGCATGTTGATGCCGCTCCATGATAGCATGCCAAGGTTCATGAATTTTAGACGAGTTTTGGATTTACTAGAATTTAAAAACCAGGTATCTCAATGTTTTGCCGGCAATCAACAGTGCCCTGGTGTTTGAAATTCATTCCCATCTCTTGCATGGGACCTAGAAATTCACCCAAGGACACACATGTGATTTTTCAACCAACTTTAGTGCATTGGAGCATGTGCTTGTAGTTCAAATTTGAATTATGCACATAAAATGCCTAGAAAACATAGTTAATGTATAAAAAAGGCCAAACGAACCCCGAAAAATTCATTCCCATTTCTTCCATGTGACCTAAGCATGCACTGAAGGACACAGATTTGACTTTTCAACCAATTTGTATGCACCGTAGCATGTGCATGTAGTTTAATTTTGAATTGTGCACTTGAAATGGCTAGAAAACCAGTTTAATGTATGAAATGTCCAAACAAACCCTGAATAATTCCAATTCTTTTACGACACACATACAGTTGCATGTTCACTGCAGATAAAAGGTCTAGCAATTAAAACACCGGCCCATTGTCAGTGGACCCCATTTTGTAATTCAAATCAAGTAGATCCCACCCAGTTTATTCTCTCCAACCGTGTGATATGTAGTACAAAATATCTTGGAGCACCGTCGGTGTATAGTACGGCTATGGCTTACGCGAGAAGGTGCGTTGGCTAAAGTCCACAGCCGGCGTGTCAAGCACAGTAGCTCGCTCCCCCAAAACTCCCGCCTCTGCATCCCTCGCAATCTCGAAAATATCTACCTCCTAGAAGGTTTTAATGTTTGATAGCACACTATTAGTATGTGCGGACCGTGTGCGATGTTTGTTACTCCCGCTCTGCTTCAGTCCCTTGATTCAAATTTTCAGTAGCCCCGACATTTTACTCCCGCCTCTACATCCCTCGCAATCTCAAAAATATCTGCTCGCCCTTGATCCAAATTTTCAGTAGCCCCGCCTTGTTACTCCCGCCTAGTAAATTTTCAGTTGCCGCAGTATTTTCTCCAACACAACCTCCGCTCGCACAGACACACACAACCCTCGAAACCATTGGTAGGTCGCCGCTGATATATCTCCGTCGTATCTACTTCTCCAAACACTTCTGCCCTTGTTTTGGACTCTAACTTGCATGATTTGAATGGAACTAACCCGGACTGACGCTGTTTTCAGCAGAATTGCTGTTATTTTTGTGCAGAAACAAAAGTTCCAGGAATGACCTAAAAATCAACGGAGATTATTTTTGGAAAATATAAAAAATATTGGCGAAAGAATCAAGGCCAGGGGGCCCACACCCTGTTCACGAGGGTGGGAGGCGCGCCTGACCCCTGGGCGGCCCCTACCTCGTGGGCCCCCTTGAGCTCCACCGACCTCAACTCCAACTCTATATATTCACGTTCGGGGAGAAAAAAACCAGAGAGAAAGCTTCATCGCGTTTTACGACAGACGGAGCCACCGCCAAGCCCTAAACTCTCTCGGAGGGCTGATCTGAGTCCGCTCGGGGCTCAGGAGAGGGAATCCGTCGCCATCATCATCATCAACCATCCTCCATCACCAATTTCATGATGCTCACCGCCGCATGAGTAGTTCCATCATAGGCTTGCTTGCACGGTGATGGGTTGGATGAGATTTATCATGTAATCAAGTTAGTTTTGTTAGGGTTTGATCCCTAGTATCCACTATGTTCCGAGATTGATGTTGCTATGACTTTGCTATGCTTAATGCTTGTCACTAGAGCCCGAGTGCCATGATTTCAGATCTGAACCTATTATGTTTTCATGAATATATGTGGGTTCTTGATCCTATCTTGGAAGTCTATGGTCACCTACTACGTGTTATGATCAGGCAACCCCGAAGTGACAATAACCGAGACCACTCCCGGTGATGACCATAGTTTGAGGAGTTCATGTATTCACTATGTGTTAATGCTTTGGTCCGATACTCTATTAAAAGGAGGCCTTAATATCCCTTAGTTTCCAATAGGACCCTCTCGCCACGGAGGGTAGGACAAAAGATGTCATGCAAGTTCTTTTCCATAAGCACGTATGACTATATTCGGAATACATGCCTACATTACATTGATGAATTGGAGCTAGTTCTGCTTTCACCCTATGTTATAAGCTGTTGCATGAATAATCGAATCCGACATAATTCTCCATCACCGATCCAATGCCTACGAGCTTTTCACATATTGTTCTTCGCTTAGTTACTTTTCCATTGCCACTATTACAATCACTAACAAACTGCTATCACATTTTTGCCACCGCTATCACATTTCCATACTACTTTTGCTACTAAATACTTTTGCTGCATATATTAAGATATCCAGTGTGGTTGAATTGACAACTCAACTGCTAATACTTGAGAATATTCTTTGGCTCCTTGTGTCGAATCAATAAATTTGGGTTGAATACTCTACCATCGAAAACTGCTATGATCCCCTATACTTGTGGGTTATCAAGACTATTTTCCGGGCGCCGCTGTCGGGAGCATAGCTCGTTCTTTGAGTCACTTGGGATTTATATCTGCTGGTCACTATGAGGAACTTGAAAGACGAGAAAACCAAAATTTATCCCTCAACTACGAGGGAGGTAAGGAACTGCCATCTAGCTCGCACTTGATTCACCTTCTGCTTTTGAGTAAGCTTATGACACCTAAACCTCGCTTCCGCTATTAATTCTGATATGTCGCATGTTATTGATGATGCCACTTGCTATGCATGATACTTATGATGAAACTACTTCTATGCTTGATACTACTGTGCCACTAGGTGAATTTCCGGATGAACAACTTGCTAGGGCTAGAGAGAATGAAATTATTGAAACTGATAATATTGATGAAAGTGATGATGAAGATTCTCCCCTAGATATGAATTGCTCACAGCTCGAGGGCTATGTTATGAATGAAGAAACTGCTAGAGACTTTCTTGCTTGCAATGATAGAAGTGATCTTAAGAAATTATTAGCTAAGCTTAAAGAAAAACTCTGAATGCTAGAATGAAATATGATCCTGCTTATGCTACTTCACCTATCTTTGTTACTGATAAGGATTATGATTTCTCTGTTGATCCTGAGATAATTACTTTGGTTGAATCTGATCCTTTCTATGGCTATGAATCTGAAACTATTGTGGCACATCTTACTAAATTAAATGATATAGCCACCTGTTGGAAATATGCCCTAGAGGCAATAATAAAAGCATTATTATTATATTTCCTTGTTCATGATAATTGTCTTTTATTCATGCTATAACTGTATTATCCGGAAATCGTAATACACGTGTGAATACATAGACTACAATACGTCCCCTAGTAAGCCTCTAGTTGACTAGCTCGTTGGTCAACAGATAGTCATGGTTTCCTCGACTATGGACATCGGATGTCATTGACAACGGGATCACGTCATTAGGAGAATGACGTGATGGACAAGACCCAATCCTAAGCATAGCACAAGATCGTGTAGTTCGCTTTTGCTAGAGCTTTTCCAATGTCAAGTATCTCTTCCTTAGACCATGAGATCGTGTAACTCCCGGATACCGTAGGAGTGCTTTGGGTGTACCAAAGCGCCACAACGTGAATCGGGTGACTATAAAGGTGCATTACAGGTATCTCCGAAAGTGTCTCTGGGTTGACCGCGGATCGAGACTGGGATTTGTCACCCAGGTGTTACGGAGAGGTATCACCGGGCCCACTCGGTAGTGCATCATCATAATGAGCTCAAAGTGACCAAGTGTCCGGTCACGGGATCGTGCATTACGGTACGAGTAAAGTGACTTGCCGGTAACGAGACTGAACGAGGTATTGGGATACCGACGATCGAAGTCTCGGGCAAGTAACATACCGTCGACAAAGGGAATAGAATACGGGGTTGCTCAACCCTTGACATCGTGGGTTCATCCGATGACAACATCGAGGAGCATGTGGGAGCCAACATGGGTATCCAGATCCGCTGTTGGTTATTGACTGAGGTCGCCTCGGTCATGTCTCTGCATGTCTCCCGAACCCGTAGGGTCTACACACTTAAGGTTCGGTGACGCTTAGGGTTATTAGGAAGACAAGTATGTGATTACCGAATGTTGTTCGAGTCCCAGATGAGATCCCGGACGTCACGAGGAGTTCGGAATGGTCCGGAGGTAAAGATTTATATATGGAAAGTGGTTAAACGGACTCCGGAAAGTTTGAGGGCATGCCGACATTGTACCGGGGGCCACCGAGAGGGTTCCGGAGGTCCACGGAGGGGCCACCCCTCGGGGCCACATGGGCTGCGTGGGAGAGGGAGCCAGCCCTCGGTGGGCTTGGTGCGCCTCCCACCTAGGGGCCCATGCGGCTAGGGCTTGGGAGGGAAACCCTATAAGGCGAGGCGCCCCAGCTTGGGGGCAAGCCACCCCTTTCCTCCCCCTTTGGCCGCCGCCTCCCTCACCCCTCTCTCCTATATATAGAGGGTGAGGGAGGCTGCAACACACACAATTGAAGGCGCAGCCCTCCCTCCCAACTCCTCTCTTTCTCCGTGTGAGCTTGGCGGCCACAGCCGGAGAACCTGCACCAATTGCACCACTGCTCGTGCTGCCATTGGAGTTGTCTTCCTCAACCTCTCCTTCATCCTTGCTGGATCAAGACAGAGGAGACGCCATCGGCCCGTACGTGTGTTGAACGCGGAGGTGCTATCCTTTCAGCGCTTGGTCATCGGTGATCGGAATCACGTTCGGAACGACTCCATCATCACCACTCCCTCGAACGCTTCCGTACTTGATCTACAAGTGGTATGTAGATGCAAACTCACTCCCTTGACTCGTTGCTTAGATGAACTCATAGATGGATCTTGGTGAAACCGTAGGAAAAATTTTAATTTTCTGCAACGTTCCCCAACGGTGGCATCATGAGCTAGGTCTATGCGTAGTTCTCTTTGCACGAGTAGAACACAATTTTGTTGTGGGCGTAGATCTTGTCAACTTGCTTGCCGTTACTAGTCGTATCTTGCTTCCGCGGTATTGTGGGATGAAGCGGCCCGGACCAACCTTACACGTACGCTTACGTGAGACCGGTTCCACCGACTAACATGCACTAGTTGCATAAGGTGGCTGGCGGGTGTCTGTCTCTCCCACTTTAGTTGGAGCGGATTCAATGAACAGGGTCCTTATGAAGGGTAAATAGAAGTTGACAAGATCACGTTGTGGTTACTCGTAGGTAAGAATACGTTCTTGCTAGAACCCAATTGCAGCCACGTAAAAGATGCAACAACAATTAGAGGACGTCTAACTTGTTTTTGCAGCAATTGTCATGTGATGTGATATGGCCAAGTCGTGATGAATGATGATATATTGTGATGTATGAGATCATGTTCTTGTAATAGGAATCACGACTTGCATGTCGATGAGTATGACAACCGGCAGGAGCCATAGGAGTTGTCTTTATTTTGTATGACCTGCGTGTCATTGAAGAAACGCCATGTAACTTACTTTACTTTATTGCTAAATGCGTTAGCCATAGAAGTAGAGGTAGTCGTTGGCGTGACAACTTCATGAAGACACGATGATGGAGATCATGATGATGGAGATCATGGTGTCATGCCGGTGACAGGACGATCATGGAGCCCGAAGATGAAGATCAAAGGAGCTATATGATATTGGCCATATCATGTCACTACTTTATAATTGCATGCGATGTTTATTATGTTTATGCATCTTGTTTACTTAGAACGACGGTAGTAAATAAGATGATCCTTACAACAATTTCAAGAAGTGTTCTCCCTAATCGTGCACCATTGCTACAGTTCGTCGCTTCTAAGCACCACGTGATGATCGGGTGTGATGGATTCTTACGTTCACATACAACGGGTGTAAGACAGATTTACACACGCAGTAAACACTTAGGGTTAACTTGACGAGCCTAGCATGTACGCAGACATGGCCTCGGAACACGGAGACCGAAAGGTCGAACACGAGTCGTATGGAAGATACGATCAACATGAGAATGTTCATCGACGATGACTAGTCCGTCTCACGTGATGATCGGACACGGCCTAGTCGACTCGGATCGTGTAACACTTAGATGACTAGAGGGATGTCTAATCTGAGTGGGAGTTCATTTTAATTTGATTAGATGAACTTAATTATCATGAACTTAGTCTAAAACTTTTGCATAATATGTCTTGTAGATCAAATGGCCAACGCTCATGTCACCATGAACTTCAACGCTGCTCCTAGAGAAAAACCAAGCTGAAAGATGATGGCAGCAACTATGCGGACTGGGTCCGGAACCTGAGGATCATCCTCATTGCTGCCAAGAAACAATATGTCCTAGAAGCACCGCTAGGTGAAGCACCCATCCCAGAGAACCAAGACGTTATGAACGCTTGGCAGTCTCGTGCTGATGATTACTCCCTCGTTCAACGCGGCATGCTTTACAGCTTAGAACCGGGGCTCCAAAAGCGTTTTTAGCAACATGGAGCATATGAGATGTTCGAGGAGCTGAAACTAGTTTTCCAAGCTCATGCCCGGTCGAGAGATATGAAGTCTCCGACAAGTTCTATAGTTGTAAGATGGAGGAAAACAGTTCTGTCGGTGAGCACATACTCAAAATGTCCGGGTTGCATCATCACCGTCCCAATTTGGACATAAGCCTCCCGGACGAGGCGGTCATTGACAGAATCCTTGGCCGCTCCCACCAAGCTACAAGAGCTTTGTGATGAACTACAATATGTAGGGGATGGAGAAGACCATTCCCGAAGTATTCTCAATGCTGAAGTCAGCAGAGGTTGAAATCAAGAAAGAACATCAAGTGTTGATGGTCAATAAAACCACTAAGTTCAAGAAGGGCAAGGGCAAGAAGAACTTCAAGAAGGACGGCAAAGAGATTGCCGCGCCCAGTAAGCAAGTTGCCGGAAGAAGAAGTCAAAGAATGGACCCAAGCACGAGACAGAGTGCTTTTATTGCAAGGGAAGGGCCACCGAAGCGGAACTGCCCCAAATACTTAGCGGACAAGAAGGCCGGCAACACTAAAGGTATATTTGATATACATGTAATTGATGTGTACCTTACGATTACCGTAGTAACTCACAGGTATTTGATACCGGTGCTGTTGCTCATATTTGTAACTCACAGCAGAGCTGCGGAATAAACGGAGGCCGGCGAAGGACGAGGTGACGATGCGGCGTCGGAATGGTTCAGTCGATGTGATCGCCCGTCGGCACGCTACCTCTACATTTACCTACGGGATTAGTTATAAACCTTAATAATTGCTATTTGGTGCCAAGTTTGAGCATGAACATTGTATCTGGATCTCGTTTAATACGAGATGGCTACTCATTTAAATCCGAGAATAATGGTTGTTCTATTTATATGAGAGAAATGTTTTATGGTCATGCTCTGATAGTCAATGGTTTATTCTTAATGAATCTCGAACGTAATGTTACACATGTTCATAGTGTGAATACCAAAAGATGTAAAGTTGATAACGATAGTCCCACATACTTGTGGCACTGCCGCCTTTGGTCACATTGGTGTCAAGCGATGAAGAAGCTCCATCTTGATGGACTTCGGAGTCTCCGGATTATGAATCATTTGACACATGCGAACCATGCCACATGGGCAATATGACCAAGACTCCGTTCTCTGGAACAATGGAGCGAGCAACCAACTTATTGGAAATCATACATACCGATGTGTGCGGTCCAATGAGTGTTGAGGCTCTCGGAGGATATCAAGTTATGTTCTCACACTCACAGATGACTTGAGTAGATATGGGTATGTCTACTTGATGAAACACAAGTCTGAGACCTTTGAAAAGTTCAAGGAATTTCAGAATGAGGTAGAGAATCAGCGTGGACCGAAGATAAAATTCTTACGATCGAGATCGTGGAGGAGAATATTTAAGTCATTTAATTTGGCACACACTTAAGAAAATGTGGAATCGTTTCACAACTCACGCCGCTGGAACACCTCAAATGTAACGGTGTGTCCGAACGTCAGTGTCGCACTCTATTGGATATGGTGCGATCTATGATGTCTCTACCGATTTACCGCTATCATTTTGGGGATACGCTCTAGAGACAAATACATTCACTTTAAATAGGGCACCGTCTAAATCCGTTGAGACGACCTTTGTATGAATTATGGTTTGGGAAGAAACCTAAGTCATTGCTTTCTAAAAGTTTGGGGATGCGATGCTTATGTCAAGAAACTTCAACCCCGAAAAAGCTCGAACCCAAGTCGGAAAATGCGTCTTCATAGGATACCCTAAGGAAACCCTTGGGTATACCTTCTACCTTAGATCCAAGGCAAGATCTTTGTTGCCAAGAACGGAACCTTCACGGAAAAAGAGTTTCTCTCGAAAGGAGTAAGTGGGAGGAAAGTAGAACTCGATGAAGTACTACCTCTTGAACTGGAAAGTAGTGCAGCTTCAGAAAATGTTCTGTGATGCCTACACTAACCGAAGAGGAAATTAATGATGATGATCAAGGTACTTCGGATCAAGTTGTTACTGAACCGTAGGTTCACTAGGACACGCCCGCACCCAGTGGTACGGCAACCTTGATCCCGGAAATCATGTTGTTAGACAACGGTGAACCTTGAACTATGAAGAAGCGATGGCGGGCCCGGATTCCAATAAATGGCTCGAAGCCATGAAATCCGAGATAGGATCCATGTATGAAAACAAAGTATGGACTTTGACAGACTTGCCGATGATCAAGTAGCGATAGAAAATAAATGGATCTTTAAGAGGAAGACAGACGCGGATGGTAATGTCACCATCTATAAAGCTCGGCTTGTCGCTAAGGGTTATCGGCAAGTTCAAGGGATTGACTACGATGAGACTTTCTCTCCCGTAGCGAAGCTTAAGTCGATCCGAATCATGTTAGCAATTGCCGCATACTATGATTATGAGATATGGCAGATGGACGTCAAAACAGCGTTCCTTAACGGATATCTTAAGGAAGAGGCGTATATGATGCAGCCGAAGGTTTTGTCGATCCTAAGAATGTCGACAAAGTATGCAAGCTCCGGCGTTCCATTTATGGGCTGGTGCAAGCATCTCGGAGTTAGAACATTCGCTTTGATGAGATGATCAAAGCGTTTGGGTTTATGCAGACTTATGGAGAAGCCCATGCGTTTACAAGAAAGTGAGTGGGAGCTCTGTAGCATTTCTCATATTATATGTAGATGACATACTTTTGATGGGAAATGATATATAACTCTTGGACAGCATTAAGGCCTACTTGAATAAAAGTTTTTCAATGAAGGATCTTGGAGAAGCTGCTTATATATTAGTCATCAAGATCTATAGAGATAGATCAAGACGCCTCATAGGTCTTTCACAAAGCACATACCTTGATAAGACTTTGAAGAAGTTCAAAATGGATCAGTCCAAGAAAGGGTTCTTGCCTATACTGCAAGGTGTGAGATTGAGCTCAGCTCAATGCCCGACCACGGCAAAAGATAAAGAAGAGATGAGTGTCATCCCCTATGCCTCGCCTATAGGATCTATTATGTATGCCATCTTGTGTACGGACCTGATGTAAACCTTGCCGTAAGTTTGGTAGGAAGGTACCAAAGTAATCCCGGCAAGGAACACCGGACAGCGGTCAAGAATATCCTGAAGTACACGAAAAGGACAAAGGACATGTTTCTCATTTATGGAGGTGACGAAGAGCTCGTCGTAAAGGGTTACGCCGACGCTTAGCTTCGACACAGATCTGGATGACTCAAAGTCACAAACCGGATACGTGTATATGTTGAATGGTGGAAGCGATGGTAGTCTGGTGCACCAAGCGAGGCCGTGGCGGGATCTACATGTGAAGCGGAGTACATGGCAGCCTCGGAGGCAGCGCATGAAGCAATTTGGGTGAAGGAGTTCATCACCGACCTAGGAGTCATACCCAATGCGTCGGGGCCGATCAAACTCTTCTGTGACAACACCGAGCTATTGCCCTTGCCAAGGAGCCCAGGTTTCACAAGAAGACCGAGCACATCAAGCGTCGCTTCAACTCCATCCGTGAAAATGTTCAAGATGGAGACATAGAAATTTGTAAAGGGCATACGGATCTCAATGTCGCAGATCCGTTGACTAAACCTCTCTCGCGGGCAAAACATAATCAACACCAGAACTCTATGGGTGTTCGATTCATCACAATGTAACTAGATTATTGACTCTAGTGCAAGTGGGAGACTGTTGGAAATATGCCCTAGAGGCAATAATAAAAGCATTATTATTATATTTCCTTGTTCATGATAATTGTCTTCTATTCATGCTATAAGCTGTATTATCCGGAAATCGTAATACACGTGTGAATACATAGACTACAATACGTCCCTAGTAAGCCTCTAGTTGACTAGCTCGTTGGTCACCGGATAGTCATGGTTTCACGACTATGGACATCGGATGTCATTGATAACGGATCACGCCATTAGGAGAATGACGTGATGGACAAGACCCAATCCTAAGCATAGCACAAGATCGTGTAGTTCATTTTGCTAGAGCTTTTCCAATGTCAAGTATCTCTTCCTTAGACCATGAGATCGTGTAACTCCCGGATACCGTAGGAGTGCTTTGGGTGTACCAAACGCCACAACGTAATCGGGTGACTATAAAGGTGCATTACAGTATCTCCGAAAGTGTCATTGGGTTGACATGGATCGAGATCGATTTGTCACTCCGTGTTACGGAGAGGTATCACCGGGCCCACTCGGTAGTGCATCATCATAATGAGCTCAAAGTGACCAAGTGTGCAGTCACGGGATCATGCATTACTGATACGAGTAAAGTGACTTGCCGGTAACGAGACTGAACGAGGTATTGGGATACCGACGATCGAATCTCGGGCAAGTAACATACCGTCTGACAAAGGGAATAGAATACGGGGTTGCTCGAACCCTTGACATCGTGGTTCATCCGATGACAACATCGAGGAGCATGTGGGAGCCAACATGGGTATCCATATCCCGCTGCTGGTTATTGACCGAGGTCGTCTCGGTCATGTCGCATGTCTCCGAACCCGTAGGGTCTACACTTAAGGTTTGGTGACGCTTAGGGTTATTAGGAAGACAAGTATGTGATTACCGAATGTTGTTCGAGTCTCGGATGAGATCCCGGACGTCACGAGGAGTTCCGAATGGTCCGGAGGTAAAGATTTATATATGGAAAGTGGTTAAACGGACTCCGGAAAGTTTCGGGGCATGCTGCATTGTACCGGGGCCACGGAGGGTTCCAGGAGGTTCACGGAGGGGCCACCCCTCGGGGGCCACATGGGCTGCGTGGGAGAGGGAGCCAGCCTGGTGGGCTTGGTGCGCCTCCCCACCTAGGGGCCCATGCGGCTAGGGCTTGGGAGGAAACCCTAAGGGCAAAGGCGCCCCTGGCTTGGGGGCAAGCCACCCCTTTCCTCCTCCCCTTTGGCGCCGCCTCCATCTAGGGTTTACCCTAGATGGCCGCCCTGCCCTCTCTCTCCTATATATAGAGGGGGTGAGGGAGGGCTGCAACACACAATTGAAGGCGCAGCCCCTCCTCCCCAACTCCTCTCTTTCTCCGTGTGAGCTTGGCGAAGCCTGCCGGAGAACCTGAACCAATTGCACCACGCCGTCGTGCTGCCATTGGAGTTGTCTTCCTCAACCTCTCCTTCATCCTTGCTGGATCAAGACGGAGGAGACGCCATCGTCCCGTACGTGTGTTGAACGCGGAGGTGATGTCCTTTCAGCGCTTGGTCATCGGTGATCGGAATCACGTTCGGAACGACTCCATCATCACCACTCCCTCGAACGCTTCCGTACTCGATCTACAAGTGGTATGTAGATGCAAACTCACTCCCTTGACTCGTTGCTTAGATGAACTCATAGATAGATCTTGGTGAAACCGTAGGAAAATTTTTAATTTTCTGCAACGTTCCCCAACACCACCCTGTTCACTAATGATGAGAAAACTCGCTACTATTATATCCTTAAATTATTTCCGTTCTCATTAAATGGTGATGCTAAGATATGGTTTAATTCTCTTGATCCTGGTTGTGCGCGTAGTCCCCAGGATATGATTTATTACTTCTCTGCTAAATATTTCCCTGCTCATAAGAAACAAGCTGCTTTAAGGGAAATATATAATTTTGTGCAAATTGAAGAAGAGAGTCTCCCACAATCTTGGGGGAGGCTTCTCCAATTACTTAATGCTTTGCCTGATCATCGTATCAAGAAAAATGAAATACTTGATATCTTTTATAATGGACTAACCGATGCTTACAGAGACCACCTAGATAGTTGTGCTAGTTGTGCTTTCAAGGAAAGAACAGTTGATCAAGCTGAAATTCTATTGAATAATATGTTGACCAATGAAAATAACTGGACACTTCCTGAACCAACTCCTAAGCCAACTCCGAAGAAAAGGGGTATTCTATTTCTCAGTCCTGGAGATATGCAGGAGGCAAAGAAATCTATGAAAGAAAAAGGTATTAAAGCTGAAGATGTTAAGAATTTACCTCCAGTTGAAGAAATACATGGTCTTAATTTACCGCCTATTGAAGAAACACATGGTCTTGATAAACCGACACAGGTAGTAAAGATAAATTCTCTCCATAGATATGATAAAGCTGAAATCCCTCCTACTAAGTTTGCTAGCCAGTGTTTAGATGAGTTTGATAATTTTATGGTTAAGCAAGAAGATTTTAATGCTTATTTTGGTAGACAACTGAAACACAATGCTTATATGATTGAACACTTGAGTGAGTATATTTCTAGAGTTAAAGGTGAACTTAAACTCATTAGTAAACATGCTTCTATGGTTACCACTCAAGTAGAACAAGTACTTAAAGCTCAGAATGATTTGCTCAATGAATTGAATAGTAAGAATAATGAATTTGCTGTTAGAGTTGCAACTAGACGGGGTAAAGTGACTCAGGAACCTTTGTATCCTGAGGGCTACCCTAAGAGAATTGAGTAGGATTCTCAGAGAAATAATTTTGATACACCTAGTTTTTCTAAAAAGAAGAAAAAGAAAAATGATAGGACTTTGCATGCTTCTGGTGAACCTGTTGTTGACACACATGAGAACCCCAATGATATTTCTATTTCTGATGCTGAAACACAATCTGGTAATGAGCATGAACCTAGTGATAATGTTAATGATGATGTTCACGTTGATGCTCAACCTAGCAATGACAATGATGTAGAAATTGAACCAGCTGTTGATCTTGATAACCCACAATCAAAGAATCAACGTTATGATAAGAGAGACTTTGTTGCTAGGAAGCACGGTAAGGAAAGAGAACCTTGGGTTCACAAACCCACGCCTTTTTCTCCTAAGCCATCCAAAAAAAGGATGATGAGGATTTGAGCACTTTGCTGAAATGATTAGACCTATCTTTTTGCATATGCGTTTGACTGATATGCTCAAAATGAATCCTTATGCTAAGTACATGAAAGAAATTGCTACAAATAAAAGAAAGATACCGGAAGCTGAAATTTCCACCATGCTTGCTAATTATACTTTTAAGGGTGGAATACCTAAGAAACTTGGAGATCCAGGAGTACCAACTATACCATGCTCCATTAAAAGAAACTATGTTAGAACTGCTTTATGTGATCTTGGAGCCGGTGTTAGTGTTATGCCTCTCTCTTTATATCGTAGACTTGATTTGAATAAGTTGACACCTACTGAAATATCTTTGCAAATGGCTGATAAATCAACTGCTATAACTGTCGGTATTTGTGAGTATATGCCTGTTGTGGTTGCAAATGTTACTATTTTAACGGACTTTGTTATTCTTGATATTCCTGAGGACGATAGTATGTCTATTATTCTTGGAAGACCCTTTTTGAATACTGCAGGGGCTGTTATTGATTGCAACAAGGGCAATGTCACTTTTCATGTTAATGGTAATGAGCATACGGTACACTTTCCGAGGAAACAACCTCAAGTCCACAGTATCAATTCTATTGGAAAAATCCCATCGATTATTTTTGAAGGTTTTGAATTTCCTCTACCTACTGTCAAGAAGAAATATGATATTCTTATTATTGGGGACGTGCATATCCCCGTTGAGGTAACCTAGTGCTATTCAAAAATTCTCCGGTTTCATGCGATTCGGAATGAGTTTGTTAACAAGACTTGATCAACCTTGTTAGTGGATTCCTTTTGATGAGCATGAGATGGATGAAGTTAGAAAGCACAACCTTCTGTACCCTCCTTTCACTTTCTGTTATTCAGATTAAATAAAGCAAAAATATTATTTTCTGTTTGTTTTCTGAATTATCTGTGCAATAAAAAATACTCCAAAAATAAAAGTTCTCCAAATGCCCCGAAATTGAATATGATTTTTTCTGGAATATTTGAAAATATCTGGCACTGAGAACACAGCAGTGGGAGCAAGTACCTGGCCACGAGGATCCAGGGCGCGCCCACACCCCCTGGGCGCGCCCCTGCCTCTTGGGCCCATGGTGGCTCCCCTCCACTTATTCCAGCCACCACACACTCCTTCTTCCTCCCAAAAAAATCACCAACCAGCTCAAGCACGAGTTCTAGCTCATCTTGCTGCCATTTTCGATCTCCTAGATCAAAGCTCCTCTCACAAAACTGCTTTGGGGAATTGTTCTTCGGTATGTGACTCCTCCAATGGTCCAATTAGTTTTTGTACTAGTGCTTTATTCATTGCGAATTTTTGCTGCCTAGGTGACCCTATTCTTGAGCTTGCATGTCAAATTTATTTGGTCCCAAGTAGTTCTAATGCATGATATAGTCTCTAGGCACTTGTGGGAGCCGTTGCTATCAATTTTGTTGAGTTTGGTTCACTTTTATTTTGAAGTTACTAAAAATTTTAGAAATTTTTCAGAGGAAGAAATATGCTTAGGAAATTGTACCAAGGTGGTTCTTCAAGAAAGCAAGGACCCAGGCTCGCAATGCGTGAGCCGGACGATGAACAATTGAGGGACGCTCAAGTACGGGCCTGTGAATGGCCGTCAGAAAACTTCATGGTCCGAGCAGGAATTAAGGAGGAATTTGAGGCATATGTGCTTAACGCTGACTTGGAGGGCTTCGTGTCAGATAAGTGCCTCCAACACTATTACCTTACTGATTCCTTTGTGAGAAGATTTAGATTTTCATCTTCACGCAACTCTCACATGGTCCTGTTTGATCTTTATGATAAATCCTATACCATGAACCTAGAGGATTTTAGCACTGCTTGTAAACGCCCGCAATGGGGTAGTCCTAGTGAACCTCGCAAATCTGAGTTTAGAGATTTTCTTGCTAGTATCACAGTGGGGGAATCTAGAGACATAACACAAGCCACTACAGGGAGCATTCATTTTCCTGCTATACATTATTTTGCTCTCTTTATAGGTCGATGCATAAACGGTAAGGATGAGGCATGCCACATGTGTGTTCCCGATCTCAGTGTTCTCAGGAGTGCTGTATTAGGAGATAAACATTATAATTTGGGAGCTATTGTGGCGCATAGGTTGCATAATAACAGTATGAATGGAGATTTGTTTGGTGGAATTTATGCAACCCGTTTAGCTAATTATCTTGAGATACCTATGCGTGATTATGATATGGAACTGCTTCCTTCTTTTCTAGATTTTAATGCCATGGTTCGCCATCAGTTTGTTGAGAGGAATGAACCGCCTCTCCAGTACCGACTAATCTTTTGACAAAGGCCACGCGTCAATATTGTTCTCCCCTCCCCTACTCTCTTTGACTTTCGTGCAAAGGGGAGATATGTCATAACCAGGCAGGAGGCAAATGAGTACGACAGGAGGACGAGGGCAGCTCGCCTCCAAGCTGCAGCCCATGATGCAATAGCCGATGCATTTCAGTACGACCCCAACTACAACTTTGGATATCCGCCAGGCCAGCCGTTGCAGTAGACCAACTTAGGCCAAAAGCCTAAGCTTGGGGGAGTACCTATTTCTCACCGACATTACATTTATGTTCACACACTCACTGCTAGTTGTCGGTGCTCATACTTTTTCATTGTAATATCCATGCTAGTTTATTTTCCTTTTTATGCTTTCTTCTTGTGTGTTTGAAAAACCTTAAGAAAAACAAAAAAAATAGTTGTAGCTTTCAGCTAGTTTACTTTCCATGCTTGTAGTAGTAATTAAAAGAAAACCCAAAAAGATTTCTTGTTCTTCTTTTGCTTGTTGGGAGCTTTCCTGTGTAAATAGTTTTATTTCTTTTCTTTTCTTTGTGGGTCAATAGGGGAAGACCATTATGAAAATGTTGAAGTGGCTCTTATATGCATTATTGTTGATTTAACCAAGAGCCCATATTATCTTGTCTTCTCCTTTGTATTGAATGCCTGCAGATTCCAGCTTAGTCCAATGCACGTGCACTATTATTATTATTCACATCGTTCGGTCGTGCAAGTGAAAGGCAATTATGACGATATATGATGGACTGATTCAAATGAGAGAAGCTGGTATGAACTCGACCTCTCTTGTTTTTGTAAATATGATTAGTTCATCGTTCCTGATTCAGCCTATTATGAATAAACATGTTTGCAATGACAATTAGAGATTATAGTTGCTTATGCCATGCTTAATTAGCTAGGAGTTTATAATGGTTTATCTTGCATGCCAACATGCTATTAAAATGGTTGTGATGTGGTATAGTAGGGTGGTATCCTCCTTTGAATGATTCGAGTGACTTGACTTGGAACATGTTCACGCATGTAGTTGAAACAAATCAACATAGCCTTCACGATATTTATGTTCATGGTGGATTACATCCTACTCATGCTTGCACTCAATGTCCATTAATTTTAATGCATGTTCATGGATGTTGTCGCTCTCTAGTTGGTTGCTTCCCAGTCTTTTTCTAGCCTTCACTTGTACTAAGCGGGAATACTGCTTGTGCATCCACTTCCATAAACCCCAAAGTTATTCCATATGAGTCCACCATACCTCCCTATATGCGGTATCTACCTGCCGTTCCAAGTAAATTTGTATGTGCTAAACTCTAAACCTTCAAATGAAATTCTGTTTTGCATGCTCGAATAGCTCATGTATCAACTAGGGTTGTCTGTATCTTCCATGCTAGGCAGGTTATTCTCAAGAGGAGTGGACTCCGCTGCTCACTCACGAGAAAATGGCTGGTCACCGGGATGCCTAGTCCCATGCTTTATGCAAATCAAATCGAAATAATTGCAAACAAAACTCCCCCCGGGACTCTTGTTAGTTGGAGGCACTCGTTGTTTCGAGCAAGCCATGGATTGATGCTTGTTGGTGGAGGGGGAGTATAAACTTTACCATTCTGTTTGGGAACCGCCTATAATGTAATTAGCATGGAAGATATCGAGATCTCTCGGTTGTTATGTTGACAATGAAAGTATGCCGCTCAAAATATTATTCATCTCTATTTCAAAATCGAGCTCTGGCACCTCTACAAATCCTTTGCTTCCCTCAAGCAAAGGGCCTATCTATTTACTTTTATGTTGAGTCATCACCCTCTTATTAAAAGCACCAGTTGGAGAGCACCGCTGTCATTTGCATCCATTACTATTAATTTATATTGAGTATGACTGGATCTCTTTTACCATTAATTACAATGTTTAGTCAGTCCTTGATCTTCAAAGGTGCTCTGCATTTATGTTTTGCGGTCTCAGAAAGGGCTAGCGAGATACCATCTTGTTATATCATATTATGATTGTTTTGAGAAAGTGTTGTCATCCGAGATTTATTATTATTGCTCGCTAGTTGATTATGCCATTGATATGAGTAAACATGAGACCTAAATGTTATTGTGAATATGGTTAGTTCATAATCTTTGTTGAAAACTTGAATGCTCGCTTTACATATTTACAACAACAAGAGCAAACAGAGTTTGTAAAAGTTTTTCTTTATCACTTTCAGTTTGTCAACTGAATTGCTTGAGGACAAGCAAAGGTTTAAGCTTGGGGGAGTTGATACGTCTCTATCGTATCTACTTTTCCTAACACTTTTTCCCTTGTTTTGGACTCTAACTTGCATGATTTGAATGGAACTAACCCGGACTGACGCTGTTTTCAGCAGAATTGCCATGGTGTTATTTTTGTGCAGAAACAAAAGTTCTCGGAATGAGCTGAAAATCAACGGAGATTATTTTTGGAAAATATAAAAAATATTGGCGAAAGAATCAAGGCCAGGGGGCCCACACCCTGTCCATGAGGGTGGGAGGCGCGGCTGCTGATGTCTACTACACAACCTTCTTCTTGTAGACGTTGTTGGGCCTGCAAGTGCACAGGTTTGTAGGACAGTAGCAAATTTCCCTCAAGTGTATGACCTAAGGTTTATCAATCCGTAGGAGGCGAGGGATGAAGATGGTCTCTCTCAAGCAACCCTGCAACCAAATAACAAAGAGTCTCTTGTGTCCCCAACACACCCAATACAATGGTAAATTGTATAGGTGCACTAGTTCGGCGAAGAGATGAAGATACAAGTGCAAAATAGATAGTAGATATAGGTTTTTGTAATCTGAAATAATAAAAACAGCAAGGTAACTAATGATAAAAGTGAGCGTAAACGGTATTGCAATGATAGGAAACAAGGCCTAGGGTTCATACTTTCACTAGTGCAAGTTCTCTCAACAATAATAACATAGATAGATCATATAACAAGCCCTCAATATGCAACAAAGAGTCGCCTCCAAAGCCACTAATAGCGGAGAACAAACGTAGAGATTATGGTGGGTATGAAACCACCACAAAGCTATTCTTTCAGATCAATCTATAAAAGAGTTCGTACTAGAATAACACCTTAAGACACAAATCAACCAAAACCCTAATGTCACCTAGATACTCCATTGTCACCTCAAGTATCCGTGGGCATGATTATACGATATGCATCACACAATCTCAGATTTATCCAACCAACATAAAAGTACTTCAAAGAGTGCCCCAAAGTTTCTACCGGAGAATCAAGAACGTGTGCCAACCCCTATGCATAGGTTCATGGGCGGAACCCGCAAGTTGGTCACCAAAACATACATCAAGTGGCACGTGAAATCCCATTGTCACCAATCGATAAACACGGCAAGACATACATCAAGTGTTCATAAAAGACTCAATCCGATAAGATAACTTCAAAGGGGAAACTCAATTCATCATAAGAGAGTAGAGGAAACATCATCAGATCCAACTACAATAGCAAAGCTCGGGATACATCAAGATCGTGCCATAGAGGAACACGAGAGAGAACACGAGAGAGAGAGATCAAACACATAGCTACTGGTACATACCCTCAGCCCCGAGGGTGAACTACTCCCTCCTCGTCATGGAGAGTGCCGGGATGATGAAGATGGCTTCCGGTGATGGGATCCCCCTCCGCCAGGGTGCCGGAATAGGGTACCGATTGGTCTTTGGTGGCTACAGAGGCTTGCGGTAGCGGAACTCCCGATCTAGGTTCTGTTCTGGAAGTTTTACGATACGTAGGTATATATGGGTGCAAGGGGTACGTCGGAGGAGCTACGGGGGCCCCACGAGGCAGGGGGGCGCGCCCCCCACCCCCGTGAGCACCTCCCGTATCTCCTGACGTGCACTCCAAGTCCATCGGGTGGCTTTCCTTCCAAAAATAACTTCTCTAGTTGATTTCGTTCCGCTTTGACTCCGCCCGATATTCCTTTTCCTCGTAATAATGAAATAGGCATAAAAGCAGAAATCGGGCTGGGCCTCCGGTTAATAGGTTAGTCCCAAAAATAATATAAAAGTGGATAATAAAGCCCAATATTGCCTAAAAGTAGATAAAGTAGCATGGAGCAATCAAAATTAAAGATACGTTGGAGACGTATCAAGCATCCCCAAGCTTAATTCACCTTTCGTCCTCAAGTAGGTAAATGATAAAAAGAATTTTTGATGCGGAGTGATACTTTGGCATAATTTCAATGTAATTCTTCTTACTTGTGATATGAATATTCAGATCCGAAAGATTCAAGACAAAAGTTCATATTGACATAAAAATAATAATACTTCAAGCATACTAATCAAAGCAATCATGTCTTCTCAAAATAACATGGCAAAAGAAAGCTCATCCCTACAAAATCATATATTTAGGCTATGCTTCATTTTCGTCACACAAAGATGTTCCCAACTTTTATACCCCCGATGACAAGCCAAGCAATTGTTTCATACTTAAATAATCTCAAACTTTTTCAACTTTCACGCAATACATGAGCGTGAGCCATGGATATAGCACTATGGGTGGAATAGAATATGATGATGGGGATTGTGTGGAGAAGACAAAAAAGGAGAAAGTCTCACGCTGACGAGGCTAATCAACAGGCTATGGAGATGCCCATCAATTGATGTCAACATGAGGAGTAGGGATTGCCATGCAACGGATGCACTAGAGCTATGAATGCTCAACAAAAGAAAACTAGTGGGTGTGCATCCAACTTGCTTGCTCATGAAGACCTAGGGCATTTGAGGAAGCCCATCGTAGGAATATACAAGCCAAGTTCTATAATGAAAAATTCCCACTAGTATGAAAAAGACAACTTATGAGACTCACTATATGAAAAACATGGTGCTACTTTGAAGCACAATATATGAGACTCACTACACGAAGAACAAGGTGCTACTTTGAAGCACAATATATGAGACTCACTACATGAAGAACATGGTGCTACTTTGAAGCACAAGTGTGGAAAAAAAGGATAGTAGCATTGCCCCTTTTTTTGGGCCTTCTTTTTTTTTTCTTTGGCCTTTCTCTTTTTTTTGGGGACAATGCTCTATTGAATGATGATCATCACACTTCTATTGATTACAACATAAGGATTACAACTCGAAACTAGAACAAGGTATGACTCTATATGAATGCCTCTGGCGGTGTACCGGGATGGTGCAATGAATCAAGAGTGACATGTATGAAAAATAATACATGGTGGCTTTGCCACAAATACGATGTCAACTACATGATCATGCAATGGCAATACGACAAAAGTAATGTTTGTCATGATGATGATGGTGGAAGTTGCATGGCAATATATCTCGGAATGGCTATGGAAATGCCATAATAGGTAGGTATGGTGGCTGTTTTGAGGAAGATATAAGGAGGTTTATGTGTGATAGAGCGATCGTATCACGGGGTTTGGATGCACCGTGAAGTTTGGCGCCAACTCTCAAGGTGAGAAAGGGCAATGCATGCATACCGAAGAGGCTAGCAATGGCGGAAAGGTAAAAGTGCGTATAATCCATGGACTCAACATTAGTCAGAAGAACTCATATACATATTGCAAAAATTTAGAAGTCATCAAAAATCAAGTACTACGCGCATGCTCCTAGGGGGATAGATTGGTAGGAAAAGACCATCGCTCGTCCCCGACCGCCACTCATAAGGATGCACAAGCCAGGTACACTTCATGTTTCAAATTTGTTACACAACTTTAACCATACGTGCATGCTACGGGATTTGCTAACTTCAACACAAGAATTTCTCAAATTCACAACTACTCAACTAGCACGACTTTGATATTATCACCTCCATATCTCAAAACAATTATCAAGCATCAAACTTATCTTAGTATTCAACTCACTCAAAAGAAAGTTTCACATATCTTGAATACCAAGTATATTAACATTAAGAAAATTACCATGCTATTAATGACTCTCAAAATAATCTAAGTGAAGCATGAGAGATAAAGTTTCTTTAAAACAAAACCACCATTGTGCTCTAAAAGATATAAGTGAAGTACTAGAGCAAAAATTATCACGCTCAAAAGATATAAGTGAAGCACATTGAGTATTCTAACAAATTCCAATTTATGTATGGTTCTCTCTCATTAAAGAATTCATATCTTGGTACTTTATTCAAACAGCAAGCAAAGCTAAAGAAAACTACAATGCAAGGATAGCACAACTCATGTGAAGAAGCAAAAACTTAGGCTCAACCGATACTAACCAATAGTTGTTGAAGAAGAAAGGTGGGATGCCTACCGGGGCATCCCCAAGCTTAGATGCTTGAGACTTCTTGAAATATTATCTTGGGGTGCCTTGGGCATCACCAAGCTTGAACTTTTGTGTCTCCTTAATTCATCTCATATCATGGTTTCTCTTTTTATCAAAAGCTTCATTCACAACAAACTCAACAAGAACTCGTGAGATAGGTTAGTATAAACCAATGCAAAACCATGTCATCTTCTACTGTAACAAATCACTAACATTATTATTCAACATTGAATACTAAATGCCTCTTCATATTTAATACTCGTAGCCTCAAATATAATCATTAAACAAGCAAACATATGCAAACAATGCAACCATAACAGCAATCTGCCAAAACAGTACAGTCTGTAAAGAATGCAAGAGTAACAATACTTCCCTGACTCCAAAAATTATGAACTAAAATTCCAACTGTAATAAATTTATCAGAGCTCAATATGCAAAAAGATTAAACATTATACCATTCTCTGACTTATCTAGGGAATTTTTGCAACAGCGGTAAACTTTCTGTTTTCAAACAGCAACATGTATACTAGCAAAATAAGTATGGCAAAGGCTATCCTTGACTTTTTATTGAAACTAAAGATGCAAAAAATTATTCTAACTAACAGCAAGCAAAAACTAACAAGATAAAATAACGCTCCAAGCAAAACACATATCATGTGGTGAATAAAAATATAGCTCCAAGTAAAGTTACCGATGAACGAAGACGAAAGAGGGGTTGCCTTCCGGGGCATCCCCAAGCTTAGGCTCTTGGTTATCCTTGAATATTACCTTGGGGTGCCTTGGGCATCCCCAAGCTTAGGCTCTTGACACTCTTTATTCCATAGTCCATCGAATCTTTACCCAAAACTTGAAAACTTCAACCACACAAAACATAACAGAAAACTCGTAAGCTCCGTTAGCGAAAGAAAACAAAATACCACTTCAAGGTACTGTAATGAACTCATTCTTTATTTATATTGGTGTTAAACCTACTGTATTCCAACTTCTCTATGGTTTATAAACTATTTTACTAGCCATAGATTCATCAAAATAAGCAAACAACACAATGAAAACAGAATCTGTCAAAAACAGAACAGTCTGTAGTAATCTGTATCAAACGTATACTTCTGGAACTCCAAAAATTCTAAAATAAATTGGTGGACCTGAGGAAATTGTCTAGTAATCATCTTCAAAAAGAATAAACTAAATAGCACTCTCCAGTAAAACGTTCTAGCTAATCTCGTGAGCGCTAAAGTTTCTGTTCTTTACAGCATGATCATAAAGACTTCACCCAAGTCTTCCCAAAGGGTCTACTTGGCACAAACACTAATTAAAACATAAAACCACATCTAAACAGAAGCTAGATGGATTATTTATTCCTAAACAGAACCAAAAAGCAAGAAACTAAAATAAAATTGGGTTGCCTCCCAACAAGCGCGATCGTTTAACGCCCCTAGCTAGGCATGATGATAACAATGATGCTCACATCAAAGATAAGAATTGAAACATAACGGGAGCATCATGAAGCATATGACTAGCACATTTAAGCCTAACCCACTTCCTATGCATAGGGATTTTGTGAGCAAATGACTTATGGGAACAATAATCAACTAGCATAGGAAGGTACAACAAGCATAGCTTCAAGAATTTAAGCACATAGAGAGGAAACTTGACATTATTGCAATTCCTACAAACATATGTTCCTCTCTCATAATAATTTTCAGTAGAATCATGAATGAATTCAAAAATATAACCAGCACCTAAAACATTCTTTTCATGATCTACAAGCATAGAAAATTTGCTACTCTCAACATAAGCAAATTTCTTCTCATGAATAGTAGTGGGAGCAAACTCAACAAAATAACTATCATGTGATTGAAAATTAAGATCAAGATGACACGTTTCATAGTTATCATTATTCTTTAAATCATACGTGTCATCACAATAATCATCATAGATAGGAGGCATGCTTTCATCATAGTAAATTTGCTCATCAAAGCTTGGGGGACAAAAAATATCATCTCCATCAAACATAGCTTCCCCAAGCTTGTGGCTTTGCATATCATTAGCATCATGGATATTCAAAGAATTCGTACTAACAAAATTGCAATCATGCTCATCATACAAAGATTTAGTGCCAAACATTTTATAGATTTCTTCTTCTGGTACTTGAGCACAATTTTCCTTCCCATCATACTCACGAAAGATATTAAAAAGCTGAAGCGTATGAGACAAACTTAATTCCATTTTTTTGTAGTTTTCTTTTATAAAATAAACTAGTTCTAAAACAAGAGACAAAAAGATTCGATTGCAAGATCTAAAGATATACCTTCAAGCACTCACCTCCCCGGCAACGGCGTCGGAAAAGAGCTTGATGTCTACTACACAACCTTCTTCTTGTAGACGTTGTTGGGCCTGCAAGTGCACAGGTTTGTAGGACAGTAGCAAATTTCCCTCAAGTGGATGACCTAAGGTTTATCAATCCGTAGGAGGCGAGGGATGAAGATGGTCTCTCTCAAGCAACCCCGCAACCAAATAACAAAGAGTCTCTTGTGTCCCCAACACACCCAATACAATGGTAAATTGTATAGGTGCACTAGTTCGCCAAGAGATGAAGATACAAGTGCAAAATAGATAGTAGATATAGGTTTTTGTAATCTGAAATAATAAAAACAGCAAGGTAACTAATGACAAAAGTGAGCGTAAACGGTATTGCAATGACAGGAAAGAAGGCCTAGGGTTCATACTTTCACTAGTGCAAGTTCTCTCAACAATAATAACATAGATAGATCATATAACAAGCCCTCAATATGCAACAAAGAGTCACTCCAAAGCCACTAATAGCGGAGAACAAACATAGAGATTATGGTCGGGTACGAAACCACCACAAAGCTATTCTTTCGTATCAATCTATAAAAGAGTTCATACTAGAATAACACCTTAAAACACAAATCAACCAAAACCCTAACGTCACCTAGATACTCGATTGTCACCTCAAGTATCCGTGGGCGTGATTATACGATATGCATCACACAATCTCAGATTTATCCAACCAACATAAAATTACTTCAAAGAGTGCCCCAAAGTTTCTACCGGAGAATCAAGAACGTGTGCCAACCCCTATGCATAGGTTCATGGGCGGAACCCGCAAGTTGGTCACCAAAACATACATCAAGTGGCACGTGAAATCCCATTGTCACCACAGATAAACACGGCAAGACATACATCAAGTGTTCATAAAAGACTCAATCCGATAAGATAACTTCAAAGGGGAAACTCAATTCATCACAAGAGAGTAGAGGGGGAGAAACATTATAAGATCCAACTACAATAGCAAAGCTCGGGATACATCAAGATCGTGCCATAGAGGAACACGAGAGAGAACACGAGAGAGAGAGATCAAACACATAGCTACTGGTACATACCCTCAGCCCCGAGGGTGAACTACTCCCTCCTCGTCATGGAGAGTGCCGGGATGATGAAGATGGCTTCCGGTGATGGGATCCCCCTCCGGCAGGGTGCCAGAATAGGGTCCCGATTGGTTTGTGGTGGCTACAGAGGCTTGCGGCGGCGTAACTCCCGATCTAGGTTCTGTTCTGGAAGTTTTACGATACGTAGGTATATATGGGTGCAAGGGGTACGTCGGAGGAGCTACGGGGGCCCCACGAGGCAGGGGGGTGCGCCCAGGGGGGGTGGGTGCGGTCCCCACCCTCGTGAGCACCTCCCGTATCTCCTGACGTGCACTCCAAGTCCATCGGGTGGCTTTCCTTCCAAAAATAACTTCTCCGGTTGATTTCGTTCCGTTTTGACTCCGTCTGATATTCCTTTTCCTCGAAACACTGAAATAGGCATAAAACAAAGAACTGGGTGGGCCTCCCGGTTAATAGGTTAGTCCCAAAAATAATATAAAAGTGGATAATAAAGCCCAATATTTCCTAAAACAGTAGATAAAGTGGCATGGAGCAATCAAAAATTATAGATACGTTGGAGACGTATCACCTGCCCCCCTGGGCGCCCCCCCTGCCTCGTGGGCCCCCTGGAGCTCCACTGACCTCAACTCCAATTCTATATATTCACGTTCGGGGAGAAAAAGATCAAAGAGAAAGATTCATCGCGTTTTATGATACGGAGCCACCGCCAAGCCCTAAACTCTATCGGGAGGGCTGATCTAGAGTCCGTTCGGGGCTCCGAAGAGGGGAATCCGTCGCCATCATCATCATCAACCATCCTCCATCACCAATTGTTGGGGAACGTAGTAATTTCAAAAAAAGTCCCACGCACACGCAGGATCATATTGATGCAAAGCAATGAGAGGGGAGAGTGTGTCCACGTACCCTCATAGACCGAAAGTGGAAGCGTTATGACAACGCGGTTGATGTAGTTGTACGTCTTCACGATCCGAGCGATCCAAGTACCGAACGCACGGCACCTCCAAGTTCAGCACACGTTCAGCTCGATGACGTCCCATGAACTCCGATCCAGCAGAGCTTTGCGGGAGAGTTCCATCAGCACGACGGCGTGATGACGGTGTTGATGATGCTACCGACGCAGGGCTTCGCCTAAGCACTGCTATGATATTACCGAGGTGGAATATGGTAGAGGGGGGCACCGCACGCGGCTAAGAGATCAATAATCAATTGTTGTGTCTAGAGGTGCCCCCTGCCCCCCTATATAAAGGAGTGGAGGAGGGGGAGGGCCGGCCCTCTCTATGGCGCGCCCTAGGGGAGTCCTACTCCCACCGGGAGTAGGATTCCCCCTTTCCTAGTAGAACTAGGAGCCCTTCCAAGTAGTAGGAGTAGGAGAGAAGGAAAGGGAAAAGAGAAGAGAAGGAAGGAGGGGGCGCCGCCCTCCCCCTAGTCCAATTTGTACTAAGCCTTGGGGGGCGCGCAGCCTCCCCTCTCTCTTTCCCCTAAAGCCCAATAAGGCCCATATACTCCCCGACGAATTCCCGTAACTCTCCGGTACTCTGAAAAATACCCGAATCACCCGAAACCTTTCCGACACTACAAAAAAAAGACACATCCGTGACATTTTGCGCCGTACGGAAATCTTTTCTGTCATACTTATGGCACTTCTATGACGATAATTGTGAGAAAACCCTGTATCATCATAGATGTGGTGGGGTCCTACTTCTATGATAAAAAATCATGACAGAAAATGGGCTTTTCGTCCTGGGCGGGCCGGAGACGTAGCTGCATGACATTCTTTGTGCCGTCCATGACGGAAAAAACCGTGGTAGAAGTGAGGGCGCGGGAAATATCGGGAAGTCCCCAGTTACGGTGGGTGGTTGGGGGCCGAGCGATGCGTGTTTCTCTCGTACGTACGCGCGTGTGTGCGAGGCCTTGGGCTCTAACTGAACCCAAGCGAGGCGTTGGGCTCCAACTGAACCCGAGCGATTACACTACAAGCTACGCGTTACTGAACCCGAGCGATCGATCGATGGCTGTTAACTGAACCCGATCGAGCCATTCTTCGCCATCGCCGCTAATCAAGCCGATCGATGCTGCCTGGATGAACAAAGAGCGTTGTCGGGGGGGTGGATGAACAGTTCGGTGGGGGTGGATGAACAGGACCCGTGGCGTTGCTCTCTGGATGAACAATGGAGCGTTCTTTGGGGGTTTGATGAACAGTTCCGGTGGGGGTGGATGAACAGTACCCCGATCGATTGAGCCGGTTGGGGCTGGATGAACAAGACCCCGTGGAGGGCAGGATGAATAGGACCACCCCATGGAGGGCAGGATGAACAGTAGATGGTGGAGGGCTGGATGAACAGTAGCCCGTGGAGGGGTGGTTGAACAGGAGCCCGTGGAGAGGGCTGGTTGAACAGTAGCCGGTGGAGTAGCGCGCGGTGGAGGCTGGATGAACAAGAGCCCGTGGATGAACAGTCATAGGTGGAGGCTGGAGGAGGTCGACGGTGGATGAACAGTAGCCCGTGGAGGCTGGAGGGGGTCGATGGTGGAGATGGACAGTACCCCGTGGAGTCCCATTTTGTGGTATGCCACACCCCTCCCGATGAACAGGACCCCTGTTTCGACCGTAGCGCTCCAACACAAGTCCGCTTCTCCGCTTTTGCGCCACGCCACACCCCACCCGATCAACAGGACCCCGTTTCGACCGTAGGGAGGTCCATTTCCTCCGCTTTGTGGTACGCTGCACCCCTCCCGATGAACAGGATCCCGTTTGAACGTGGCCGGTCGAACACAAGGCCGCTTCCTCCGCTCGCGATGCACGCCAGCCTCGTTTCCATCGGCTGTTCCGTCCAAGCCCTCGCGATGAACACGACGACGCATTCTGTTTCGACCCAGCCGGTTGGCTCCCCGTGAACACGACGATGATGCTGTTTCTCCGTTCCTACCCAGCCATGTACACGAGCCCTGGCCGTACGTATGCGCGAGTAGGCGTTCGAGACCCTGCCCATATGTATGTGCGTGGCCGTATTTTCTTTCTTGCACACCGGTCAGACGTGCGTGTACATGCTACGTGCGTGCCTCTACTACGACACGCGGCGCCTCTACATCGACCAAAGTATGTACGCATACGTTCGCGACCAGAATGACAACCCCACGACGCTTCGACCAGGTGGGTCCCGACCGCCGTGCACTTCCTTGCTCGCGAAGATGTAGCTGGTGGGTCCCAGCGAAATGTGGGGTAATCGCTTTTTTGCGGACACACTTCCTTGCGTGCGAAGATGTATCCGGTGGGTCCCAGCGGTCGGGGATATGTTTTTTCACGAAAATACGGGGCCCGTTCGGTGGGTCCCCGCCGTCAGTGGAGGAATAATTATTTTGCGGCGTAATAAGGAGGCACTTCCTTGTCGGCCGTGGACCCGGTGTCGGCCTCTCCACATACAGTCCACGTCCGATGGAAGCTGTTCCTTGACCACGTTGACCACGCCGCGCCGAGAGCACCAGGCGATGGACAACAGCGAGGCCTAGGAAGGGGACGACGCGGAGCCGGGGAAGACACGGCACTGGATGCCCATGCGTAGAGGAGTACGAGGGTTCACTGGTTCGCTGCGGTGTGAGGCTGCCATCGCCGCAGAATAACAGGGGGTGTGGGTGAGTAGAGGGATGGCCTGGCCAGCGGTGGGAATAGTAGGGGGCGGTGAGGCCTCCGCGGCAGCACAGCCGGCCACGGGAGGTAGGAGCATGCGGCATGACCGGCGCTGCTTTGGGCGGCTGGAGCAACAAGACCAGAGGTTGAAGAAGCACTACGGCCGTTGGATGGACATCGTACGGTCACTGGAGCTAGAATCATTCATATTGACTAAGTTGACAAAGCCCTCCGTCCCGTCATTAACTTGGTAGGCCCACAAGTCAGCCACCCACCAAGGTGGGTCCCAACTAGCAGGGGGAGTATTCATTTTTTTGTGCGTAATAAGGAGGCACATCCGGTGGGTCCGAGCTGACAGCAGGGGGAACGTTTTTTTCATGAAATACGGTGACCCGTGTGGTGGGTCCCAGCAGTCAGGGGGGAAACGTTTTTTTTGCAAAATACGGTGGCCCGTCCGGTGGGTCCCTGCTGTTAGGTGGAGGAATCATTATTCTCCGTGTAATAAGGAGGCACTTCTTTGCTGCGGTTGTGGACCCAGCTGTCAGCCTCTCCACCTACAGTACACTTCTGATGGAAGTCGTTCCTTGACCACGTTGACCATGCCGCGCCGAGAGCACCAGGGCGGTGGACGACGGCGAGGCCTAGGAAGGGGACGACGCGGAGCCGGGGAAGACGCGACAGTGGATGCCCACACGGAGAGGACTACGAGGGTCCACTGGTTCGGCTGCGGTGTGAAGCTGCCGTCGCCGCAGAATAACAGGGGGTGTGGGTGAGTAGAGGGATGCCCTGGCTAGCGGTGGGAGTAGTAGGGGCGGTGAGGCCTGCACGGGAGGCGGGAGCAGGCGGTCCCGCCGTCGCTGGATTTGGCGGCTGTAGGAAGAAGATCAGAGATTGAAGAAACACGACGGCCGTTGGATTGACATCCAACGGTTACATCTGCTAGAATCGTTTGTTGACGTATATAATAACTAAAAAAATCTTGCATACACGTCAACTGAATAGTCCCATAAGTCAGACCATTCCCTCTTTTTTTAATAATTTATATATAGCTCATTGCGACTTCTTATGCAATTTATTGCAGTCCGTTTTTTGTTGGCTGTACGCCAGTTTAGCATATTTCTATGGGTTCCAAACAATTTTTAATACCGAAAAGTCGAGCCAAAAATAAAGTACAATGAAGATATATTTAAATTAGGTTAATGCCCAAAGTGAAATAGGAATCTGAAAATGTGAAAAATTCAGAAATTATAAAGTAATTGCCAATTTGTCATCTGCTTTTATATTTACAACCCATTTCATATTACTTTCAAGATTTGCGGTGCGCCTTTGAAAGAGTTGCAGCCCATCGCATGTAGAAAAATAAGTAGGCATGGATTGGGTATTCTTCAGAAAAAATAAACTGGGCTCATTTTCACAAAGAAAATATAGCTGGGCTGGTCACATGGTGAACATAAAACCTGGGCTAGACGGGCCACAGCCCAGTTCAAACCCTGCTCCGTCTCAACAATAGCAAAAAAAATACTGCTCGAGCTGCTACGTCCCAGGTGTCAGCAGATCTTATGCTGTTCTCTTGTCTATTGACTATATACGCTCACAATGTCGTGGGTCCCGGATATCAGAAAACACTAGGAGGAAGCATTTTATTTTTCCATACGCTGACATGGTGGGCCCTAATGTCATCCTCTCCACGTACTTCTGCCGATTCCTGTTGTTTGTTGACCATGTTGACAACGTGAGAGGGCGGTGCCGCGGCGAGAGCACCAAAGCGCGCGGAGGACAACGGCGAGGCCTCGGACGTCGGCGTTAACGATTTAGGAGAATGTGGGGTGGCGATGCGTGCGCTGAGGCGCAGCCAGCCGTGGGAGGCGGAAGCAGGCGGCTCACGGCGCTGGTTTTAGTTTTGGCGGTGGAGGAAGACAGGATCAAGAAACACGATAGACTGTAAAAGCAGCAAGAGTACTTAATCGAAACCAGTAGGGGCACTTAACAACCATAGCTGAAAGCAAAGATGAGTACTTATACTGAGTTCAACCGCATAAAGCACGCCTCGAAACAGTGCTACTTTGCCTCTGATTAACCAAGGGTGAGGCCGCCAAAGCCCCGTGACAAGGCCAGTGCCACCCAGCGCATCCACAACCTTTCCGAAGCGGCTTCATCTCGCAATGTGGTCAATAAACAGGATATTCGGTTTAGATCCATGGAAAAGCAGGAACATAATCTTTCATCCTATTCTCCAAGATGGACGGGCCTTCATTATTTGAGACCACCCATGAATAAGTATCTTTTCACCTCCAAGGAGAATGGAGTAGGTCGACATAAACATCATGTTGTGACCAAGCGCAAGTCTGAACCAACCATGGTCATGCATCTGTATGGGAACAATAGAACTGGGCAGTTTTTGTTTCAAGAAGATCACAGCTGTAAAACTATGTATAAGCAATAGTTTATGAACAACATATATAACAGAAAATAGCTCGTACCATAAGTTTCTCAAACGCTTGGACCTGTTCAACGAGTGCAGCAGTGGCACACATATCCCACGTGGCCTTCCACCATTGAAACGCCCCACAAGGACCTCAAGACGATCAATAAGTGTAGGAACTTGTGGATATCGTCCCAGTCAACTTCAGTGCCATTAGTAACAGCCGAATTGTTACAGAATAACAAACGAGCAGCCTGCTTAACTCTGAAAAAACCTACACGTGCCACCAATGATAAGAAAATATTAGTTAGAAGTAGCATCTTCGTGAGAGATTCGTTGCTACTTCTAAAGTTAAATTGTGATCGATTAGACAGAATAGGTGGATTAAGAAGTAATCGAGGCAACAAGCAGTGAACCGGATACAAAACTAACATGGATGAACAATTGAACGACGCCGGGTGGAAGATCGCAGTGAAGATGAGACCAGGTTCTGCTATTTCCATCAACATTCGTGCGCCAACTTTCAGTCCGTAACACTTGAGAAAGTTTATCCAAGTTCGGCCATAAAAAAAGTAGCGATCTTCTTGGTTCATGAACCCAACTCGAAACTTATATCCATGGCTTGTCTTCACTGTTACCATTAAACTGGTGTATTCAGTTATGGCAAGGCCGAGCATCTTGAGTACATGTCACAGCCCTAGAGCTTGCTTGTAACTAATGGCATTGCATCCATGCATCATGTTTAAATTTCATGAAATTTGAAATGGGGATTGATTAAACCCCTAGTACTGAAACAATGCAAATAGGTTCAACTTCAAAATATTTTCAAAGAACCCAAATTGGTTTGCAAAAATGTTCATGATTAATGGAAAAGGGTGAAAACCATATCCAGAGATGATGGATATTTTTCCAAGACATTTTGGTATTTGAATTAATCCATATTGTATTTGAATTGGGGCACTTAAATTCTATAAATAATTTTAAATGCGCCAACATATTCTGAAAATAGCTAAGGGTCTCTGTAATATTTCAGTTAATGACCAAAATTATTTTCAGGATTTATTAAAATGATTTGGTTTACAAACTAAATCAAAACAGAGCAAAGAAATAGGAAACAGAAACTTAAATAAAGAGAGAGAAAGAACTACCTGGCTTACCTGTCGCGGCCCAGTTGGCCAGCCCCACCCGGGCTGCCCAAAGATCAGATCGCCCATGGCTAGTCACCGCTTCCTCTCGGCCAGTGCAGAGAGGTGAGCACCTGCGTGCCCGAGCTCGCCACGCAGCTCCCTGGCCGCCTGCCTTGCTTGGACAGCGCGGCGACGCCTCGAAGCCCTCCTCGGCGCCGCTCTGGACCCCCCCCGGCCTCTCTCCTCTCCCCCTCGAACGCTTTCCCCCCCCCTTTGTTCTTTCCGCCCGATCGCCCCCGTCGCCGCCGCTCGCCACCACCGCGGACACCGCCATCCCGGCGACGCCTGAGGTGCCCAAGAACTCCGCCTAGTACCCTCGCCCTCCTTGTCGAGCTGTGTAACGCCGGACTCCCCGGCGTCTCCACGTTGCCGTCTTCAACCTCCCGACGCCGGAGATCCCCATCGCCGCCTCGATCGCCTCCGGCCTCTCCCGAGCCAGCCGAGCCTCTCCTCGCATCCGCCGTGAGCTCCTACCCCTAACCCCCCTCTCCTTTGCTTCGTTTGCATACCATAGCCGCCATCTCGCCTGTGACTGAACGCGCCGCCGCCTGCGCTCGTCGCCGGTGCTGCTCCGGTGACCATTTGGTCCCGGGCTAGTGCCCATCGCACTCACCGCATCACGTAGGCCACCACTAGCGCCTCAGCCCGCTTGCCCACACACCGCAACGCTGCCCGCACCACGCCCGGACTCCGGCGGCCGCCTAGGTCGTCGCCGGCGCCGATTCCGGCCACCCCGAACCCAACTAACACCACCAAGAGCTGCGGGTTGCTCCCGGCTACCAGTAGACACCCTCCGTGCTCATTTGGTCGCCAAACGGCCAAATCCACTCTCGCCCGGCGTTGGTTTCCGGGCGGCTAAACGCCGGTGTAGTTAGCGCTGACTTTGACCACGGGTGGGCCCTGGTTGACTCTGTTGAGTCTATGACAGGTGGGGCCCAGCCCTGTTAACTAATTAGGATTAGTTTTAATCAATATTTAGTTAAACTAATTGCACTGACATACGGGACCACCAGTCAGGTTTGACCTGGACGTCTCCGTTGACCCTGACGTCACACTGACGTCAGGCTGACGCAGTAATACCTTTTCTGGATTTATTATAATTCAGGAAATTTCAGAAAATACCCCAAACTTCTAAAAATCATATAAATTCAACCGTAACTCCAAATGAAATAATTTATATATGAAAAATGATCAAAAAAATCCAATCTATCCATCTTTATCATTTTCATGCATGTCAAACTAAGTTATACCTGCTGCATAGGTGAAAACATGATAATGGCATTTTAAATGCTAAATATGGAGTTTGCATATGAACCCTAAGTCCATATGGGCTTCATTTAATCTGGTTGCTAGTTGCATTAGCTCAAAACACCAGCATATTGCCATGTCATTATCATGCATCATATTGTTGCATCGCATTGATTGTGTTCTTTCTTGTTTGCCGGTAATTGTCCCCTCTCGGTAGACGACGTTCCGACGATTGTTCGATGACACCGATGAAGAACTATATTATCTTCAGAAGTGCCAGGCAAGCAAAACCCCTTGTTCATTCCGATACAATCCCACCCTCTCGCTCCTGCTCTCTTTTATTGCATTAGGACAACAACGATTCATCTCACATTTGCTGCGGTAGTTGAACCCCTTTATCCTCTCAGATGACCTGTCATTCCACAAGAATTAGATGAAACCCACTAGCATGAGTAGGAGTTGTTTGAGCCTTGTTGTGCCTACTCATTCATGCTTGTTTGTCATGCCTGCTACTTGCTTAGAGTTGAGTCAGTCCGATTCATCGGGGATGAATCGGAGGTGTGTGAACATGTCCTCTGTGTGTGAGCTAAGTGTGTGAACACGATTTGGTAAAGGTAGCGGTGAGAGGCCATGTAGGAGTACATGGTGGGTTGTCTCATTGCAGCCGTCCTCGTGAACTGAGTTCTATGTTTGTGATCCATGAAACAGTTACTACCACGCATTGGGCCCGAAACCAATGGACCTCTCGGCTTCTTAACCACCCTTGTTCTCTGTCCAGGAGTTGCAACTAGTTTCTGGTGTTTGTAGGATATGTGTTGGAGGCCATGCGTAGCGCTGACCCTAGGGGTGGGCTATGATGCGGTAGATACACCGTGGCCCGGTGTACCGAATGCCCGTTTGGTATCTCGGGAACCTCGCACACACATCGTTCGGGGCCGTTAGTGGAAACCTCGACCGGACTCCTGCGGATGGAACCCGAATAGGCGATAAACCTGGACTAGAGACTTGAGTGTTTAGGTAGGTCGTGGCCGACACCCACGTTGGGCTTCCGCTTGAAGGTTGCCGAGTACATGTCGTGTAAACGGCGATAAGTGGTGAGCGTGTGTGAAGGAGTACACCCTGCAGGTTAATATGATCTATTCGAATAGCCGTGTCCGCGTAAAGGACTTCGGGTTGCCTATATCAGTTCATAGACAAGTGAAAGTGGATACTCTAAAATGCGCAAGATAAGCGTGAGTGTTATGGATGGCGTTCTCGTAGGGAGACGGAGCGGGTCCATAGTGGTGTATTGATATGGTGAATATGTGGACTCGTGTGCGCCCACCTCAAAGAGTTACTTAAATCGTAGTTCAGGTTAGCCACGAGTCAAAGCTGGCTTGCTGCGTCAAACTCCACCGCCCTTTGGCGATAAAGATGCATATGTAGATAGTTCTGATGTAAGTCTTGCTGAGTACGTTTGTACTCACGTTTGCTTATTTTATGTTTTGCAGAGAGACGTCAGTCTCGCTAGTAGTTCCGCTTGGACTTCGACGTTTAGCTTGTTACCTCAGCTACGATCTTGTGCTCTCGGCGGGATCGGTAGATAGTCGGGCTTCAGCCCCTTTCATTTATAGTTATGCGTACTGCACATGTTTAGCTTCCGCTTGTGTTTATTGCTTGTATGTTTCAATGTTGGGTCATGAGACCCATGTTTGTAATATCTCGCTCCTCGAGCCTAATGAATAAATATTTGAGTCGTAGAGTTATGTTGTGATGCCATGTTGTATTTACACATACTGAGCATATTGTGTGTATGTTTGAAATGCTTGGTATGTGTGGGATCCGACAATCTAGTTGTTTATCCTTGGCAGCCTCTCATATGGGGAAATGTAGTGTAGTGCTTCCTGAGCGATAGTAGTCCGCTACAGCCCGGTTCACCGGAGTCCTGCTAGCCCAGCACTACTGCCCGAAACTTGATCGGCTTGCATGTGTTTCACTTCGTTCGTGGTTCCGTCATCCTTTCGGGAAATGTCACGCGGTGACATCCGGAGTCCTGCTTAGCCTGCTACAGCCCGGATACCGGAGTCCTGTTAGCCCAAAGGTTACAGCCCGGATTCACACGTTGATGACCGACATGCTCGATGTGATTCATGTATGCCTGTCCCCATGGGTTAGTGCCGCTTTGGGTTCACGACTAGCCATGTCGCCCGGTTCTCTGTCATATGGATGCTAGCGACACTATCATATACGTGAGCCAAAAGGCGCAAACGGTCCCGGGCCATGGTAAGGCGACACCCGTGGGAATACCGTGTGTGAGGCCGCAAAGTGATATGAGGTGTTACCGCCTTGATCGATGTGACTTGGAATCAGGGTCCTGACAATGTTGGTATCAGAGCTTTGGCACTGTAGGTTTACCAAGCCAAACCGGTCAAGTTGAGTCTAGAAATGCTTTAGTTATGTAAGGGAATTGATTGTGGAAGGAACGTAAGGCTCTTTTTACTCCTTATACCTCATGGCCTTCTAATCTGAGTCATCCTCTTCTCTTCTACGGGGTTAAAAACTAGGCCTTCTCATCTATCTATCAGGATGACGTGTTACTAATCCATAGACCTTTAAGATTGTTGGTTTTAAGCCAGTTCAGTTTCTACTACTTCCGTATGTTAGCTGTTGATCTCGAAACCTTGATATGATGTTGTTGAGTGGTTATGCCATCATTTTTGCAGGATGTCTCAAATCATTTTGAGCATTTACAGCCGTTATGTCAGTCTCGAGTCATCCTGTGTCTCTAAATAGTCCGATGCATTGCAAACCCTTTCTTTCCGTTCGATGTTCTTTTGGTCGAATAAGCACACTAATCCGCATGAGTTGAGGTACTCTATCGCCTCGACATATATGTTGGAGCTATTATTATGACCCTAGGTGTTTTAGGGAGTCACCTAGTAATCCAGCCATGCTTTGTGTTTCGATGTGATGATTCGGCCGTCATTCGCGAAAGCATCCCGTGATGTTATTAGTTAGTAGGCATTCTATTCCTGGGTTCTTGAACCCGAGATTCACCCTACTTCATGTTGATAGTGTTTGCTAGTTCCTTTAGGATATTTGTAATTTTGTGATAGTCCTCGAGGTCCGTGGTATCTCATTCTTCCACATACCATGAACCATCCTTGGCAGGAGTTTCTTTGAACCAAAAGGTCACAACAACAGTGCTTTCGATGTGTTCCCCATTCTATATTGTGACTCTGCCAGTTCTACCTTCTCCGCATGGGTTATCCGGAAGAAATGTTGAACTTTGCCCGACATACTAATCCATGCCTCCACAACTCGAAAAGTTATATGTTCCTTTGTGTTGCTCTCTTTAGTTGTATCCCGACCATCCTCTATCAGTTGATAGTCAAGGGTATGTGTGCATTCGTTTATCGATGCCTATTATCCTCGTGGTCCGTCCAGCCATTCTATTTCGGAATGACTAGGAGAAACAAACTCCAGTACCTCATCCATTTCTAGGATTGGGTCAAAGTAGTTGTATCCCGCAGGTCAAAATGCCAATCCAGCTTTTGATTCTGTTCCACCCCGAAGTATTGCCCTCTTTATGTCAGGAATATCATGAGAATTGCACCACCTCTTATGAACTCTTGGTATAGTGATTCTTCTCGCCATCATTATTCATTCCTCGGATCCATGTTGTCACAGCCGGAATGCCAACAAGTGAATCGTGATGTGTGAAATCAATATTCCTAGCAACCTCGTTGCTTGGTAGTAAATGGACAATACTCTCATTCTTAGCGTGTTGGTTATTGAATCATCATCCAAAGATTAATCGTGCTACCTAGTCCTTAGTTCTGGTGCACTCTTCGATCTATGAGTAAGGATTGTGTCAATTCCTCACTCTTTTGATCATATCGTCTTGCCCTCAAAAGCAAGATTGTTCCCGAGCTTAGTAACATACCGGTGGTTCGTGATTTTCCGAATACCTTCTTGGAACTGTTACCAGGTTGTCACCTGACCGCTATGTTGAGTTCGTGATCATATTGGTTTCTTCTAAACCACCCATTCTCCAAGAATCTGTGTTGGATATCCCTGAGCAAGTTGGTTGAGCTAGACAACAACTTGGAGAGTTGGAAGATAAAGCTTTGCTTAACTTAGTTCATCTCTAAGGGATATCTTCTGTGCGTGTGTGTGTGTTGAAGAAAGATGATATCTCCATCGGTTGGTCCTCGTGATCAGTTGTTGGATCTATTGACTTGTCAAAACTTTGACTTGAGTATGGCTATCATCAAGTCAAATCAGAACCAACGATGCTCGTAATGTTGTCTTACTCGTGGTTGATCCCTTGAGCATACACCATTACATCTTTTGGTCTGACCAATATGTCGGGGAGGCTGATCTGACCCACGAACACCTATGGGACCGGCGGACCGAGCCCCTTTCGGTTCGGCGGGGGGCGGAGGTCGCACGAAGAGCAGATCGAGGCGAAGCACACGAGCAGTTTACCCAACGGAGCTCTCCGAGAGATAACACTCCTCTTGCTGCATGTCTGAGTGTATTGAGTTCTTGCTCGGGAGCGCTCGGTGCTACAGTACACCCTAGCTGCTAACGAGACCGAACGTGAGTGTTTTCTGGCTTCGAACCTTTCGAACCCCCCCTCTGCGTTGCGCATGGGCCTCCTTTAATATGCTCAAGGGGTCTCCAACAGGTGGCAGCGTAGGCAAGGGTAAAAACGGAAAAGGAGAATGCGGTTGGTACAGCTACTTGTACAGTGTATCATACCTAACCCTGACGGCAGGGGACAAAGGCATTAAATGCCCGTCTAAGTCGCCCAAACAAAGGCAAAAAGGATTTGTCGGGACGCCACCGCTTACCCACGATGGCTATCTTGTCACCGCCGCTGCCACCACGCACCCCGGCTGCAGACCTCTCGCCACGCATACCTGGAAGGTCCCAGGGCGACACGTTGTTGGATGTCTTTGGGCTGGAGTGCGGAGTGGTGGTTTGCCGCTGACAGCGCCTTTGCATGGTCGGTGGTCTTGTCGCCGGTTGTTGTCTTGTCGCGTCCGGAAGCTTGTCGCTCATCGGGCCTTGCCGGACGCTGGGCGCGTCGCGGCAAGTTCCTTGAGATGCCTTGGTTGGCCTTCCCGGCAAGCTCCTCTTGTCGGGGTCTTGTCTCCTTGACTTGAACACTTTGTTCTTGAATGGCTCCAAAGGACCCACGGAGGACCTTGGCGGTCACCCGGCAAGCCTTACCATGAGTGCTTTAATCGCTGCCGCACGAAGTTCGGGATACTAGGGTACCCCTACTCTAGTACACCGACAGAGCCCCCTGCCCTGGGCCACACATCTGCCGAAGTGCCATGTTGGGCCAGGCCCAAAACAGGGCACGGGCACACGCGGCCTGGGTTATGCCGTAACTTACTCCGCATCCACCGCGCCTTCCTCGAACGGCACGTGTCGAATGCGGCGTCGTGGGAGAGATCGTGGGTGGCTTCTTTATTCGGAAAAGCGGAACATCCGCCCCCCTCCCTCTTTATAAGCAGGGGAAACAGGGGCAGTTCGCCCATCTCGCCGATTATTGCTCCAATCTCGAAAACTTCCGCCGCTCCCCCCTTCTTCCCGAAGTTTAAAGAGAGCAGCGCTCCGCCCTTCGTCGCCACCGGCACCACCAACGCCGCCGATCTCCCTCACCACCTCCGCCATGGCTCCGAAAGCCGGGAAGGTCGTGAAGTCGGCCGAGGCGCAGCGGCTTGTGGCGCTGCGAAAGGAGCGGGCAACTTTTCCCCCTCAGCTCGCCGCGAAGGAGCTGAGGGAGAACTACTACCTCTTCTGGTCGACGCGTGAGGCAGCGAGCATCCAGCGACGAAGGTACTCCGGCTGCCGCTTCGAACTGGCTCCAACGGGTACCCCTTCTTTGCGCTGTTCTTCTACTGCGGGCTCTGCCCGCCCTTCTCTGAATTCTTCTGCGATATCATGAACACCTACGGGCTCCGCCTCCTTGACTTCACCCCCAACGCCGTTCTGACCATGGCAGTTTTCGCACATCTCTGTGAAAACTTTGTCGGAGTCCATCCCAATGTAGCTCTTTTCCGCCACTTCTTTATGCCCCGTGTCGAGAGAGGAGAGCCCCTATCCGGCGGAATCGCCTGGATCTCGAGGACCGGCAAGAAAGAAGCTTATCCGGAGGGAGAACTCCGCAGCAAGTGGGATGAGTGGAGGGCAGATTGGCCGGATCGTCGAGGAGGACCCGCGAGCCGTTCACCGCCCTGCGCGCCAAGCCCGATGAGGCACGCTGCAATGATTGGAGCAACGTGGCCCCGGAAGATGGTAGGCTGAAGAGCGACGTCACCCGGATCCTACGCCTCAGGCTTGCCGGGCTCACCGTAGGCGCCGTTGGAGCAGACTTTCTTCGTCGCCGCATCGCCCCTTTGCAAGAGAGGAGGAGACCCGCCTGGAAGTTCCAGAACGCGGTGGATATCATGAGGCTGCGCCCAGGCCTCAACTTCAACTTCACCGTCCTGGAACTGAATGCGATGCTCCAGGAACTGTTCAAGTATGATCCTCAACATCTCGAAGCGTTCAACTTGCCGAGGAGTGTCGTTCCGCTGTGCAATAATTCCGCGCTCGACCGCATCCGTGCAATGATGCCGTTGTGCGATTCACACGGAATCGTCCCCACTTGGCAAGAGCCTGCAGACGCCGTCGTGCAGGAGTTCTTCGACGGCCTGGTAGAAGTGCCGGTCCGCTCCGATGAACAGAAGGGCCTCACTCGCGACACCACCGAGGAGGAGATGCAGCAAGATCGCCACCAGGGTGGAAGAGGCGGCGGCAGCTGCTGCCGCAGGCGAGTTTGGATTCACCGTGGAGGAGGCGGAGGCAGCAGAGGCGGCAAGCCTTGTCGAGCGTGGGGAGCTTGCCGATGAGGAAGAGCTTGCCGGCGAGGGAGAGCTTGCCGGGCTTGAAGCTGAGTAGAGCGAGCCCGCCGAGGGCGTGAGCTATTCGTCGAGGATCGACCCTCCACCTTTCGCACCTTGAGCAGCTCGTCAGCGGAGCCCCCAGCTCCACCGAAGGCGTCTCCGCAGGGCGGGACGAACGGGCGGCAGACGGGACAACAGCCGCCCGCGCGCGGCGTGCTCCACCGCGGCAAGCACCTTGTTGCAGCGGGAGCACCTCACGCCCAAGACAGCCGAGCGGGCCCTCCGGACCACCGCTTCTGCTCCCTCCAAGCGCCCAAGGGACCCTACTCCTCCGCCTTGTCGCGCCGAGGGTGGGCCGGACTTCGACCTCTCCGCGCTCAGCTCCGACGAGGAAGAGGAAGAGTAAGATTCTTGGCTGTACTTGTAGTTCTTCAATTCTTGCTGTCTTGTCTTGTATCTGATTTGCTTGGCTCCGAATCCATTCCTTTTCAGGACTCTGGCCCAGAGAGCGGCAAAGAGAGCCAAGGTCCCGGTGGTTGTCATGGAGGACGATCCCACCGCGTCAGCAGGGGGTGCGCCCGAGACCACCTTGCCGGACCCGGCAACCATTCTTCAAAGCAGCCCCATGTTCTTCATATAGATTGTCTCCCATGTTGTAACTTTCATATACTAGTGGGAATTTTCATTATAGAACTTGGCTTGTATATTCCAACGATGGGCTTCCTCAAATGCCCTAGGTCTTCATGAGCAAGCAAGTTGGATGCACACCCACTTAGTTTCAGTTTGAGCTTTCATACACTTATAGCTCTAGTGCATCCGTTGCATGGCAATCCCTACTCCTCACATTGATATCTATTAATGGGCATCTCCATAGCCTGTTGATATGCCTAGTTGATGTGCGACTTTCCTTTTTTTGTCTTCTCCACATAACCCCCATCATCATATTCTATTCCACCTATAGTGCTATGTCCATGGCTCACGCTCATGTATTGCGTGAAAGTTGAAAAGGTTTGAGAACGTCAAAAGTATGAAACAATTGCTTGGCTTGTCATCGGGGTTGTGCATGATGTGAATATTTTGTGTGGTGAAGATGGAGCACCGGACTATACGATTTTGTAGGGATGAGCTTTCTTTGGCTATGTTATTTCAATAAGACATAATTGCTTGGTTGGTATGCTTGAAGTATTATTGTTTTTATGTCAAAGGATAGACTATTGCTTTGAATCACTCGTGTCCACATCAAAAATTATCTTTTTTTTATCATTTACCTACTCGAGGACGAGCAGGAATTAAGCTTGGGGATGCTGATACGTCTCCGTCGTATCTATAATTTTTGATTGTTCCATGCCAATATTATTCACTTTCATATACTTTTGGCAACTTTTTATATTATTTTTGGGACTAACATATTGATCCAAAGGCCCGGTGCCGTTCACATACATTGCATGTTTTTGTTTCGCAGAATATCCATATCAAATGGAGTCCAAACGGGATAAAAAGCAGACGGAGCTTATTTTTGGAAAATATGGAAAATTCAGAAGAAAAATCCACCTTGAGGCAGTGTCCGAGGTGGTCACGAGGTAGGCCCCCAAGGCGCGCCCTTGACCCTCGTGGAGCCCACCGTAAAGGCGTGTTGATGCTCTTCTTTGCATAAGAAAGCTAATATTCGGAAAAAAAATCACGGCGAAGGTTTCAGGCCAATTGGAGTTACGGATCTCCATATATACGCGAAACGGTGAAACAAAGCCAGAGAGAACGCAGAAACGGAGAGATAGATCCAATCTCGGAGGGGCTCTCACCCCTCCCATGCCATGAGAGCCAAGGACCAGAGGGGAAACCCTTCTCCCATCTAGGGAGGAGGTCAAGGAAGAACAAGAAGAAGGGGGGCCCCTCTCCCCCTTGCTTCCGGTGGGGCCGGAGCGCTGCCGGGGGCCATCATCATCACCACGATCTTCACCAACACCGCCGTCATCTTCACCAACATCTCCATCACCTTCCCCCTTCTATATCCAGCAGTCCACTCTCCCGCAACCTACTGTACCCTCTACTTGAACATGGTGCTTTATGCTTCATATTATTTTCCGATGATGTGTTCCCATCCTATGATGTCTGAGTAGATTTTCGTTGGCCTATCGGTGATTGATGAATTGCTATGATTGGTTTGAGTTGCATATTTTATTATTGGTGCTGTCCTATTGTGCCCTCCATGTCGGCATGGCGGAGGGATTCCCGCTGTAGGGTTTGCAATATGTTTATGATTTGCTTATGGTGGGTGGCGTGAGTGACGGAAGCACAGACCCGAGTAAGTAGGTTATTTGCATATGGGATAAAGGGGACTTGATACTTTAATGCTATGGTTGGGTTTTACCTTAATGAATCTTTAGTAGTTGCGGATGCTTGCTAGAGTTCCAACCATAAGTGCATATGATCCAAGTAGAGAAAGTATGTTAGCTTATGCCTCTCCCTCAAATAGAATTGCAATAGTGATTACCGGTCTAGTAACATAGTTAGTTGCCTAGGGACAATTCCACAACTCCTACCACCACTTTTCCATACTCGTATATTTACTTTAGTTGCGTCTTTATCTAAACAGCCCCTAGTTTTATTTTCGTGCTCTTTACTTTCTTGCAAGCTTATCCAAAAACACCTACAAAGTACTTCTAGTTTCATACTTGTTCTAGGTAAAGCTAACGTCAAGCGTGCATAGAGTTGTATCGGTGGTCGATAGAACTTGAGGGAATATTTGTTCTACCCTTTAGCTCCTCGTTGGGTTCGACACTCTTACTTATCAAAAACTGTTGCGATCCCCTATACTTGTGGGCTATCAACGGGCATGGTAATACATACAGATTCATTTGCAAATTAAAGAAGATTCGTTTGCATTCTCAAATGTAGGCGCACCAGGGTCGTGTCGTGGTGGTCGCGTGTGTCGGACGGACGCGTAGCACCCAGCCACCCACCCAAAAAAAAAGGACGACGACAAAATAAGTTCGGCGCTTCCCACGTTTGGATTGAAATATCTGGCGGCCCCAATTCCAGCCCTGCAAAATCTCCCTTCTCCACCGTCCCCTTCCGCACCCAGATTGCTCAAATCCCTAATTCGCCGCCAACCCAAGCAAAGTTTGAATCGCCCCTCGTCTCGTCTCTTTCCCCACCTCTGTGCCGGACGACGACGACGACGACGACGGTCGCGCTTCACCGCCGCACCGGAGCTACCTCATCTACGCCCTCGTCCACCGCACCGGGTGGTCCACCGACAACGCCGGCCGCCGCAGCCGACGTGCCTCACAGACACCGACTTCCACCGCATCAGGTGCGCTTCACCGACTCCGTCTCCCAGCTTACCGGGGCTACTTCACCGAGCACATCGTCGCACCTCCGCCCCCCGAGGCTGCTGGGGCTTCACCAACGGTCTCGTCCACCGCATCGTAGCGCTCCGCTGTCACTCAAGATCTGCATCCGCGGCGCTGCCAGCCAGCCAAGATCACCCTCAACGGCTCAAGTGACCCGCACTCTAGCTAGGCGAGCATGCCCAAACGCCCGGCTGAACTAGGTATCCACACATCACTCCCTTCACTGTTCCGATGATGTTTGGATATCCTTTCAGTGCTCTCTTAGCTTACACGCCTATCCAACTCTGACTTTAACTCTTATTTCTTCTGGAGATATCATCTGAAACAAGCAAATCCATTTTTTAGCGAAGCATGACGGCGCTACGGGATCTGGTACACATCCTGCACACCCGTATAACCTTGTAAGTATCTATCCTCCGGTACAACAACCAAGGTCGATTCCTCTTATTTGATTAGCCATTTCGTGTAAAAAATGCAGAGGGGGATGCAAGGAGCACAAGGCCTGCACATCCAAGAAAGTGGTAACATGTACTTGTACATGGAACATCCCAAGCGCAAGCAGAGCTGTAGTGAGCCTGTACAATGAGCTAGCGTAAGTCCCTGCATTTCATTTAATTCGTACTGGCATTCGTGTATGATTTGTGTGCAATATCGGATCCACGAATTCAAGTTACCAGGGGCGAACGTTTAACTTAAAAAATACGAAGGCACTTGCACTCCAGAAATCAACATAACTTGATAAATGTGAAGCTACATGCACTTTGAAAACCAGCTAATGATCCAAAGTAGTTCAGATTATAAACACTAAATGATGCAAGCACCAAAAAAACACAAAATGCAACATGGTGTAGAAGGACTACAAACATGGTCTGTACCTGCTTGAATTATTCGTTCTCTGGCTGAAAAATATCGAAGTGTAATTGCACCTATAACCAGTGCGCAAACTGCATATCAATATATCTATCCTGCACAAGTATGCCAATAGTTTCAAACAACAGATTTAGAAAAGTATTTATGCTACGTTGTCATGATACAGGGACTTTCTGGTAGATGGCCTCGACATTTCCTCAAGCCATGAAAATGCACTATAATTTTCTTGTCATCAATGCCTGCAAATCTCGATGTCTCTCTCAACATAGCAGATCATCATTAGACACTAAATCCTTCAATGGGAGCTTGCAAAATGCTTGCATTAGATGCCTCATTAGACACTATATGTTCATCACCAGGAGCATGTAAAATGTTTGCATCAAATCCTTCATTAGTAATCTGTTCATTAGACACTTCAGGCTCAAGAACAACATGAGCTTGGATGTTTGCACCGGAAACTTGATTAGATACATCAGATTCACTCAGTTCAGTATTGATTGGGGGAGTTATAAAATAAGTAGAAACTGGTTTCATTTTCTCATAGATTCCCTACATACAAGCAGTTTTATAACACCATTAGGTTTAACTATTGGCCAGAAATTGAAGAGTTGAATTAGATATAATCAGGGTTGTGATGTACCTGCTCGCTGCGCATGCTACTCTTGCAAGCTGCCACATCGTCTGCTTGTGCAAGCTCGATGCCATGCAGTCTTGCCGCCGCCGCTGCCTCCCACGCAGGCTACACCCAGGGTTGGATCTTCATCTTGTTGTCCTTCCATTCGCTTGAAGCCCGGCGACCGCCCTCCAACGAGGGCGCGAGGAAGTGCTTGTCAGTCTGTCCAGTGGCAGCTAGGTTAGGAGCGAACCAGACTGGAGGCTGGAGCGGATGAATTGGTATTTTTCCTGCTGTTTATCAATATGGGAGGCGCTCGTTTGGGCCGCGAGCCTGCTATAGGGCCTGCCTTGCACTTATGTTATTGGCCTATCCAAATTGAAACATTTTTCTTCATTTTTACATTGCACCTTTCGCATGCGTTGGGACGAACAAAACTAGCCTGGGCCAACCTGGATGACTCAAACTAGGTGCACACTTTTGAGCCACCCGAGACGGCTGCCCATACCAGCCCCTATGGTGCACTACTAGGGAAAAGCCTAGCAGCAGCGCGGGTTTTAGTCCTATCGATGGCCTTGGGAAGGAGCGCTTCGATAAGGCGCCATGACTAAAGCTTAGCGGCCGGCCTGGACCTCTTATTCTTTGCTAAAATGATCTAGTAGTAGCGCCCCTCAAAGGCTTCTTTGGTAATTAGTAGTAGCGCCTCCTCCTTTGCTTACTACTATTATTTAGTATTTTATTTCTTTTTTATTTCATGTTGTATTTCATACACCTTTACACAATTTTTCATACAACAGGAATTTAGAGACTGTTTTTACATCATAATGAGTAGGTGAAACAACCGTGGACTAGTTTCAAGTGGATGGACATCCACTTGAAACTAATCCACGGTTCTTTCACCCAATGATATAATAAATATCATATCATATCATTAACAACTTATCATCATAATACATCATTTTCATATAACACCTCCTCAAGATCATCGTTTTCATCAATGAGACATCACATAGGACCTACTACATTCTCTTAGGACCTCATAGGACCTACTACATTCTCTTAGGACCTACTATATTCTCTAAGGTAAAATAGCAAAAACAAGATAGCCCTGACTCTCCATTATGGAGAATGGAGATTATCCTGTCTCCAATTCTTGCCTTCGCTTAATGTTACTTCCAAGAACCTCCTTGTAATGTCCAAACATTTTTTTCCATTATTTGATTAGCATGTGTTCACCGCCTTTAGAAATCCGATATGCACAGGTGAGCTCCTTAGATTCACCTGGCTGTATGTTCATAACTACAAGGCGACCATTTTGATACATTAGATGAGGCACACAATCCATCGGGATTTCCTGTTGAAAAACATAGTAATAACTTCGTAGTTAGCAATGATGTACTAGTTTTAAAAGTATGCAAAAGATGCACGGATATCGTAATAGTAAAAAATCTTACCAGTGTATCTCCATAGAAGTTACCGTGGTTCAACATGTGCACTAGTAGCACGTATTCACCATAATTTGGAGGAGTTCGATAATAGGTATTGTAATTCTGAAGAAAAGTACAATAAGCAATCAGATGACTTTTCTCCTTATAAGTTAATTCGAGCCATCAATGTAGTGGGTTTTTTTCTGCCATCTTACGCACATTCTTTGAAGATTCAAAATAATTTGTCAATGGAAATAAGCTGTCAACTATTTTGAAATAAACAATATAAATTAGTTAATAACTATGTTTGAGAAACTCACATTTCGGTAGAATCGAAGCGTATCAACAAGGACCCAAATGTCCATATTGTCTTGCTTTCGATGTCGGGATCACCAAGATCCATGGTGACAATCATACCCTCATAAAACCATACATTTTGCAAAGTGCTTCCCAATTTTGGCAACTAAAATGGGTTATGCTCGAGCATTGCACAGATTTACTTCAAAATCCATATCATGATGGGTCCTTAGGTGTATTTTCTTTGTTTCGAAATTTTCATGGTCTTCAAAACCCATCCTCTCCAAGACATAGCGTCTTGCATGGCATGGGATAAGCTAGTCGAATTGTAAAATATGAAAATTAGACGTTGAAATAGTTGAAGTCATGCTTAATTACGAAACAAAACTCTTGTCGTTGTTGCGTACCGTTTCAACATCGAAGGTCTCCTCGAGCTTAATCTTTGAGCGCCGATCTTCGCCCAAATTCAACGAACTGTCGCACATACCTCGATCGTCGTGGCACCAGCTGCACTCCCGGGAGGCTGTAAATCGTCCGAGTACGACATTTCCTACGTTCATAATTCAAAGATTAAACTTGTACATATTCCAGCACAAGTCATGCCGTAATTCACGAAAAAATCCGGCATGAACTTTGCTAAAAAGGACATATCGGCGCTTTGAAATTTGCGGAACGGAAATTAATCAACACTCCGGCAAAACATAGGCCACTCGGAGATGTAAACTGAACATGAACGGCCACTTGGACATCCACATATCCTATTTGAGCAACAACACAAGATGTACAAGGATATTTGGCTGGTCTCACCTCGATGTCGGAGGGTCGGGTGGTGAGACGGCAATGAGGGATGTCGGAGGGGTCGGTGGCAGGGGACGACGGCGGGGATGTCGGAGGGTTGGTGGAGGGGACGACGGTGGTCACCGAGAAACCATATAAGTTATCACTAATACATCCCGAATAATTGCTTAAACTAAAAAATAACAACAAATATGACATGTTCAACTAGTTTTATTAATTCAACTAGTTCTTACTAAATATAAACTTACTATAAATAGAAAAAAACTAGTTCTTTCTAAAAATAAAGTAGTTCAACTAGTTATATTAATTATCTTACTAAAAATACATTAGTTCTATTAATTCAACTAGTTGAACTAGTTTATTAATTTACTTAGTTAACTAGTTCAACTACAACTAAAAAATCTAGTCTTGACTAAGCAACATCTAGTTAACTAGTACCATCACTACTAGTAATTAACATCTACTACTACTAAAAATCTAGTACTAACTAAGCAACATCTAGTACTAGCTATGAACCCTAAATTAACATCTACAACTACTAAATCTAGTACTAACTAGTGGCGGGGTGGGGCTGACGGAGGTAGCTAGGCGGCGAGGTCGAGGCGGTGGGAGGAGGTCACTGGCGGGAGGAGGGAGGAGGGCGGCAGCAGCGGAGGGAGGAGGGCGGCGGCGGAGGAGTGAGGGGCGGCCGCAGGCGGAGGGAGGATGTGTGAGGAGGAGGGAGGAGGGACGGAAGGAGGGGAGTACCTCGGCGGCGGACGGACGAAGGCGGCGGCGGCGGCACCGCGGGACGAGGGTTAAGGGGCGAGAGTGAGAGTGTGAGTGAGGGCCGGTCGTGCGCGTGGGGATAAGGTAGGGATAGTTGTAGCGCATTTGCCAAAACGCGCTACAGCTAATCTGAATAGCGATGGCGCTTTGCACATAAACCGCTACTGCTAAGTCTAACTATACAAAAAATACGTCAATGCAAAAATACATTGGCCATCAATGATCTTTTTGTGTACAATCTGAATTGTCAATATGAGTCCTCTCTGGTAGGAACCGGAGAGGACTCATATTGCGGCCACAAATTTTACACATAGAGTTCAGTGAAGACCAACTGGTTGTGATAGTTTCAGAAATAACATATTTAAGGTGGTAAACACCACATTCACGGGCGAGGTGGGACTAAACTTGTGGGCTGATCTTAGCGATAGCGGTTTTCCTATAAGCGCTGCTGCTAACTTCTATAGCGATAGCGATGTTCAATATAGTGCGCTCTTGCTATAACTAGCGGGGCGAGGTCATGGCAATTATAGCAAGAGCGCGGTTTGTGGTGGACGCTCTGCTATTTTTCGCCTGGCGTTTTGCTAACACGCGCTGCTGCTAAATAGCAGCAGCGTGGTATTTTTGGGAGCGCTGCTGGTAAGATTCTGTGTATAGGCTTTTCCCTAGTAGTGGTGGCGTCGCCCCTTTTTGCATGTATGATAGGGGCAGTGAAAAGTATTCCAGTGGCGCTTTTGATTTACCCACAGAATGGTTGAATTGCTTGTTTCTATGAACTGAGTTCGCCAATAATGTGAAGGATGCCAGTATTTTCATCCTATTGTAGATTGCTTAGATCTCGATATGCCAAAAATAATCGCATGAAATATACAGTAAAAGCCAGTGTGATGTGTGTGGCTACAACTAGTCTGACTACACGTCCTCATATAACATATCAAGGACGCACGATCTTACCAGATTAACAATTCGACTTACCAATCCAGTGTGGGAAGAAATAGGTATTGGGACTGCGTATCCAAGCAATTGATGCCATGGACTCCTTCGTACAACCTTGTAAGCGAAAAAGAAGTTGCAGTGTGCCTGTACAAAGAACTAGCGTAAGTTCAGTTACCTGCTTCTCGGAATTTTAGTTAGCCACTTATTGCAAAAAAATTCAATTACGTTGCTTGGCTTAATTTAGTTTGCTACTGATTACATAATGCCACAGCCTGTTAATCCTATTATAGACTGCACCTATCTATGTGTTTGATACTTACTGTTAAGAATTACCTTTTTTGCCTGAACTTAAATAGCTACTTCTATGTTTAACTGCTTTGCTGCTGCAACAACGGGTTACAATGATGTTAATAACTACTTTTCAGCATCAAATTGAAACTCTTTAATTCCTTGTTTGTTTAAATGGTTTGCTGTTATAACTCCCAGTTGAGATGTTTTGCTAACTTCAACTTTTCTGAATCCAATTGGAACTTTAATGGCAAAATAGGTTAGCCCAAGATCAAAGGGCGAGGTCCCCATGGACGTTGCATCATCCCACAGCAGTGGCACCGGCCCAATCGTGCATTATGAATTGCCAACTGCTGATGCTCTAGAGGCTAAACTAGTGGTAGAAAGATATTCTGCTTTCTGCACTTAGAGATGAAGTTGACATGTTGAGGAAGCAAATAGCACAATTAGTAGTAGTACTCAAGACAACCATTAAATATTTGGTGGATTTCAAAACGAAGCAAGCTGACACTGACCACATTGTTAAGGTCCTGAAGGAAAAAAGGAAATTAAATTCCCACTTGGTAAATTATAGGTGAAATGTTATTTCCATCACTGAATAACCTTTGTGTTGTTTGTTCATGTAATCAATCAAACCATTTGTTTTAGAGATCATGTAATAATTTTTTTTGTTTTTTGTTTTTTGGTTTGTAATTTTATTTGAGCACAAGTCTGTAGAGTCAGAGACATTTCATTTTGATTGCTGTGCCAGACCTACAAATATGCCAATCGGGCTGAATGTGCATTCAGCAATAATAGTAGTATAGATGGACCATAAGTGGCACGCATCGGAAAGGGCCAAGATGCTGTAGTAGCTTGGCTAAAAAAAGGATGTTGTTGTAGCAAAGAAAAGTACAAATGACACGGCTTATGTATGTTAGTTGATATTATTGATCCATATACTCTATAAGTGTTTATATATGCATTAGTTATATACATTCTTGGTTGATTCACTCGGTATTTGAATCTTGATACATCGCTTGTGTACATATCTAAATGGGAGAACACATTATGATGCGTGTGACATTTGAGTTGGACATGAAGTGTTCCAAATATTCGAATTCACCTTAAACTGGATTCTAGCTTCTGAATTTGAGTATCGGCATTTGTAAACCATATTCATATATGACAGTGGAATACATCTTTGTCGTCCTTTTGAAGATATATAAAAACACATGAATTATTTATAAAGATTTGTATAGGAATACAAAATGGATTCGAATTTAGTTGCTGTGGTAAACGTGGATGCTTATTGTCCCAAAATTGAAAGAAGCGGCAAAATGTCCACTCCCGTCGGCTGCCCGAAGCCAAGTGTTTGGGAGATGGAAATTACTGTCTACCCATTACACGGACAATCCATCGGCCCGATTTCCACTGCGCTAAATAGGGGTAGGATAGTAACTTCAATAAGACGTGACACGACCGCCTCTGAGCCCATTCCGACACGGTGGGAGCCAAACATGGGTGGAAAAACACATTTGATTCAAGCCCGTCCGAAAGACCTATGTTTCTCCCTCCATTTCCCCATTCATACACGGTGGGCGGCAAAACAAACTCGACTCGGCCGAAATCGATGTAGGCAAATATTTTAAATAGGGGTAGGTTTGTAACTTCACTCAGACGTGACACAACCGCCCTACCTGTCAGCCCCGTTCATACACCGTGGGCGCCAACCATGGGCGCCAACCATCCTCTCCTCGCCCGAAATCGCTCGGGGCAAATATTGGCGAGATGCGAGATTACCGTTGTATCCCCAACCGACGAGACGTCCAAATTTTAAACGGGGGCTAAGTTCGTAACTTTTCCCATATTTCAGACGGTAGCGTCCCAAAAACATGGTTCCCCATACCTCTCCCTCCATTTTCCCATTCATACACCGTCCCGGCCAGAACACCATCCCCACACCAGCCTCCGTCCGCCACCCCATCCATCGCCGCCGCCGTCCTCCACCACATCCATCGCCGCCGTCCTCCACCACATCCATCGCCACCGTCCTCCACCATGCTGGAGCGCCTACCAAGACCGCGTCGTCCACTGCTAGAGATGGATGTTTCTCGTCCACGGTGACGGACCAAGACCCTTGCATCACGTCCTCTCGCTTCATCGGCGCCGTCGTCCTCTTTGCCGGGGCCGCTCACACGACCTTCTCTTCCACCGCAATGGGACTTATCCCCCGATGCACCCGTCTACCATTGCAGATCTGCTTCAACGCCACCGACAGCCATCGCACCCCCGATGCATACACGACGCCGCAAGAGAGGTGGTACTTCATATCTCCTCAACTTTTTGATCTCAACCAGAAAATTGATCTTAACTTGGTTACTCTACTTTCTTTTCAGCTCTTAGAATTTAGTTCTTAGTTCGAAGCAAACAATGGTTGCTAAATATCATTTCTTCGGTTTCCCCCTTTTATGATCACTGAATGATCAGAATACGTGCTTCGTGTCATAATAGCACTGCTCGACCCATCAAGCTAAACAACCTTAGTTGTTCAAATACGAATCTGATATTATTAAAACAGATTCGTTTAATTGGTCAGCTAAATGTTCCTAAATTAGTTTCGAAAATGCATGTTCGCCGCTCGGGTGTGTATCTCTACAGGGTGCCCACGGTGGGCTGGCCCACCCTGGCATTTTGGGTCGTCCCAAGCCCCGATTCCCCTCTGTTCTGGTGCGCGCTTCCGATCTCTACTCACCCTCAGCCGCCTGCCTCGTCGGCGACTTGCCGTCCCCGGACGACATGACTCTAGGAGGAGACGCAGGACTAACAGAAGGTCAGGAGTCGCTCGCCCAACAGCGTCACCGCTGCCCGGGCACGCCGCCGTGCCTACCTTCCCAAATTGCTCAGGCCTGTGTGTCCAGCACCCACTAAGCCAACCCAATTTATCCCGAGATAAGTCCTCAACACTCGTGAGCCACTCCTCATCACCCATTTTCTAATTGATTCATTACTCATTAGGCAGGACTTGTCATTAGGGTTTGTTGTGTGCTCAGTGCTACCTACACTTAATGGTTCAGATGTATTTCGGTAATCTTTAGTACCTGTAAAGTTCACAGGGTTTTCAACTAGTCATTTTGGATTGTTGGTCGTAGTGACATTGACCCAGATTACTACTACAAGCCAGGTTTGTTGAAAATTTTACTTGTCTTTCTTACTCATTCGATATAATAACCAATTATTCACGTCGATTAGTTGCAAACAATAAGTGCTAGACAAACTTCTTGATTCAGATTTTGGACGGTCTCTTACTGCAGTTACAATTCTGATTGATTCACTACATCTATGCTTGCCTTGTCATATTTCTTGTCAATATTATTTTAGGATGGACCACCCTATTACTAAATACTGCAACCGTAGACATGAGTGAATATTATTTCTCTATGTGATCTCTTCCATCATGTGTGGGCAACGAACACTACATTGTATAGAAAGAAAGTGGCATTTCCAGCTTTTACATAGTGATACGTCTCCAACGTATCTATAATTTTTTATTGTTCCATGCTATATTATATTCTGTTATGGGCATTATTGGGCTTTATTATACACTTTTATTTGGGACTAACCTATTAACCGGAGGCCCAGCCCAGAATTGCTATTTTTTGCCTATTTCAGAGTTTCCCAGAAAAAGAATATCAAACGGAGTCCAAACGGAATGAAACCTTCGGGAACGTGATTTTTGGCACGAACGTGATCCAGAGGACTTGGACCCTACGTGAAGAAATCAACCAGGAAGGCACGAGGTAGGGGGCGCGCCTGCCCCCTGGGCGCGCCCTCCACCCTCGTGGGGCCCACGTTGCTCCACCGATGTACTTCTTCCTCCTATATATACCTCACGCACTTCAAACTACCAGACACGGAGCCAAAAACCTAATTCCACCGCCGCAACCTTCAGACTGCGTGAGATCCCATCTTGGGGCCTTTTTCCGGAGCTCACGAGGGGGGCATCGATCACGGAGGGCTTCTACATCAACACCATAGCCTCTCCGATAATGTGTGAGTAGTTTACCTCAGACCTTCGGGTCCATAGTTATTAGCTATATTTCTTCTTCTCTCTTTTTGGATCTCAATACAATGTTCTCCCCCTCTCTTGTGGAGATCTATTCGATGTAATCTTCTTTTGCGGTGTGTTTGTTCAGACCGATGAATTGAGGGTTTATGATCAAGTTTATCTATGAACAATATTTGAATCTTCTCTGAATTCTTTTATGTATGATTGGTTATCTTTGCAAGTCTCTTCGAATTATCAGTTTGGTTTGGCCTACTAGACTGATCTTTCTTGCAATGGGAGAAGCGCTTAGCTTTGGGTTCAATCTTGTGGTGTCCTTGTTGCCATCGAGGATAACAAGATGAGGTTTATATCATATTGCATGAATTTATCCCTCTACATCATGTCATCTTACTTAAAGCGTTACTCTGTTCTTTTGAACTTAATACTCTAGATGCATGCTGGATAGCGGTCGATGTGTGGAGTAATAGTAGTAGATGCAGTAGGAGTCGGTCTACTTGTCTCAGACGTGATGCCTATATACATGATCATACCTAGATATTCTCATAACTATGCTCAATTACGTCAATTGCTCAACAGTAATTTGTTCACCCACCATAATACTTATGCTCTCGAGAGAAGCCACTAGTGAAACCTATGGCCCTCGGGTCTATTTTCCATCATATTTAATTTCCCGACAACAAGCTATTTCTTGCGCCGTTTATTTTACTTTCTTTACTTTGCATCTTTATCATAAAAATACCAAAAACATTATCTTATCATATCTATCAGATCTTACTCTCGTAAGTGACCATGAAGGGATTGACAACCCCTTTATTGCGTTGGTTGCGAGGATTTATTTGTTTGTGTAGGTGCGAGGGACTCGTGCGTGGCCTCCTACTGGATTGATAAGTTGGTTCTCAAAATCTGAGGGAAATACTTACGCTGCTTTACTGCATCACTCTTTCCTCTTCAAGGGAAAACCAACGCAGTGCTCAAGAGGTAGCAAGAAGAATTTCTTGCGCCGTTGCCGGGGAGTCTATGCAAAAGTCAACATACCAAGTACCCATCACAAACTCTTATCTCCCGCATTACATTATTTGCCATTTGCCTCTCGTTTTCCTCTCCCCCACTTCACCCTTGCCATTTTATTCGCCCTCTCTTTTCCGTTCGCCTCTTTTTTTTTGCTTGCTTCTTGTTTGCTCGTGTTACCATATGCTTGCATCTTCGCTTGCTAAAAGTTTATGTATCCTCATCCACTTGCTAATCTCTTTAAGAGATCCAATTATGATGAACCAATTTCTAGTGATTTGAGTGCACTAGATTATCTTTATGAGGTTTTGCTTGAAATTCGTGAACCTGAAAATTGTGATGAAGAAATTTATGAAGAGATTCACGATAGCTCCTTGAATAAAAAGCATGATTGCAATGATTTTACTATAAATTATCTTGATGTCAATTGTGCTAATAATATGCAAAACCCTAAGCTTGGGTATGCTAGTTTTGCTATGTCTACTACTTGTTGCAATGATCATGATTGGGGTGATTCTTCTTATGATCTTGAAAATTTATTTAAGCCCCATGATGAATATGAGATTGATAATAATGTTTGCAACAATATTGAAAGTGGGTTTGGTAGTGTCGACTTTAGATCCCACTTATTTGGAGAGTGTTTCATCTTATGAATTTTTTGATAAATGTGGGTTTGGAGAGGTCATGACTTTAGTTAATGTTAATCCCACTATTTTGGAAGAGTGTCAACTTTGCATGCATGTGGGTCGTGTTGAAAATATTTTATGTGATAGCTATTTTGTTGAATTTGCTTATGATTCCACATGTAATTATTATGAGAGAGGAAAATATGGTTGTAGGAATTTTCATGAAAATAAATTACCTATCGTCATGTTGAGATTGCTATCGTCTCTTTCTTCTTCCTTGCATATGCTAATTTTTGCTTGCTATGATAATTTGTTTTCTTATGAAATGCCTATGCATAGGAAGTATGTTAGACTTAGATGTGTTTATCACATGTTCTATGATGATCTCTTTGTGCTTTAATTCCTATCTTTTATGTGAGCATCATCGAAATCTCAATGCCTATCTAGGGGCGTTAAACGATAGCGCTTGTTGGGAGGCAACCCAATTTTATTTTAGTTTTTTTTTTTGCTTTTTGCTTCTGTTTAGGAATAAATTTTTGATCTAGCCTCTGGTTAGGTTTTTTTTTATGTTTTAATTAGTGTTTGTGCCAAGTTAAACCTATAGGATCTTCTTGGATGATAGTTATTTGATCTTGCTGAAAATTCCAGAAACTTTCTGTTCACGAAAACAATTGTTAAAATTCACCAGAACGTGATAAAATATTGATTCCAATTGCTGCTGATCAATAAACAAATTTTATAAGTCGTCCTATTTTTGCTGAATTTTTGTAGTTCCATTAGTTTGCGTTAGTTACAGATTACTACAGACTGTTCTGTTTTCAACAGATTCTGTTTTTCGTGTGTTCTTTGCTTATTTTGATGAATCTATGGCTAGTAAAATAGTTTATAAACCATAGAGAAGTTGGAATACAGTAGGTTTAACACCAATATAAATAAAGAATGAGTTCATTACAGTACCTTGAAGTGGTGTTTTGTTTTTCTTTAACGGAGCTCACGAGATTTTCTGCTGAGTTTTGTGTTGTGAAGTTTTCAAGTTTTGGGTAAAAGATTTGATTATGGAACAAGGAGTGGAAAGAGCCTAAGCTTGGGGGTGCCCATGGCACCCCAAGATAATCTAAGGACACCTAAAAGCCAAATCTTGGGGATGCCCCGGAAGGCATCCCCTCTTTTCGTCTACTTCCATCGGTAACTTTACTTGGAGCTATATTTTTATTCACCACATGATATGTGTTTTGCTTGGAGCATCTTGTATTATTTGAGTCTTTGTTTGTTAGTTTGCCACAATCATCCTTGTTGTACACATCTTCTGAGAGAGACACACATGATTCGGAAATTATTGCAATACTCTATGTGCTTCACTTATATCTTTTGAGTTATATAGTTTTTGCTCTAGTGCTTCACTTATATCTTTTAGAGAACGGTGGTGGATTTATTTTATAGAAACTATTGTTATCTCATGCTTCACTCAGATTATTTTGAGAGTCCCACAAAACAGCATGTTAATTTGCTTTAATTATGCTAGGCATTTAAGACTAGTAAAAAAATTCTTATGAGTGTGTTGAATACTATGAGAAGTTTGATGCTTGATAATTGTTTTGAGATATGGAGATGGTGATATTAGAGTCATGCTAGTTGAGTAGTTGTGAATTTGAGAAATACTTGTGTTAAAGTTTGTGATTCCCATAGCATGCACGTATGGTGAACCGTTATGTGATGAAGTCGGAGCATGATTTATTTATTGATTGTCTTCCTTATGAGTGGTGGTCGGGGACGAGCGATTGTCTTTTCCTACCAATCTATCCCCCTAGGAGCATGCGCGTAATACTTTGCTTTGATAATTCGTAGATTTTTGCAATAAATATATGAGTTCTTTATGACTAATGTTGAGTCCATGGATGATACGCACTTTTCTTCCTTCCACCATTGCTAGCCTCTCTAATACCGCGCACTTTTCGCCGGTATCATACACCCACCATATACCTTCCTCAAAACAGCCACCATACCTACCTATCATGGCATTTCCATAGCCATTCTGAGATATATTGCCATGCAACTTACCACCATTCCCGCTTTACTATGACACGCTCCATCATTGTCATATTGCTTTGCATTATCATGTAGTTGATATTGTATTTGTGGCAAAGCCACCGTTCATAATTCTTTCATACATGTCACTCTTGATTCATTGCATATCCCGCATCCACGGAGGCATTCACATAGAGTCATATTTTGTTCTAAGTATTGAGTTGTAAGTAAATAAAAGTGTGATGATCATCATTTTTAGAGCATTGTCCCAAGTGAGGAAAGGATGATGGATACTATGATTCCCCCACAAGTCGGGATGAGACTCCGGACTAAATAAAAAAAAGAGAAGAGGCCATAAAAAAATGAGAAGGCCCAAAAAAGTGAGAGAACAAGAGAGAAGGGACAATGTTACTATCCTTTTACCACACTTGTGCTTCAAAGTAGCACCATGATCTTCATGATAGAGAGTCTCCTATGATATCACTTTCATATACTAGTGGGAAATTTTCATTATACAACTTGGCTTGTATATTCCAATGATGGGCTTGCTCAAAATGCCCTAGGTCTTTGTGAGCAAACGAGTTGGATGCACACCCACTTAGTTCCTTTTGTTGAGCTTTCATATACTTATAGCTCTAGTGCATCCGTTTCATGGCAATCCCTACTCACTCTCATTGATATCTATTAATGGGCATCTCCATAGCCCGTTGATACGCCTAGTTGATGTGAGACTATCTTCTCTTTTTTTTGTCTTCTCCACAACCACCATTATATTCCACATATAGTGCTATGTCCATGGCTCACGCTCATGTATTGCGTGAAGATTAAAAAGTTTGAGAACATCAAAAGTATGAAACAATTGCTTGGCTTGTCATCGGGGTTGTGCATGATTTAAATACTTTGTGGGGTGAAGATAGAGCATAGCCAGACTATATGATTTTGTAGGGATAACTTTCTTTGGCCATGTTATTTTGAGAAGACATAATTGCTTAGTTAGTATGCTTGAAGCATTATTATTTTTATGTCAATATTAAACTTTTGTCTTGAATCTTTCGGATCTGAATATTCATACCACAATTAAGAGAATTACGCTGAAATTATGCCAAGTAGCATTCCACATCAAAAATTCTGTTATTATCATTTACCTACTCGACGACGAGCAGGAATTAAGCTTGGGGATGCTTGATACGTCTCCAACGTATCTATAATTTTTGATTGTTGCATGCTATATTATATTCTGTTTTGGACATTATTAGGCTTTATTATACACTTTGATATTATTTTTGGGACTAACCTATTAATCGGAGGCCCAGCCCAGAATTGTTGTTTTTTGCCTATTTCAGAGTTTCGCAGAAAAAGAATATCAAACGGAGTCCAAACGGAATGAAACCTTCGGGAATGTGATTTTTGGAACGAACGTGATCCAGAGGACTTGGACCCTACGTCAAGAAATCAACAAGGAAGGCACGAGGTAGGGGCGCGCCTACCCCCCTGGGCGTGCCCTCCACCCTCGTGGGGCCCACGTTGCTCCATCAACGTACTTCTTCCTCCTATATATACCTCACGCACTTCCCAAAACTACCAGACACGGAGCCAAAAACCTAATTCCACCGCGCAACCTCTCAGACCCGTGAGATCCCATCTTTGGGCCTTTTTCCTAGGAGCTCACGGAGGGGCATCGATCACAGAGGGCTTCTACATCAACACCATAGCCTCCGATGATGTGTGAGTAGTTTACCTCGGACCTTCGGTCCATAGTTATTAGCTAGATGGCTTCTTCTCTCTTTTTGTATCTCAATACAATGTTCTCCCCCTCTCTTGTGGAGATATATTTGATGTAATCTTCTTTTGCGGTATGTTTGTTGAGACCGATGAATTGTGGGTTTATGATCAAGTTTATCTATGAACAATATTTGAATCTTCTTTGAATTCTTTTATGTATGATTGGTTATCTTTGCAAGTCTCTTGAATTATCAGTTTGGTTTGGCCTACTAGATTGATCTTTCTTGCAATGGGAGAAGTGCTTAGCTTTGGGTTCAATCTTGCGTGTCCCTTCCCAAAGGATGAGGGGCATCAAGGCATGTATTGTATTGTTGCCATCGAGGATAACAAGATGGGGTTTATATCATATTGCATGAACTTATCCCTCTACATCATGTCATCTTACTTAAAGCGTTACTCTATTCTTTTGAACTTAATACTCTAGATGCATGCTGGATAGCGGTCGATGTGTGTAGTAATAGTAGTAGATGCAGGCAGGAGTCGGTCTACTTGTCTCGGACGTGATGCCTATATACATGATCATACCTAAATATTCTCATAACTATGCTCAATTCTATCAATTTCTCAACTGTAATTTGTTCACCCACCATAATACTTATGCTCTCGAGAGAAGCCACTAGTGAAACCTATGGCCCCGGGTCTATTTTCCATCATATTTAATCTCCCGACAACAAGCTATTTCTTGCGTCGTTTATTTTACTTTCTTTACTTTGCATCTTTATCATAAAAATACCAAAAATATTATCTTATCATATCTATCAGATCTTACTCTCGTAAGTGACCGTGAAGGGATTGGCAACCCCTTTATTGCGTTGGTTGCGAGGATTTATTTGTTTGTGTAGGTGCGAGGGACTCGTGTGTGGCCTCCTTCTGGATTGATACCTTGGTCCTCAAAAGCTGAGGGAAATACTTACGCTGCTTTACTGCATCACCCTTTCCTCTTCAAGGGAAAACCAACGCAGTGCTCAAGAGGTAGCACATAGGCTTCGATCTTTTACAGGGAATACAATCTGCCTACTTGCTTTGTGTCGCACTACCAACACTCCACCCTTGAAGCTAAACATTATGCCACTCATAATTCCTTAGTTTATTTGTTCAAATATGAATTTCATATAATTCTAATGTTCTTACTTCAGTTTTGAAATGTGTGTCTACCTGTTATAGAGACATAAGGGTTTGTATTTACGTGTGTGGTCCGTCAAAGACGGTTGGGGGGTAAACTTTGCATATGCAGGGGTTTATAGTGAGACACTCTTTGAGTTGAATCCGCAATGCATTCCATAGATAATATGACTACTTTTTATGTTTTCATGAATCTCAGATTCTGAACAGCATCATAATGATTGAACTTGCGCGCATGAGAAGAATAAAGCAGAACAATGCCATGGCTGTCAAACTTGGCATTGAGGGACTGAAATCAAGTCTGGATGCAATGCAATGCAAACGCTCTCCACCTACAGATTCATGCTCAGAATATGATCCTAACAGTGATTCTGAGCTAGAGGGAGACCTAAGTCAATGTAGCTTCCTAGTGGAGGAGTCACAGGAAGATGCCCTATCTTATTCACCCATCAAGGTGCTTGCTCTAACTTTCCAAGGTTATATTTGTCGCACATATCTTGCAACTGATGCTTTGCATTGCTTCTACTTTGTTGAACTGCCATTAGCTTAGTTTACACATCGTGTATGTGAATACGACCTGCCTATCCATTTTCAGTACATATTCCATCTGTCATTGAGGGAGTCCCGGACTAGGGGGTGTCCGGATAGCCGGACTATCGTCACGGCCGGACTCCAATACTATGAAGATACAAGATTGAAGAGTTCGTCCCGTATCCGGATGGGACTTTCCTTGGCGTGGAAGGCAAGCTTGGCGATACGGATATGTGGATCTCCTACCATTCTAACCGACTCGTAACCCTAACCTATCCGGTGTCTATATAAACCGGAGGGTTTTAGTCCATAGGACGACAACTTCATCATCCACAATCATACCATAGGCTAGCTTCTAGGGTTTAGCCTCCTTGATCTCGTGGTAGATCTACTCTTGTACTACCCGTCTCATCAATATTAATCAAGCAGTAGGGTTTTTACCTCCATCGAGAGGGCCCGAACACAGGTAAAAACATTGTGTCCCTTGTCTCCTGTTACCATCCTCCTAGACGGACAGTTCGGGACCCCTACCGAGATCCGCGGTTTTGACACCGACATTGGTGCTTTCATTGAGAGTTCCTCTGTGCCGTCGCCGTCAGGTGGGATGCCTCGTCTCATCTTTAAAGACGACACCTCCGCCCAAAAAGCCTTGGCCACTGGTCAGACTCTTTGGCTTGGCGGTTTTCTCATGACCGCTAGTTCGGCCGCCGCGCCGACGATGACCTCTCGAGTCATCGAAACCAATCTTCATGTTAGTTCGGAACTGGTCGAACAGTTAGATCCGATTGAGCTCTCCTCCATAAACGAGCTCTTGGATCGCATCGCCGCCCCGAGAGTCGCCACAGATTACGACCGGATCGGGCCTAAAACCGATCTAAGAGAGATCAGCTCTCCCCAGGCTACCCATCATGTTGCTGTGATAGAGGAGCAATGCGGCGATTCTTCCCCTACCTTAAGGACTAGTTACGTCCGGATTCCCGATCCCTCCATGCCGGATTCCTCGGAGGGGCGGATGTTGATCAAGCCTGACCCTAAAGTCAGGCGGCGGGCGGACTCATTGGATTGCACTCAAAATCCAAAATTCCGAGTTCAGAAACTTCTCGCCCTTGAGTCCTGAATTGGGCGGGTTAGGATTTAATGCCACCCGCCCACCCAAACATTGGCGATCTCTCTCGAATTCGCAAGAGCCACTTGAAATAGACATCACATCATTCTCGGGCCAGATTCCTCCTGGTTATGAACAGGATAAAGGACTGCCAAGAGGAGGACGCAATCCCAATTTTTTGCAATAATTGCACGGACAAGGGAATCCTAAATGCCATAAGCCGTCGCGAAATCACGCGCTTTGCTGACTTGGTAACCATAATACAAAAATATTGTGCAATGGAGAGCGCCTGGAAAATCGAAAGTAAATTTTGGGATAATCCGGCCCTGAATACATCCCTAGTCCGAACAAAAGGGTGCATCATTATCAAGCACCGTGGTTGAATACCAAAAAACCAAAACCCCCTAAAGGGTATGGAACCATACTGGAGGGTTGGCTAAACGGACCGTGCAAAATTCATAGCACAGAGGGCGCCGCTCCAACTCATAGCCTTCGAGCATGTTGGATACTACGGCAGGTGGCCAAAAGTGGCGAAGAGCTTCTAGCTTCAGAATCCCAGCCCAGCAACACCAGTACGGTCTTAACAGTCTTCGAGACTTTTGCATCAAATAACATGCGAAAACGACAACTCCGCAACCTTGCCAAAATCTACCAAGTAGCAACAATGAATCCATGGAGGACACGGCTATTACCTTCAATGCCAAAGGATTTAACCTAAATTCGAATCGCCTGGCACCGTACCACATTGGTTCTCGGCCCGATAGTAGACGGTTTCGCCTTTACTAAGGTACTCATGGATGGCGGCAGCGGACTAAACCTCATCTATGAGGAAACTCTCAAAAGATGGAAATAGACTGAACCGCATTGAGCGTAAGCAAAGACAACCTTTAGAGGAATAATCCCCCGGGAAGTATGCTGCATAGGAAAAATCACGCTGGATGTAGTGTTCGGCTCGCCGGACAACTACAGGTTCGAGGAGGTCACATTTCAAGTGGCCCCATTCAACAGCAGATATCATGCGATACTAGGACGAGAGGCATTCACAATTTTCCAAGCTATTCCCCATTATGGGTACATGAAGCTTAAAATGCCCGGTCCGAACGGAATCATCACTCTCGCTAGTGATCCGAGCATAGCACTCCGCACCGAAAATAAGACAGCTGCACTAGCCCTCGAGGCACTATCCGAAGCCCTAGCGGCCGAGGAACTCACTGTGATGCGCTCCACGGTGAACAGGGACGATGTGATACTTGATAAAAGATCCAAGTCCACTTCTTTTAAACTAGCGGATGAAATAGTCAAATTCCAGGTCCACCCAACTGTCGGGGAAACTGATCCACGAACACCTATGGGACCGGCGGACCGAGCCCCTTTCGGTTCGGCGAGGGGCGGAGATCGCACGGAGAGCGGATCGAGGAGAAGCACACGAGCAGTTTACCCAGCTTCGAAGCTCTCCGGGGAGATAACACTCCTACTACTGCATGTCTGAGTGTATTGAGTTCTGCTCGGAGCGCTGAGTGCTACAAAGACACTAGCTGCTAACGACCGAGCGTGAGTGTTTTTCTGCCCCCTCCTCGCTATGCGCATGGGCCTCCTTTTATATGCTAAAGGGGTCTCCGACAGGTGGCAATGTAGACAAGGGTAAAATGGAAAAGGAATTGTGGTTGGTACAACTACCGCACGCATAAAGGTATCATACCTAACTCGACGGCAGGGGACAAAGGCATTAAATGCCCGTCTCGCCGCCCAAATAGTGCAAAAAGGACCGTCGGGGACGCCACCGCTACCACGATGGCAATCTTGTCAGCCGCTTGCCATCACAAGACCGCCGCACGCGCCGACAGCTTTTCTTGCCACGCTGCTACCGGAAAGGTCCTGAGGCGACACGCGTTGGTGGATGTGCTTGGAGCGCTGGTACAGAGTGGTAGTTTGTCGCGCAAGCGCCTTTGCCGATCGTTGTCTTGTCGCGTCCGGAAGCTTGTCGCCATCGGGCCTCGACGGACGCGTGGCGCGTCAGCGGCAAGTTCCTTGAGATGCCTTGGTTGGCCTTCGGCAAGATCCTCTTGCCGGGCCTTGTCTCCTTGGCTTGAATACTTTGTTCTTGAATGGCTCCAAAGGAACCACGGAGGACCTTGGCGGTCACCCGGCAAGCCTTGCCGCTGAAGTCTTGAACTGCCCGTGCACAAGTTCGGGATACTAGGGTACCCCTACTCTAGTACACCGGCCAGAGCCCCGGGCCTGGGCCACACACGGTGCCGAAGCGCTGTTGGGCCAGGCCCAAAATAAAGGCCACGGCACGCGCGGCCTGGGTTACGCCAGATATCTCACTCAGATCCACCGCGCCCTCCTCGAACGGCACGGCCGTCGAATGCGGGCGCCGGGAGAGATCGTTGGTGGTTTCTTTATTCGGAAGACGAACGTCTGCCCCTCCCTCTTTATAAGCGGGGAAGCAGGGCAGTTCGCCCATCTCGCCGGTTGCTATTCCAATCTCAAAAACCTCCGCCGCTCCCCTTCTTCCCAAAGCTGAAAGAGAGCAGCGCTCACTTCATCGCCACCGGCACCACCAACACCGTCGATCTCTCTCACCACCTCCGCCATGGCTCCGAAGCCGGGAAGGTTGTGAAGTCGGCCGAGGCGCAGCTGCTCGCCGGCGCCGCGAAGGAGCGGCAACCTTCCCCCTGTTTCGCCGTGAAGGAGCCGAGGAGTATTACTACCTCTTCTGGTCGACGGAGACGCTGAGCGCATCCAAGACGAAGGTACTCTCACTGCCGCTGAACTGGCTCGAATGGATATCCCTTCTTCGCGTTGTTCTTCTCATCAGGCTCGCCCGCCTTTTCTCTCGAAGTTTTTCAGTGACATTATGAACACCTACGGGTTCCGCCTCCTTGACTTCACCCCCAACGCCGTTACGACCATGGAAGTTTTCGACACATCTCTGCGAAAACTTTGTCGGAGTCTATCCAAATGTAGCTCTTTTTCGCCACTTCTTTATGCCCCGAGTTGAGAGAGAGCCTTTATCCGGCGGAATCGCTTTGGATCTCGAGAACGGCAAGAAGGAAGCTTATCTCGGAGGAGAGCTCGCAGCAAGTGGGATGAGTGGAGAGCAGATCGGTGCTAGATTGTCGAGGAGAACCGCAGCCATTTACCGCCCAGCGTAAGCCCCGATGGCGGCAGCAACGATTGGAGCAACGTGGCCCCGGAAGACGATAGGCTGAAGATTGCCGTCACCGGATCTCTACGCCTCGAGCTTGCCGGAGCTCACCGTGGCGCCGTTGGCGCAGATTTTCTTCGCCGTGACGCCCCTGCGAGAGAGGAGGAGGCCGCCGGGAGTTCCAGAATGCGGCGGATATCATGAGGCTGCGCCCGGGCCTCAACTTCAACTTCACCGTCTCGAACCGGACGCGATGCTCTGGAACTGTTCAAGCACGATCCTCAACATCCCGAAGTGTTCAGGTTGCCGAGGGTGTCGTTCGCAACTGTCATTGGGTAACAACTCCTCGCCGACCGCATCCTTGCGATGATGTCATTGCGGCGATTCGCATGGAATTGTCCCAACTTGGCAAGAGCCTGCGCAGACGACGCCATGCAGGAGTTCTTTGACGGCTTGGTAGAAATGCCGGTCGCCCGATGAACAGAAGAGCCTTTACTCGCGACACCACCGATGCGGAGATGCGCCATCGCCACTAGGGGCTGGAAGAGGCGGCGTAGCGCTTGGCCATGGCGAGTTTGGATTCACCGTGAGGAGGCAGAGGCAGTAGAGGCGGCAAGCCTTGCCGGGCGAGAGGAGCTTGCCGGCGAGGGAGAGCTTGTCGTGTCTCGGTTGAGTCGAGCGAGCCCGCCGAGGGCGCTGAGCGACTTCGTTGAAGATCGACTCCTCCTCCTTCTTACCTTCGAGACAGCCGGCTGCAAGCTGAGCCCCCAGCTCCACCAAGAAGGCGTCTCCAAGGCCGGGGGCGTGGCGGCAGACGGATCAACAACGCGCGGCGGCGCTGAAGCGCCTCCACCGTGGCAAGCACTGTCTGTTGAGAGGAGCACCTCACGCCGCTGCGGCAATCGGGCGGGGCCCTCCGGACCACCGCTTCGCTTCCCGCCAAGCGGCTAAGGGAACCTACTCCTCCGCCTTGTCGCGCCGAAGGTGGGCCGGACTTCGACCTCTCCGCGCTCAGCTCCGACGAGGAAGAGGAAGAGTAAGATTCTTTGTTGTACTTGTAGTTCTTCAATTCTTGCTGTTTTGTCTTGTATTTGATTTGCTTTACTCCGAACCTTTTCCTTTTCAGGACTCTGGCCCAGAGAGCGACGAAGAGAGCCAGGGTCCTGGTGATTGTCATCGAGGACGAACCCACCGCGATAGCAGGGGGGTGTGTCCGAGACCACCTTGCCGGACCCGGCAACTATTCCCCAAAGCAGCCCCCAGCGTAAGTATATGGTTTACTTCCTGCTGTTAGGCGCGAATGGGTGCTCTTTCTTTGCTAACATCTGACTATTGGTTTATGCGAGCGGAGCAAGAAGCGATCTCACCAGAGCGCCTCGAAGCCGCTCCCGACATGCCATCTGCTTCGACTACACCGCCAAGGGAGGATTCCCGGCAAGGGAGAATTCTCGACAAGGGACAGATTCTCCGGCAAGGGACAACACCAGCGACTTCGGTATGGAGAGACCACGATCAGAGATCCTAGTCTGTGTAATCCTCTTGCTTGAAAACTTCCCTTGGGTTCTTCTTCTTCTGATTTTCTTTTGAATATTTGCTTGACTTTTCTTCCTTTTCGGTCGTCAGTCCATCCGCCATGAGCCGATGGAAACCGAGGTCGCTGGCGAGGAGAACGCTGCAAGGCAATACCGACGACGCCGCTGTCATCAAGAAGAAGCCGGCGCCGATGATCCCGGGCCGGGCGAGAGGTCGCCAGCTGCCGCCGCAGGAGCTGGCGAGGGTCCGGGCGACGACCGACGGCCCCGAGGCCGCAGGAGCGCCAGCGCCACGCCGACCGCCGATCCTCCGCCGCTGCCGCAGCTGCCAGTTCAAGAGCCCCAGCCCGGCGCTTATTTGACGGCCGGGCGATGGCGTCTTCATCAAGCTCCCCTGGGCGTCGAGCTCTAGGGCGCCGATCGAAGGAGAAATCTTTGATGAAGAGTTGCTCGCCTCCGCTGGGCTGACGCTGGTCGACGCGCCGGACAGCAGCAGCGGCGAGCCTGAGGAGGAGCAGCTGCTGCGGAAGCTGTTGTCGCTCTACCGCGCCCGACAGGCCAAGCTGGTATCCCGAGAAGCGCTTGTCGCGAAGGCAGGAGTGGACATCGAGAAGCATGCGGAGGAGCTCCGGGGCCTCAACCAGGAAGCTCTCCGGTCCCTGGCAGAGGAGCAGGAGCAACTCGCCGAGGAGCATAAAGCCTTCCTCCTCGAGAAGGCTGAAGTTGAAGAGCAACAGCGGCTTGCTGCCGAGAAGCTGTCTGCGCAGGAAGGCGAGTTGGTGCAGCGGAAGGTTAACCTTGACAGCCACGAGGAGGAGCTTGCCGTGCGCGAGCAAACATTCGGCGGGGCTCTCAAGGAAGCAGAGGATGCCGCCGCAGCTGCCGAGGCCGCCAAGAAGGAGCTAGAGACGAAGGTGGCGCAACTGGAGGCCGATCTCAAGGTGAGCGGCGAGGAGCTTGCTGCGCTCAAGCGCGAGCGCGAGAAGGACGCCTACACCCTTGGCGAGCTGCAGGGTCGCCTCGCCGAGAGGAGCAAGGAGCTTAAGCGCCGCCAAGGACTCCAACGCAGATCTTGAGTTGAAGCTGACTACTTTGACCAAGACGCCGGGACGGCGCCAGTGCCAGGAGGTGGTCTTGGAGAAGAGGATCAAGGCCGACGAGGCGCTGCTGGCGAGTGCTGCTGTCACCCAGAACACTTTTAGGGAGAACGTGGAGCACTGGACCGAGGGTCTCGTGGATGTTGCCGCAGCCATCGACAGGGAGCTGGCGCAGCTGGGGATGGAGGATCTCGGGTATTCCTCCGATGAGCACCTCCAACCCAGCGCCAAGCTCAGCTTGTTCTTCAAAGGCGTGGCGGCATGACGGCCTCCAATGACTCGGGAGAAGATCCCAAAGCAGCTGGCCGACGAGTCGCTCAAGATCTGCGCGGGAGCTCTTCAAAAGGTGTTGGTTAAGGTGGCCTTCCGCAACCGAGGCCTCAACCTCACCAACGTCCTCAGGACCTTGCCGCCGGATGCTGATCTGGAAGCGCTCAAGACCCTTGTCGCACCCATTGTGGACAAGGTGAGCGGGATCCAGAGGGTTGAGGGCGATCGTGTAGATTAGGCTGCCTGCTTTCTTTTCTTTTTCTTGTCGCCGCTTGGTCATGTTATGAGAACAATCTGTTAGAGCTGCGACAAGCTATCTTGTAATATGACTCTATTTCGGGTAGCGATTGCTATGTTATTTCCTTTACTTGATTCCTTCCTTTGTATGTTTTTGCCCCACGCTTTTAGGGAACTTGTCACAGGCACCTTAGTCTTGGCGCCGAAAAGTGGACATCAAGAAATCGTCAAGGCGGTGCCGCTACCGACAAGAAACCTTGTCGCAACTAATCGCAGCTCACTTAAGTTGTTGAGCGGACTCGAAACAATGTAAGGGCGCAACTAGCTATGAGTTGGTTCCTCCGCGCACAGGTTTTCCATACAAAGCACGGTCGTTCGAGGAAGATAACTTAAAAAATTTAAAACTGATTGCTCAAACTTTAGCAACTTAGCTTTTTCCGTCGCTTGCTTCCCGGTAAGGCTTAAATTCCAAATCGACGCTTTTAGTCCACACCATTATCTTCTCCTTTCCCGGCAAACTTGTGGGCGAGGGAACCTTCCTTTCTTTGAGAAAGAGAAAGAAGAGAAAATAAAGATATGGAGCCTTATGGCTCGTTATTGCTTACCGGGGGTAGGCGCTGCACAAAGTGTCAGATAACGCATGCAAGAAAAAAAAGTAGAAAGCATGAAATTGACAAGATGTGCGGAGCACATGAGCTTTACTTATGCACGGGGTCTGCGCCCGGCTTCAGACAAAGGATTACATGCAACATCGGCAAGACTTGTACAAAGGTGGTTGCCGGAACAGGTTCCAAGAACCGGCCTCACGGGTAAAACTTACGAAGATGCTCAATGTTCCGTGAGTTGCTCACCGAATGCCATCTTCGGTCTCAAGGCGGACAGCGCCAGGCCTAGTGACTCGCTTTACCCGGTAAGGGCCTTCCCACTTCAAGGCCAACTTGTTGGAATTGTTGGCGGACTGAACGCTACCGAAGAACAAGGTCGCCTTCCTCGAGACTTGGCATTAACTTTGCGGCTATGGTAGCGGCGCAAAGCTTGCTGGTATCGAGCAGCTCGCAGACGGCCTCGAAGACGGTCTTCCTCAAGGAGCAGCGGCGTCATCTTGTCGCGAATCGCTCTTGCTCAAGCTCATCGTAAGCGAGCACTCGAGGTGACCCAGATACACGAGTTCCGTGGGGAGAACTGCCCGCTCCATAGACTAGAGCGAAGGTGTCCGCCGCTGGCTCGATTTGGCGCCGCCCCGATCGACCAAAGAACCACCGCATATCCTCAATCTAGTTCTTTCCGCACTTGCGCAGCCCGCCGAAAGTCCTGGTCTTGAGCCCGCGAAGCACTTCAAAGATTCGCCTCTCCACTTGACCGTTACTTCTCGGATGAGCAATGGTTAAGCGGCAGACCTTGGCGCCAAGATCTTGGACGCATTGCATGAAGGTGCGGCTCGTGAATTGGCGTGCCGTTGTCGGTGATGATCCCGTTAGGGATCCCGGCTGCAAACAATCGACCAAGAACTTGATCACCGACCGTGGTTGCCACCTTCCTCATCGCTTCCACTTGGCCACTTTGTGAACTTGTCGATTGCAACGCATAAGTACTCAAAGCCCCGACAGCTCGGGAAAGGGGCCGAGGATGTCGAGCCCCTGCATCAAAAATGGCCGTGATAAATGGATCGCCCGGAGAGCTTGAGCTGGCTGGTGTATTCGCTGGAATGGAACCGCACGCTTCACACTTGGTTACTTGTGCAGTTGCATCCGGAGGGCTGTCGGCCAAAAGAAACCTTGCCGGAACGCTTTGGCAGAAGTGCTCTTGCGCCAATGTGGTGACCACATATGCCTCTATGTATCTTCGCCAACAGCTTTTGTCCGCCTTCCGGTGAATACACTTCAATTTCACGCCGTTGAGTCTTCTTCGCATGCAGGTGTTGTCGCATAAACCGTGGTACATACTTGATCGCCGGGCTACTCTTTCCGCTTCTTCTTGCTCTTCGGGAAGTTCTCCTGTCTCGAATCGAAACGGACAATCTGTTGTGCCCATGCCGGAGCTTGCGGCTCGACAACAAGGACTAAAGGCACATCTGCCGTTGCGGGAACATCCGCTTCTACTGGCGAGAACTGGGCTCACCGGAGCTTGGCGTTCCCGCAAGCTTGCCGGAGCATAACTTGTCGGGAGCTGCTCGCTTCAACGGCACAAACCCTAGGGCTTGCCGGAGCAGATCGCTTCCTCAAAGACCCTTGGTGTTGATCTTGAGGACCTTCTTGGTGGCGGCTTCGAGCTCTGCCGGAAAATAGTCACCAGAAATCAACTTCCTCTTCTTGCTCTGTCCGCTTGATGGCGTATGTGACGGTTGAGTCAGTTTGAGCACAAAGATCCCTGGTTCCCATTGTGTAACTTAAGTGCGGCGCGACTTCGACGAGCCATCGGCAATGTCGTTTCGAGCTCTTGGAACATGTTCCATCCAGAGGCCGTCAAAGTGCTCTTCTAGCTTTCTCACTTCATCAACGAAGCTTCCATCAACGGACTCGATAATTCTTGTTCACTTGGCTGACGACAAGTCGTGGAGTCACCCCCGATAATGAGCTTCTTGATCCCAAGGTCTCGGCCAAGGATCCACGAGACCGCAAGCAAACCTTCATACTGTGGTATTGTTAGATTGCTTGCTCCTTGGGAAAGTGCATCTGGACTACGTGACTTGAGGTGCTCTCGGTGGGTGCAACAAGTAGCACGCCCAAGACCGCGCCTTTGCAATAGAAGGCACCATCAAAGTACATCAGCCACTCTTTGCTTGCTTCCTTGACGGGATGCTTTCGCTTCGAATTTCTTCATCTTGTGTTACGCCCATTCTGCTATGAACTCTGCCAATGCTACGCTCGGATAGTCGAAGTGCTCTCAAACTTGAGGCTAAAGCTTGAAAGTTCCAAAGTGCCCTTTCGACAATCCTGCCTGCTGTTTCCGGATTTTGGCAGATCCTCTTCAGCCGGAAAACGAGTGACGATTGTGGATCTCATGTGCTTGGAAGTAATGGCGCAGCTTTCTCGAGGCCATGAGAAGGCCGAAAGCAATTTCTGCACACCGTAGTACCTTGACCTAGCCCCTGCGGAAGGGAACCGACAAAGTAACCGGGCGCTGCACCATTCTTTTTTTCTGTGATCTTCTCACGCTACCGGCAAATCCATCTTTGTCGGGACCAGAGCTTGCCGGTGAAGTCCCCGCTTGTCGCCGGATGCATCCGCCGTGGTTGCCGGCTCATCATCCGCCTCCTCTCCGCTATTAACGCAGCACTAACCACTTGATTGGTTGCCGCTTATATATAGCAGCAACTTCTCTTGTGGCTTAGGTGCGACAAGTGTTGGAGTAGAGGATGTATCTCTTTAAGTCTGCAGATTGCAGCCTCCGCTTCCGGAGTCCATTTCATTAGACCTGCCTTTTTCAATATTTTAAAAATGGCAGGCCGCTCAGCAGAACTCTAGAGATAAACCTCTTTGAGAGCGAGGTGAAAGCAACCGGCAAGTCTTCGTGACATCCTTGACGCGGTTTGGTGCTTCAATCTGCTCAATGGCCTTTGATTTTGTCGGGATTGGCTTCAATTCCCGCTGAGACAGAAGAATCCGAGAAGCTTGCGGAGGGACTCCAAACACACACTTCTCGGGGTTAAGCTTGAGGTTGATCTTGCGCAGATTTGCAAAGGTTTCGTCTAAATCTTGAATCGAGTCGCCTTGTCCTTGCTCTTGACCACTATGTCATCCATGTAGGCTTCCACATTTACGTGTATTTATGCGGCTCAAAAGCGCCACGGACTACCCTTGCAAATGTTGAACCAGCATTCTTTAAACCGAAGGCATCCAGATCAAAACTGTATGTGCCACATGGGGTGATGAATGCTGTCTTCTCCTCATCCTCTTCTGCCATGAAGATCTGATGGTATCTCGAGTATGCATCAAGAAATGAAAGCAAGTCACATCCGCCGTGGAGTCAACAATCTGATCGATGCGCGGCAAGGAAATGGGTCTTTGGGACAAGCTTTATTGACATCGGTAAAGTCGATACAGAGCCTCCATTTCCCGCTTGCCTTTGGCGACGACTACTGGTTGGCCAACCACGTAGGATGGAGCACTCCTCTAACAAGGCCTCGCTGCTTCCAATTTCTTGATTTCTTCTGCGATGAATTCTTGGCGCTCCACCGCTTCACGACTTTCGCTTGACGGGCGCGCATGAGGACAGACGGCAAGATGGTGCTCGACATTACTCACAGGGAACACCGGGATGTCGACGGTTGCCACGCGAATACGCCGACGTTACCCATGAGAAAGCAACGAGCGCTTTTCCTATTTAGGGTCGAGAGTGGCATCGATGGTAAAGGTACCACCAAGCCATCCTCCTGGTGGACACCTTCTTGGTCTCTGCCGGAGCTGCCATTGTCTTCTTACACTTGCCGGTGGAGCTCGATGGAAAGCGCCCTCGATGGTAGCGCAGCACTCGAAGAGGTGCGCTTGCCGGAGTGGGCATCGTAACTCTTGCCGGACTTGGTCTTCTTCTTCGCCTGAGCTTCAACGGCAAGTGACTTGCGATCTGTTCGCGGCTGCTGCTTCGGTAGATCTTGTCGGCGCAGATAAGAGCATCCTTCTTGTCGCCAGTGACAGATGACACTTATCAGGCCTCGGCATCTTCAAAGATGTTGTATGCATAGTGAGAGGCTGCCATGAATTTGGCGAGTCTGGACGGCGAGTATCCCATTGTAAGGCAATGGAAAGTCAGCAACATCAAAGTGACCCTCTCAGTCCACGAAGTTCAACTTCACGCTAAATGTCACCGGCAACGTGATCTTTCCTTCGCTTTGCTCCTTCCCGGATTGATTCCTTGGAATGTGCGGTCTCTTCGAGCTTCGCCATCGAGGATCTGGAGTTTCGGAGTACCGCGGAGGAGATCAGGTTCAAGCCGGCCCGCCGTCAACTAGCATCTTAGTGACCTTGAGGTTGCGGATAGTTGGTGAAACCAACATCGGCAAGCACCCGACCGCAGATTATGCGCGATCGGGGTGGTCCTCAATATCAAAGATGATAGCCGTCTCGACCATTTCAGAGGCTGCGTGACTCGACGGGTGGTTCCGCCGCATTGACTTCCCGCACCCACTTCTTGAGCTGGCGGTGTGAAGTATGCGAGAAGCTTACCGCCCGTCAACGCACGTGACCTCTGTGGCTTTTCTGGAACTCCTGCTCATCGGTCTCGTCATCATCCATATCTTCATCGTTGTCGTCATCTTCATCCTTGTCGCGGACGCGGGGAGGTCTGTCTCCTTGCCGCTGCTTGGCCTTGCCGCGGCGTCCTCCTTGGCCGGGGCGTTTCTTGCCGTTTCCTAAGCGGAAGGCCGTAGATGCTGAGGAACTCCGACGGGGAAACTGGTCCACGAACACCTATGGGACCGGCGGACCGAGCCCTTTCGTTCGGGCGGGGGCGGAGATCGCACGAAGAGCGGATCGAGACGCAAGCACACGAAAGCGCTTTACTCCAGCTTCGAGCTCTGGAGAGATAACACTCCTACTGCTGCATGTCTGAGTGTATTGAGTTCTTGCTCGGGAGCGCTGAGTGCTACCGTACACACTAGCTGCTAACGAGACCGAGCGTGAGTGTTTTTCTGCCCCCCATCAGCTTGCACCGCGATGGTGTAGATGCTGAGGAACTCCGACGGATGCGACTTGCCGTCGTACTTCTCTGGTACGTCTGGCTTGAAATTCTTCGTCTTTGGGCCACTTGACTTGCCGCGAGCTCACGAGTGAACGCAAGGCAACCTACCGCGTCACGGCAAGTCGCTGGTTCCCCGGTGCATGTGACATGTCGACAGAGGGCCCGGTCAGCGCTGGTCCAATTGACCTGCGGCTTCTCTTGGCGCTCGATGCGAGTTCGGCGTCTTCTTCAGTCGTTCGTCAGAAGAACTTGGCGCTGATCGCGACGAGCTCGTGGATCGATGATGCGGTGGAGTCGCTGTCGAGGTGGATCCGGGCGAAGTCGGCGACCTTTTGGCCTTCGGGGTGGAGAGTGCATGGTGGTTGCACCCCACCGGGTTTCGCCGCCATCGGCTCGTGCTCGGTAGTCCCGCCATGGGCAGCGATGTACTGCATGCCATGAGTGTCATTGTTGGCGAAGCCGATGAGACTTCGAATGGTGGCCCTCCATTCATCGATCTTGTCCGCCGTTGGAGGGTAATCCAGGAGCAGCTTGAGCTCGCGCCAAAGCTTCTGCTGGGAGTGGTGGGCGGTTGTGGCGAACGCGTAGGGGCGGGATATACTCGGACTTCTAACTATGTTAGAAGGAGTAGTATCCCGCCCAGCTAATCGTGTCTTGCTCGTGCCCGGCATGTTGGCGCAGTATGTTGGTCTTGAGCACCCCGAGATCCACCAGCTCGATGTTGGTCCAACGAACGTATGGCACTGTGAATACCATGACGCTGTCGGTCCTGCGCCTCCTGAAATGGTCGCGGTGCATGTACGGACGCCGAGGTCTGCGCAGCCTTGTCCTTGGGCCTGGCAGCACCATGGGCTCCCTCATCGATGCCCGTTCTTCCGCCGGCGTCTACCCCACCACCCGTTTGCTCCGGTGGTGGTGGGATCGACGTGGACGGAACAGCTGCCGCCGAAGCCTTCTTCTTCGGTGGCATGTCGATGAAGAAGATGAAGATCTAGCTTCGTGTGAACGCCGGATCAGGTTCACACAAACCTCGACGCTTCTACTCGGGCGCCGCCAAAGATGTCGGGAAACTGATCCACGAACACCTATGGGACCGGGCGGACCGAGCCCCTTTCGGTTCGGCGAGGGGCGGAGATCGACCGAAGAGCGGATCGAGGCGGCACACAAGCAGTTTACCCAGCTTCGGAGCTCTCCTGAGAGATAACACTCCTACCGCTGCATGTCCGAGTGTATTGAGTTCTTGCTCGGGAGCGCTGAGTGCTTTCAAGACACACTAGCTGCTAACGACCGAGCGTGAGTGTTTTTCTGCCCCCCTCCTCTACGTTGCGCATGGGCCTCCTTTTATATGCTAAAGGGGTCTCCGACAGGTGGCAACGTAGACAAGGGTAAAAATGGAAAAGGAATTGCGGTTGGTACAACTACCTGCACAGTGTATCATACCTAACTCTGACGGCAGGGGACAAAGGCATTAAATGCCCGTCTACGTCGCCCAAATAGTGCAAAAAGGGACCGCCGTGGACGCCACCGCTGCCACGATGGCAATCTTGTCAGCTTGCCGCTGTTATCGCTAAGACCGCCAGTGACAGCCTCTTGCCACGCTTGGCGCTGAAAAGGTCCTGTATGACGCGTTGGTGGATGTGCCGAGCGCGGGTACAGAGTGGTAGTTTGTCGCTGCAAGCGCCTTGTCAGCGGTCGTTGTCTTGTCGCGTCCGGAAGCTTGTCGCCACCGGGCCTCGCCAGACGCTGCGTGGCGCGTCAGCGGCAAGTTCCTTGAGATGCCTTGGTTGGCCTTCCCGGCAAGCTCCTCTTGCCGGGGCCTTGTCTCCTTGGCTTGAATACTTTGTTCTTGAATGGCTCCAAAGGAACCACGGAGGACCTTGGCGGTCACCCGGCAAGCCTTGCCGCGGGGTGCTGCAACTGCCCGTGCACAAGTTCGAGATACTAGGGTACCCCTACTCTAGTACACCGACACCAACGGACCCTGCAAAGACGGCGTCCATCGGGGCACAATTAAACCCTGATGTAGACGCCACACTACGAACATTTCTACAAGAAAATTGGGACATCTTTGCCTGGCACCCTTCGGGATATGCCGGTATCCCACTTACGTACCGGCAGAGCACAGCCTAAATATCCTAAAAGGATTCAAGCCGTCAAACAGTGCTCTTCGGCGCTTTTCTCCGAACCCAAGAGACAGGCTATGGGAGAGGAGCTAGCCAAACTTTTGGAGGCCGGATTCATCAGAGATATAAAACATCCGGACTGGCTAGTGAACCTGGTGATGGTACCAAAGAAGGATAAATCTGGCGCCTATGTGTTGATTTCAAAGACCTCAATAAGGCTTGCCCAAAGGATCCCTTCCCCCTCCCGCGAATTGATCAAATCATTGATGCCACTGCAGGACACGACTCATTGTGCTTCCTCGACGCGTACTCTGGATACCACCAAATCAAGATGGCAGAGCCAGACCAAGCTGCAACAGCATTCATCACTCCATACGGCCTGTTCTGCTTCAACACAATGCCCTTTGGGCTCAAAAACGCCAACGCAACATATCAGCGCATGATTCGTATATGTCCGCCAACCAGATCGGCAAAACGGTGGAAGCATATGTAGATGACGTGGTCGTCAAAAACCAAACACGCCGAAACTCTAGTAGACGACTTGAGGCTCACATTCGACAATCTTGAAAACATGACATCAAGCTCAATCCGGAAAAATGCGTCTTCGGCGCTCCATCCGGAAAGCTCTCAGGCTTCATTGTGTCCGGTAGAGGAATTGAAGCAAACCCAGCCAAGATTCGAGCTCTGTCACAATTGGATATTCCAAAATACCTCAAACAAATACAAAAATTGACGGGATGTGTCGCGGCTCTAAGCCGCTTTATCTCCCACTTAGGAGAAAAGGCATTACCTCTTTACCGCCTCCTCCGCCAAGACCAACACTTTGAGTGGGCCGGATGCCGCCACGGCCGGACTCGAAGAAATAAAGGCCATTCTGGCAACAAATCCGGTCCCGGCTGCGTAACGTGGGCGAACCAATGCTATTATATATCGCCGCAACACATCAAGTTGTCGGTAGCGATTGCTCGTCGTCGAACGAGAAACGGACAGACACTGGTTCCCTGTTCAAAAACCGGTTTATTATGTGTCCACTGTCCTAACTCCATGCAAGTCCCGGTACCCACACTATCAAAAGATAGCATATGCGGTGTTCATGGCATCTCGGAAGCTGCGACACTACTTTCAAGAGTGTTCGATAACGGTAGCCTCAAAAGTACCTCTTAACGACATTATAAACAACCGCGACGCGACGGGACGGATTGCTAAATGGGCCATAGAGCTCCTTCCATTCGACATAACTTATAAGCCACGACGAGCTATTAAGTCGCAGGTTTTGGCCGACTTCGTGGCCGAATGGACTGAAGCCGAACTCCCTAAAGAGTACGGCGCATACTCCAATTGGATCATGCACTTTGACGGCTCCAAAATGTTGGCTGGGTTTAGGGTTGACGTCGTCCTGACGTCCCCAATCGGGGACACAGTCCAATACGTCCTTCAGATAATGTATACGGACTCCAACAACGCAGCCGAATACGAGGCCCTTCTGCACGGCCTCCAATACGATGCCGTCCCACCCAATATCTTTTTGGAACGGCTGTTCAAGCCATCCGTACTATGGGAAGGGGAGTCCGGCAATAACAATCCGGACCCAACCGCACCGCCCGACGCCGAACACTCTGACACAACCGGAGGCTCTGCCCCCGAGATCACACCCTCTGCCCATGAAATAATGGCGGTTATCGCCCCGTGGACGGAACCATTCCTAGCCTACCTAACTAGGCAGGAACTCCCCGAAGACCAAAATGAGGCTCGCTGCATAGTACGGCGTTCTAAAGCCTATAAAGTCCATGAGGGAGAGCTTTATAAGAAAAGCGCTACCGAGTCCTTCAAAGGTGTATCTCCGAAGAGGAAGGGCGAACCCTCCTGGCTGAAATTCATGCCGGACTGAGTGGGCACCACGCCGTAGCCGGGCCCTTGTAGGCAAGGCCTTCCGCACAGGATTTTATTGGCCGACGGCCCAGGCAGATGCGCAGGACTTAGTCCAACGATGCGTCGGTTGCCAGCTTTTTGCTAACCAAAGCCACATGCCACCCACCGCCTTAAGACTATACCCATCACCCGGCCGCTCATGGTCCGGGGGCTTGACATGGTTGGACCCCTCAAGGAGGAAACCCACAAGCGTAAATACCTATTGGTCATGGTAGATAAATTCACCAAATGGATAGAGGCCAAGCCTGTTAAAGCGGCCGAATCCGGACCAGTGATAGACTTCATATCGTGGGTAGTACACCGCTACGGCGTTCCCCACAAAGATCATCAATCGACAATGGCACCAACTTCACAGCCGATGAGGTCAAACTATGGTGCAAAAACATGGGCATCAAGCTCGATTACGCCTCGGTCTATCACCCTCAAACTAATGGTCAAGTCGAATGGGCAAACTGTCTAATCATGAGCGGCATTAAACCTGCACTAGTGCGATCCCTCAAGGAATCTAACACGACCGGGTTGAGGAGCTTCGACCAGTACTGGGGGCTGCGGACCACGCCAAATCGCACTACCGGATTCACACCATTTTTTATGGTGTATGCGCAGAGGCAGTCTTGCCCTCATGATATAATTCATGACTCACCTCGAAAAGCGCATGTATGAAGAAAGAGAAGCCGAACTCGATCGGCAGGACAGTTTGGACGCATTGGAGGAGGAGCGCGACGTGGCAAAAAGCTCGTTCCGCATTCTATCAACGGCAGGCTCGAAGATATCAAAACAGGGAATGCACGGGCCAAAGCTTATAACGTTGGCGAACTAGTTCTACGCCTGCCGGACAAGAAAAAGGACAAACTCAAGCCCAAATGGGAAGGTCCCTTCATCATCGACCAGGTCCTGACCGGCGGCGCATACCGTCTATGAAACGCATCTGATAACCGACTTGAGCCGAACCCATGGAACGCAGCCCGTCTACGAAGATTCTACGCCTAAGTGCCGGACTTCAAGTTCGTCTCCTTCCTCCGTCCGCATTCTTTGCTTTTGTTTTTTTGCTGTCTTTTATTTCTCTCCTTCCTCCTTCTTCTTCTTGTAGCCTTTAGAGGCTCGTCTGCTGCTTTTTTCCGCACTCATTATACTGGGGCTTCTTTAATGTAAGCTTATTTATACGGGCTTCATGCCCAAAGCACATGTGTTAAACTTCCGCATGTACCCTTTCTTCGCCATTATATGCATCGATATGACTTAAGTTTTGGCCAAGCTGGGTTGTTCGCTCCTGTGCTTACCCCACGTTCCCCGATTGTTCGGCTAGGTGGTAAAGGGAGCACCTCTGCGATTGTTACTGCCGGGTCAACTGGATGTGTACCTCAGACTGGGTGAAGCCGAAAGCTAGCGTTCTTAAGGGAATATTCGGTCGGTGAATTGAAAGATGATTTTTAACTTTTTACCCATCTGCTCCCAGATGATTTTCTGCTTTCATAGAAGCTTATACATGAACATTAGGGAATGCAACCCAGATAAAGGAAAACTTAACGGAACTATTCTCCCCGGAAGATGCTTCTTACTACCCATGTAATATCGCATAACTAGTTGGGCACTTGTCTCGACACAGCAACAATGACCCCTACGCCTTTGTCTCCATGCATACCACGGTTCTTATATAACCACGAGGGTATTCGGACTCACTCCGAATATTTGGTCCGGAGGTTGAAGCGAAAAAGGTCCGCTACGACAAAACGATCTACAATCCGGCTAGAAGACATTTCTTTAATGTCATATTTTTACATAGTCAATTCGACTCATTGTATTCCTCCTCAATGCCATCTAATAGGCTATCTAATTTACAATCTTCTTTAGGAATACTTGGCGGCCAATTCTACTTGGCCGCACACTAAGCTTACAGGATCTCCATCCCATCCGCCCCACCAGGTCCGACCTCGGCCATGTGGTTTGGGTCAGCCTTCGTGGTACCGTGGTCTTCACCGTGGCCTGTGCCTTCTGGCGCCTTTTGACGGCAGGCCGATATCTTCCATAGCGGAAGCGCCGCCGCGTTCCCCTTGAAGCCGCTCCACCAGCTCCCCAAGGCCTTCGGCAGGGAGATTGATGGCCACAAGGCTTGACCGATGCCTTTCATCACTTGCCGGACTTCGTCAGTGCAGTGGCGCAATTCGGGAAGAAGATCACCCGAAAATTGGGCATCTCCTCGTCAGACGACCTGTGAGCAAACCTACATACATGTTTATGTTAGTCGCCTTCCTCACGAACTCTTTCAAAGTTCGCTCAAGCACTTCTTGAAAATGCCGCTGACGGTTGGCCGATTCTCCTTCTTCACGGAGTCAGATAACTGGGCACGAACGTCCTTCAGTTCCTCACCCAGCTTGGTGTTGGCGTCTTGGAGGTTATTCTTCTCCTGCCGCACCCTTGTAAGCACGCTCTCACCAGCCTTTAACTGGCGCATGAGCTGTTGCTTGTCCGGATCCAGTCCGGCGCCATCTGCAATGTTTTTGTCAGCTTTACACACACGCCGCACTTCCTAAATTATTTATCTTTTGAAGCATATATTACCAGCGGGGGTCTCGGTAGCTCCCCTGCAGCGGCTAGTGCGGCCTCAAGTTGGGCTTTGCACTCTTCGAGCTCCCGGAGACGATCGGGTATTCTTTTTGTAAGATCCTGATAACAAATGATCCTTAAATCAGTTATTCTAACTATTTTAAGTCTCGAGACTCTTGGCATATATAATGTCAAAATTACTTACCCGTATGTCCTTCACATCGCTCCTGCGTAGCTCTGGCTAGTCCATCTTGAGCGGCACGGAGGTGCGCATCTCCCGACTCAAAGGCATTCAAAACCTCCGGGGAGAAACACGCGTCACGTAGAACTGTCCGGCGACGCCTGTGGTTCAAGGCGCTCTCCACCTCGGAGTTGGTGGCGGACAGCCTGTCGGCATCCTCTGCCGGAGGAACATCCGACGCGACGCCGTCTGCGTGCTTTCAGCCTCCGGACTGGCTTTGAAGCCTGTCCGGCGAAGGTTCGATTGGCAACCTCTCCGGATTCAGTCCGTGGCGCTCTTTTTCCTGAAAAGGATACCGGCGATTAGTTCGCCTTCCGAGAATCAATCCCGGTGTATGGTGACATGCCATACCGTCATGGGCGGAGTTTCGATCCGACCGCACTTCTTTTTAACTGGGGCCGCATCGCCCTTTGTTGGTCACCGCTGCGCAGCTCGCTCCAGCCTCAAAGGTACCCCCTGCGAAACACCATTGGTATACGGTGATCAAAAATAAAGCACGGATGGGTCGTCATCAGAACTTTGGGATCTCGGTCTCCTTTACCTGTGAGGATGGAAATATTCCGGGGTAATCCGCCGTAATGGCGACCAACGCGTTGTCGATGCTAAGTTGGTAGAATACCCCATCGATCAACTCCACCTTTATATCCGGATCCTCTTCGGAGGTCGGATCGAGGGACCGTTCCGGATCCTCGGGTTGTGGAGGCGGGCTGTGTATCTTCTCCATAGTCCGGCGCAGGTCCCGCGCAAAAACAAAACCATGAAATGAGATATTTAAACTACGGGAACATGGATCGGACAGATCGCAAAGATGTTTGCTTACCCAGCTTCGAGGATTACTCAAGAAAACTCCGTCGATGGGTTGAGACGGAGGAAGTCCTCCTCCTCTCCTTTGTACATGGCGGAACAAGGTCTTCCCAGTTCGGTGACCGATTCCGGCCCTTTGCGGCCATGACGGTGGCGTCGTCCTCCCGCTGAAGTCCCACATAGGGTGGCCTCTGTATTGAAGCGGCTGCACTCCTCATAATGCAGATTGCCATGACTCCTGGCATGGTCAATCCGCATGAGCCAATAACCTTATCCGGCTCATCAAATAGCAGACGTCTGGTCATCTTCTATCCGGGGCTCCGAGGGCGCCCGGCTTAGGCGCTTCTTCAGAGGAGCATTGTTCAACTCCGGAAGGCCGATCTGAACAGATCCGCAGCGGACGCCCTCCATGTAAAACCATTCCGAAGGCCAGTTTTCGGACGCCTTCTTTGGGGTTCCGGACAGGTATCCGGTCCCGGCGATGCGCCACAACTCGGCTCCGCCCACTTGATATATTGACCCCTCATGAGAACGGGGCACTAGGCAGAATATTCTCTTCCACAATCCAAAGTGAGCCTCAACGCCCAAGAATAGTTCGCGAGAGGGCCACAAAGCCCGCGATGTGCGGGGAGGAGGCAGAGTAAGATGGTGCAATTGGAGGCCGTAAAACTCCAAGAGCCCCCGGAGAAACGGATGGATGGGAAACCCGAGGCCTCTTACTAGATAAGAGATGAAGCACACCCGCTCTCGTTTAGAGGGGTTGGGGACGCTCTCCGCTTGCTTTCCGCCCTTGTAGGTGGCAAGTCCGGCTCGAACCGGAACCAAGAAGGCTGGGGGGAGAAATCCCTTGGTTTGGAGTATAATTAGCTCGTTATGCGGGACTGAGCATCTCTCCCAATTTCCTGGCTGAGGGCTGGGAGCGCAAGAAGAGGAGCCGCGTCGACTGTCCATGATGGAATGGACTTGGGTCAGAGGCGCTCTGATGAAAGCTTGCAAAGGGGAGATAGTGTGACTCAGATCTAGATCCTTGCCCCTATTAAACGCGGCTCATTTGCGCGGCTAGGGGGGTAATTGTAAAAAAACCCTGGCTGTTCGCCTTCATTAAAACACGTGGAAGATTGCCATTATCGGGCGTAGCGTGAAGAGCGCAGCATTTATCGTAAGCCGGACACTATTTGACAAGTATATGGAATTTGGAGAAGAACCCGCCTCGCAATGTCAAGACAATCAACGCCGGACTCATCGTCATTGAAGCCTGGTTGGGGGACTACCGAGAGAGTCCCGGACTAGGGGTGTCCGGATAGCCGGGACTATCGTCACGGCCGGACTCCAAGACTGTGAAGATACAAGATTGAAGACTTCGTCCCCGTGTCCTGGATGGGACTTTCCTTGGCGTGGAAGGCAAGCTTGGCGATACGGATATGTAGATCTCCTACCATTGTAACCGACTCTGTGTAACCCTAACCTATCCGGTGTCTATATAAACCGGAGGGTTTTAGTCCGTAGGACGACAACTTCATCATCAACAATCATACCATAGGCTAGCTTCTAGGGTTTAGCCTCCTTGATCTCGTGGTAGATCTACTCTTGTACTACCCATATCATCAATATTAATCAAGCAGGAGTAGGGTTTTACCTCCATCGAGAGGGCCCGAACCTGGGTAAAAACATTGTGTCCCTTGTCTCCTGTTACCATCCACCTAGACGCACAGTTCGGGACCCCCTACCCGAGATCCGCCGGTTTTGACACCGACAGTCATCATACCATATTTATCCATTCAAATGATGTTCTTGTGTATCAGACATTCAAAAGGAAGAGGGCGATTGCTGATCGTGGAGGAGCGCAAGCAAAGTATTTGGAAAAGGTAGTGGCACCTGATAAATCAAATAGCCCATTAGGTGTAATTGCTATATCACCTGACCCACAAAACACCCCAACTCTAGCAGACTCTAGCCCTACTACACTGGTCATTTCTGATGCCCAAACTCAGTAGACCCCAACTGCAGCAAACATTATGATTATGCCAGTTGACATAGCACCAGCTCTACGACGCAAAACCCCCATTCCAGCAAAGAGTACACCACATCCAGTTGCCAAATCCCTTTTCGCACCAGAGAGAGCCCCAATTGCAGCAAATAGGACCCTGTTCCATTTCTTCCCAGCTTTAGAAGACAAAGCTTATATTGTTGTCGAGAACTTTGTGCGCATCTTTCCTTCATGGAAAGATTATACCGCTAGCATACGTAACAATTTCCATCTTCCTCCGCAACTTACGCGTAAGTAATGTACTAATGTTATTCATGGTCATTACGGCATATGTTTCGCTGACGAAGACACATGATTTCATTCTTTTAAATAGGCGAGGACCAAACTGGATTGTGAAGACGAGCAAGGGTTGGTTGCGCTTTTCAAGCACTCGTTGATGAAGTATCGTTCCTACGAGGCAAGCGCGCCGATGGCAAGCCTCTAAACAAAATTTCTGTAAAGTTTTGATTGCTACATTTATCCGACGGTGACTGGAATAATCTTGTTACACATTGGTCTCGGCTTCAGTAAGGTACTATCTATGATATCACATCACAATTTGAACTACATTTCTACATTTGCCTTAACGTCTCACTTGTACGTAAAATCGTTAGCGTGGAGAACATTCGTTCTCAAGGGACCCTGAGAATCTCGCAACTATACTACACAATCGCATTGCTCTTGTGAGTACCACTTGCCTGTATGACCATACTTACTTTCATAGCTGTTTGATTATGTAGCATCACCGAACATGTTAGCCTCAAGTTATCGTCCATTTGGTGGACATTATAAGATCCGTATGGACTCTTACATAAATTTAGAATCAACCCAATGCTTTTGAAGAGGTTTAGCTCTGCGGTCCTCTTGTAAGGACTGAACGTCGCCTATGATTGCATTTTACATTATTAGTTACTCCCTCCATCCCATAATATAAGAACGCTTTTGTACAAGACACGTTGTTCAAAACACTCTTGTATTATGGGAAGAGGGATTGGTTCATTGTGTAGCATTCTGCATCTTATCTCCCTCGCCCACCATTTACTAAAAAATATCAGATCTATATTTGATCTTACCAAAAATTAGAATACACAGACAATGTCAGTGCAGAAGTTTAGCCCATTACTCTTGTCTGTACATTTTGTCCTGTAATGCTTGTACTTCCAGGGATTGGCAGTTGATTATGTAGCATCAATCTGCATCTTATCTTCATTATCCTCTATCCCTTCCAGTATTATCATATCTATAATTACTCTCTACAAAATGTAGAGTATAGGCAATGCTTATGAAGAAGATTATGTGCTGAAATTCTTGAGTTATCCTTCCCTTGACATGGAGAAGGGCATTATAAAGCCGGTGTTAACTGTTAATGTAAGTCAGTCCTTCTAAAGCCTTTATCCTCAACTGTTTAATTTTCTCATACTCCCTATCGTTCTTTGCTGTTTAGTTTCTTGTTTCTACCAAAATGCATGTTCGCAAAAACCTTAAGTTCTAAGTTTTACTTGTAAAACCAAATTCCTTATTCATACCATGCAAATTACTCAATACTCCCTATATGTATGCTTGTTTTTGTGGATCTATAATCCACTGTGTGGTGAAGCAGCCCACGTTTGCACCTTGTCATCTCCTGTTTTATCTTACTGATGTGGTTGATGATATGAACAACATGCCATGCACATTAACCAAAAATAGTTACAATGATTTTCTTTGCCCTTCATCTATGCTTGTTATGTTGACATGGTAATCCAAAGAGTGTGGTTAAGCTCCCGCATTATGAACAATGCCAAATTATGCTATTGATATTTTGAACTTACTCTTTATTTTCTAATTTGAAATTGGATGGAATTGACAGCATAGTTATCATCTTTGTTTATATACGTGCAAAACCTGTCATCTCTCTGGTTTGTTTCAGGGTGATATGCCTGATGGCATGCACAAGTCTGCTGAAGGCTGTGCAACAAACCCAACATATATTGCAGCAAAGAAGGCAAAACATCTTGAAGATAGCGAGACAACCCCAAAGTCTTGTATTGATGCAGTGTTCAAGTTACTTGAGACTAGCAGTCATACAAGCTCATGGAATTCGTTATGCGAATCGGTTCGAAACTTCTTCGGTCCCAAGTTCTAGCAGTAAAGGCATTACGCAACTCAACTTCGACTTGAAGTCCTATCTCTAAGAAAGATTGCGGAGAACACCAATGCGAACCTCATCGCTAAACAGCTACACTGAAGCTATGACCGACATGCTAGGCGGTCTCACGGCCTTCTCGGCTGACTTGCCTTGGCAGTTCCCGCGCAAGGCTAACCTTTTCTTGAACTGTCTTGGAAGTGGTCTCGGTTCGATATTATTTTATTCTGTTGCAATGGTGCCCGATTTTGTAATCTGCTTCTTCGTTGCACTTTATGATCACTGGTGGCGAACTTCGATGCCCAGTGGATGTAATATCCATAAATCCTTTATTGTATAGTGTAGGTTTATTCTTAGTTACTATGCTGTAATTTCTTTATTGTATAGAGTAGGTTTGTTTTTAATTCCTACTAGTTATCGCCATCATTCGCTATCTGAAAAAAATCAGATGTAGTCGAATCGGCTGAAACATTCGCCTCCAACGGGCCTGGTGTTTAGCGGGCTACAATTGGCCCAGCCTGCATCATTCTTGGGCCCGAATGATTAGGGCCTTCACACTTTGCGCGAGGCCCACAACTTACACCGGCCTATATTTTAGTTGGGCCTTTTGTGGACCAGTAAGGCTTAGATTGGCCCAGTGGCGTTGGGCCATTAACAGCTGAATATTGTCTTTGGCTTTATACGGCCCAAATGAAACCATGGGCCTTTAGCAGGCCAAAATGCATACTGGGCCTCAATTTTCACTAGTCGTCGACGGGCCTTCACCAGGCTGAAATGTAAACCGGGCCTTTTTGGGCCCAGTTATATCACGGGTGATGTCTACTACACAACCTTCTTCTTGTAGACGTTGTTGGGTCTACAAGTGCACAGGTTTGTAGGACAGTAGCAAATTTCCCTCAAGTGGATGACCTAAGGTTTATCAATCCGTGGGAGGCGTAGGATGAAGATGGTCTCTCTCAAACAACCTGCAACCAAATAACAAAAAGTCTCTTGTGTCCCCAACACACCCAATACAATGGTAAGTTGTATAGGTGCACTAGTTCGGCGAAGAGATGAAGATACAAGTGCAATATGGATGGTAGATATACGTATTTGTAATCTGAAATAATAAAAACAGCAAGGTAACTAATGATAAAAGTGAACGTAAACGGTATTGCAATGATAGGAAACAAGGCCTAGGGTTCATACTTTCACTAGTGCAAGTTCTCTCAACAATAATAACATAATTGGATCACATAACTATCCCTCAACATGCAACAAAGGGTCACTCCGAAGCCACTAATAGCAGAGAACAAACGTAGAGATTATGGTAGGGTACGAAACCACCTCAAAGTTATTCTTTCCAATCAATCCATTGGGCTATTCCTATAAGTGTCACAAACAGCCCTAGAGTTAGGTACTTCAGAATAACACCTTAAGATACAAATCAACCAAAACCCTAATGTCACCTAGATACTCCATTGTCACCTCAAGTATCAATGGGCATGATTATACGATATGCATCACACAATCTCAGATTCATCCAACCAACATAAAAGTACTTCAAAGAGTGCCCCAAAGTTTCTACCGGAGAATCACGACGAAAACGTGTGCCAACCCCAATGCATAGGTTCCCAATGTCACGAAACCCGCAAGTTGATCACCAAGACATACATCAAGTGTTCTCAAATCTTTAAAGACTCAATCTGATAACATAACTTCAAAGGGGAAAATCAATCCATTACAAGACAGAAGAGGGGGAGAAGAAACATAAGATCCAACTATAATAGCAAAGCTCGCGATACATCAAGATCGTGTGAAGTCGAGAACACGAGAGAGAGAGAGAGAGAGATCAAACACATAGCTACTGGTACATACCCTCAGCCCCGAGGGTGAACTACTCCCTCCTCGTCATGGATAGCGCCGGGATGATGAAGATGGCCACCGGTGATGGGTTCCCCCTCCGGCAGGGTGCCGGAACGGGCTCCCGAGAGGTTTTTTGGTGGCTACAGAGGCTTGCGGCGATGGAACACCCGATCTATCTTATGTTCTTGAAGTTTTACGATATGTAGGTATATATGGGTGCAAGGGGTACGTCAGTGGAGCTTCGGGGGCCCCACGAGGCAGGGGGCGCGCCCTAGGGGGGGCGCCCTCCACCCTCGTGACCGCCTCGTGGCTTTCTTGACGGAGGGTCCAAGTCTCCTGGGTCTTATCTAATGAGAAAATCACGCTCAAGATTTCATTCCGTTTGGACTCCGTTTGATATTCTGTTTTCTTAGAAATCTCGAAAAAGGCAAAAAAACAGCAATTACGGGCTAGGCCTCCGGTTAATAGGTTAGTCCCAAAAATAATATAAAAGTGGAAAATAAAGCCCATTATAGTCCAAAACAATAGATAAAGTAAAGTAGCATGGAGCAATCAGAAATTATAGATAATGCGTTGGAGACGTATCGTGCATCCCTCAAGCTTAATTCCAGCTCGCCCTCGAGTAGGTAAATGATAAAAGAGAATTTTTGATGCGAGTTGATACTTTGGCATTATTTCAATGTAAATCTTCTTAATCATGGTATGAATATTCAGATCCGAAAGATTCAAGACAAAAGTTCATATTGACATAAAAATAATAATACTTCAAGCATACTAATCAAAGTAATTATGTCTTCTCAAAATAGCATGGCAAAAGAAAGTTCATCCCTACAAAATCATATAGTTAGGCTATGCTTCATTTTCGTCACACAAAGATGTTCCCAACTTCTATACCCCGATGACAAGCCAAGCAATTGTTTCATACTTAAATAATCTCAAACTTTTTCAACCTTCACGCAATACATGAGCGTGAGCCATGGATATAACACTATGGGTGGAATAGAATATGATTATGGGGATTGTGTGGAGAAGACAAAAAGGAGAAAGTCTCACATTGACGAGGATAATCAACGGGCTATGGAGATGCCCATCAATTGATGTCAACATGAGGAGTAGGGATTGCCATGCAACGGATGCACTAGAGCTATGAATGCTCAACAAAAGAAAACTAGTGGGTGTGCATCCAACTTGCTTGCTCATGAAGACCTAGGGCATTTTGAGGAAGCCCATCGTAGGAATATACAAGCCAAGTTCTATAATGAAAAATTCCCACTAGTCTGAAAAAGACAACTTATGAGACTCACTATATGAAAAACATGGTCCTACTTTGAAGCACAATATATGAGACTCACTACATGAAGAATAAGGTGCTACTTTGAAGCAAAATATATGAGACTCACTACATGAAGAATAAGGTGCTAATTTGAAGCACAAGTGTGGAAAAGAGATAGTAGCATTGCCCTTTTTATTTATTTTCTTTTTTTTTTGGGCCTTTCTTTTTTTTATTTTTGGCCTTTCTCTTTTTTTTATTTTTTTTATTTGGGCAATGCTCTAATAATGATGATCATCACACTTCTATTGATTACAACATAAGGATTACAACTCGAAACTAGAACAAGGTATGACTCTATATGAATGCCTCCGTGATGTCTAGGGATGGTGCTATGAATCAAGAGTGACATGTATGAAAAATAATGCATGGTGGCTTTGCCACAAATACGATGTCAACTACATGATCATGCAATGGCAATATGACAAAAGTAAGGTATGTCATGATGATGATGAACGGAACGGTGGAAAGTTGCATGGCAATATATCTCGGAATGGCTATGGAAATGCCATAATATGTAGGTATGGTGGCTGTTTTGAGGAAGATATAAGGAGGTTTCTGTGTGATAGAGCGTATCGTATCACGAGGTTTGGATGCACCGGCGAAGTTTGCACCAACTCTCAAGGTGAGAAAGGGCAATGCTGCATCCGAAGAGGCTAGCAAAGGCGGAAGGTGAAAGTGCGATAATCCATGGACTCAACATTAGTCAAAAGAACTCATATACTTATTGCAAAAATTTAGAAGTCATCAAAATCAAGTACTACAGATGCTCCTAGGGGGATAGATTGGTAGGAAAAGACCATCGCTCGTCCCCGACCGCCACTCATAAGGATGCACGAGCCAGGTACACTTCATGTTTAAAATTTGTTACACAACTTTAACCATACGTGCATGCTACGGGATTTGCTAACTTCAACACAAGCATTCTGTAAATTCATAATTACCCAACTAGCATGACTTTAATATCACTACCTCCATATCTCAAAACAATTATCAAGTATCGAACTTTTCTTAGTATTCAACGCACTCAAAAGAAAGTTTCACATATCTTGAATACCAAGTATATTAATTTTAAGCAAATTACCATGCTATTAACGACTCTCAAAATAATATAAGTGAAGCATGAGATTTCATATATTTCTTCAAAATAAAACCACCATTGTGCTCTAAAATATATAAGTGAAGCAGTAGAGCAAATGAGAAACTACTCCGAAAGATATAAGTGAAGATCAATGAGTAGTCGAATAATTATGTAACTATGTGAAGACTCTCCCATTTAATAATTTCAGATCTTGGTATCGTATTCAAACAGCAAGCAAAGCTAAATAAAACTACATTGCAAGGATAGCACAACTCATGTGAAGAAGCAAAAACTTAGGCTCAACCGACACTAACCGATAGTTGTTGGAGAAAGGTGGGATGCCTACCGGGGCATCCCCAAGCTTGGATGCTTGAGACTTCTTGGAATATTATCTTGGGGTGCCTTGGGCATCCCCAATCTTGAAATTTTATGTCTCCTTAATTCCTCTCATATCATGGTTTCTCTTTTTATCAAAAGCTTCATTCACAACAAACTCAACAAGAACTGGTGAGATAGGTTAGTATAAACCAATGCAAAACCTTATCATTTTCTACTGTAACGAATCACTAACATTATTATTCAACATTTCATACTAAATGCCTCTGCATATTTAATACTACTATCCTTAAATAGAATCATTAAACAAGCAAACATATGCAAACAATGCAAACATAACAGCAATCTGCCAAAACAGTACAGTCTATAAAGAATGCAAGATTCACCATACTTACCTAACTCCAAAAATTATGAACTAACCTTCCCACTGTAATAAATTTATCAGAGCTCAATATGCAAAAAGATTCAACATTATACCATTCTCTGAATTTTCTAGGGAATTTTTGCAAAAGCGGTAAACTTTCTGTTTTCAAACAGCAACATGTATAGTAGCAAAATAAGCATGGCAAAGGCTATCCTTGGCTTTTTATTGAAACTAAAGATGCAAAACATTTTTCTAAATTACAGCAAGCTAATACTAACAAAAGAAATTGACTCTCCAAGCAAAACACATATCATGTGGTGAATAAAAATATAGCTCCAAGTAAAGTTACCGATGAACGAAGATTTAAAGAGGGATGCCTTCCGGGCATCCCCAAGCTTAAACTCTTGGTTGTCCTTGAATATTACCTTGGGTTCCTTGGGCATCCCCAAGCTTAGGCTCTTGCCACTCCTTATTCCATAGTCCATCGAATCTTTACCCAAAACTTGAAAACTTCAACCACACAAAACTTAACAGAAAACTCGTGGAGCTCCGTTAGCGAAGAAAACAAAGCACCACTTCACGGTACTGTAATGAACTCATTCTTTATTTAAATTGGTGTTAAACCTATCTGTATTCCAACTTATCTATGGTTTATAAACTATTTTACTAGCCATAGATTTATCAAAATAAGCAAACAACACAATGAAAACAGAATCATCAAAAAGCGAGCAGTAATGTAGTAATCAGAACTAACGCAAACTTCGGAACTCCAAAATTATAAAAGCAGAACACGAGAGAGAGATCAAACACATAGCTACTGGTACATACCTTCAGCCCCGAGGGTGAACTACTCCTCCTCGTCATGGATAGCGCCGGATGATGAAGATGGCCACCGGTGATGGGTTCCCCCCTCCAAATAGGGTGCTTTAACGGGCTCGGCAGGTTTTTGGTGGCTACAGAGGCTTGCGGTGGCGAAACACCCGATCTATCTTCTGTTCTTGAAGTTTTACGATATGTAGGTATATATGGGTGCAAGGGGTACGTCAGTGGAGCTTCGGGGGCCCCACGAGGCAGGGGGCGCGCCCTAGGGGGGGCGCCCTCCACCCTCGTGACTGCCTCGTGGCTTTCTTGACGGAGGGTCCAAGTCTCATGGGTCTTATCGATGAGAAAATCACGCTTCAAGAGATTTCATTCCGTTTGGACTCCGCTTGATATTCTTTTTCTTAGAAATCTTGAAAAAGGCAAAAAGCAGCAATGCAGGCTAGGCCTCTGGTTAATAGGTTAGTCCCAAAAATAATATAAAAGTGGAAAATAAAGCCCATTATAGTCCAAAACAATAGATAAAGTAGCATGGAGCAATCAAAAATTATAGATACGTACCCCTTGCACTGATATCATGGGCCTTTAAGAGGCCGAAAGCTTAATACAGACATCAACGGGCCGAATTATGCGACAGGCCTTTAACAGGCCCAAAGTCACGTTGGGCTTAACTGTTGCCACCTTTATCACGGGCCGTTAGTGGGCCCGATGTCCTGTCAGACCATATATGGCCCATGGGAAGCACGGGCCATTCGTGCCGAAAGTCACACCGGCTGAAATGGGCCCATGTCTACATCAGACCTCTAACAGACGAAAGTCACTAGGCTGTAATTGGGCCCAAATATTCGGCATTACAATTAACGGGCCAGAATCGGCTTCAGCCGTAAATGGGCCCAAATATTCAGCAAACAATTAACGGGCCAGATCGGCTTGGTCGTAGAATGGGCCTTTATTAAGCAGGCCGTTATTGGGCTGGCCCACTAGTACCTGAGTAAGTACTACGGGCCCTTGACTGGGCCGGCCTTTTTAACCTATACGGGCCTCTGTTAGGCCGTGCCACGTGTCGGCGTATCATAGGCGCTTTGGGTCCAATGAGTGGATGACATCTTTCCCAACGGTGAGCCGACACGTGTTTCCTCCAACCAATGATGATTTTACACGTGGAAAATCCCCATTGGTCGGGGCTGTTAACGGGTTATCGGATCCAAACCCGGACTCGATAGCTTAACGGCGTTCCGTTACGGTGGATGCCACGTGTCGGTCACCCTTGACGAAAGCACTTCGGTGACGCACGTTTTATCGTCATGGTAGTGGACACTTTCGTGATGATAATTTTGGTAATGTCATGGAACACTTCTACGACGATAAAGATGTATGACTATCTTGATTCTGTCATAAATTTGTCATGGATGTACATGCATGACAAAAAAACGCGACCTACTGTGACAAACACATATCATCACGGAAGTGTCTTTTTTTGGTAGTGCGATGTCCGAATATAGTCGTCCAATATATCGATCTTTACGTCTCGACCATTTCGAGACTCCTCATCATGTCCCCGATCTCATCCGGGACTCCGAACTACCTTCGGTACATCAAAACACATAAACTCATAATACAAATCGTCACCGAACGTTAAGCGTGCGGACCCTACGGGTTCAAGAACTATGTAGACATGACCGAGACACGTCTCCAGACAATAACCAATAGCGGAACCTAGATGCTCATATTGGCTCCTACATATTCTACGAAGATCTTTATCGGTCAAGGCGCATAACAACATACGTTGTTCCCTTTGTCATCGGTATGTTACTTGCCCGAGATTCGATCGTCGGTATCTCAATACCTAGTTCAATCTGGTTACGGCAAGTCTCTTTACTCGTTCAGTAATGCATCATCCATAACTAACTCATTAGTCACATTGCTTGCAAGGCTTATAGTGATGTGCATAACGAGAGGGCCAGAGATACCTCTCCGACAATCGGAGTGACAAATCCTAGTCTTGATCTATGCCAACTCAACAAGTACCATCGGAGACACACCTGTAGAGCACTTTTATAATCACCCAGTTACGTTGTGATCTTTCGTAGCACACAAAGTGTTCCTCCGGTATTCGGGAGTTACATAATCTCATTGTCATAGGAACATGTATAAGTCATGAAGAAAGCAATAGCAACATACTAAATGATCAAGTGCTAAGCTAACGAAATGGGTCAAGTCAATCACATCATTCTCTAATGATGTGATCCCGTTAATCAAATGACAACTCATGTCTATGGCTAGGAAACTTAACCATCTTTGATTCAACGAGCTAGTCAAGTAGAGGCATACTAGTGACACTATGTTTGTCTATGTATTCACACATGTACTAAGTTTCCGGTTAATACAATTCTAGCATGAATAATAAACATTTGTCATGAAATAAGGAAATAAATAATAACTTTATTATTGCCTCTAGGGCATATTTCCTTCAGTCTCCCACTTGCACTAGAGTCAATAATCTAGTTCACCTCGCCATGTGATTTAACACCAATAGTTCACATCATCATGTGATTAACACCCATAGTTCACATCGACATGTGACCAACACCCAAAGGGTTTACTAGAGTCAGTAATCTAGTTCACATCGCTATGTGATTAACACCCAAAGAGTACTAAGGTGTGATCATGTTTTGCTTGTGGTATAATTTTAGTCAACGCGTCTGTCACATTCAGATCCGCAAGTATTTTGCAAATTTCTATGTCTACAATGCTCTGCACGAAGCTACTTTAGCTAATTGCTCCTACTTTCAGTATGTATCCAGATTGAGGCTTAGAGTCATCTGGATCGGTGTCGAAACTTGCATCGACGTAACCCTTTATGACAAACCTTTTGTCACCTCCATAATTAAGAAACATATCCTTCTTCCACTAAGGATACTTTTGACCGCTATTGAGTGAATCTACTCCTAGATCACTATTGCACTCCCTTGCCAAACTCAGTGTAGGGTATACAATAGATCTGGTACACAGCATGGCATACTTTATAGAACTTATGGCTGAGGCATAGGGAATGACTTTCATTCTCTTTCTATCTTCTGCTGTGGTCGGGCTTTGAGTCTTACTCAATTTCACACCTTGTAACACAGGCAAGAACTCTTTCTTTGACTGTTCCATTTTGAACTATTTTCAAAATCTAGTCAAGGTATGTACTAATTGAAAAAACTTATCAAGCGTCTTGATCTATCTCTATAGATCTTGATGCTCAATATGTAAGCAGCTTCACCAAGGTCTTTCTTTGAAAAACTCCTTTCAAATACTCCTTTATGCTTTCCAGAAAATTCTACATTATTTCCGATCAACAATATGTCATTGAGGGAGTCCTGGATTAGGGGGTCCTCGGACGGCCGGACTATATACTCTAGCCAGACTGTTGGACTATGAAGATACAAGATTGAAGACTTCGTCCCGTGTCCGGATGGGACTCTCCTTGGTGTGGAAGGCAAGCTTGGAAATACGAATATGTAGATCTCCTCCCTTGTAACCGACTCTATGTAACCCTAGCCCCCTCCGATGTCTATATAAACCGGAGGGTTTAGTCATAGGACAACAACAATCATACCATAGGCTAGCTTCTAGGGTTTTAGCCTCTATGATCTCGTGGTAGATCAACTCTTGTAATACTCATATCATCAAGATCAATCAAGCAGGAAGTAGGGTATTACCTCCATCGAGAGGGCCCGAACCTGGGTAAATATCGTGTCCCGGGGCTCCTGTTACCATCCGCCTTAGACGCACAGTTCGGGACCCCCTACCCGAGATCCGCCGGTTTTGACACCGATATTGGTGCTTTCATTGGGAGTTCCACTGTGCCGTCACCGTAAGGATTGATGGCTCCTTCAATCATCGGCAACGATGCGATCCAGGGTGACGTTTTCCTCCCCGGACAGATCTTCGTATTTGGTGGCCCGTCTTTGCGGGCCAATTCAGCCACTGAAGCGGATCGAAAGCTACGCCCGTGGCCATCAGGTCGATTTGGAAACTTGAACTACATCGCCGACATCCGCGGAGACTTGATCTTGGCGGATTCGAGCCCACGCCAAAAAGCGCCACACGATCACGACGAGCATGATTTAGCTCTATCGTCGGACTGTGTTCGGGAGATCACACCTGCAACTACTCCGGCCCTCAATCCGGAACAAATTGCGCCATCTGTGGACGGGTGGATGGACCCCACCACAGAGGTCGCACCCTCAGTGGCGATAGCGCCAAATACTGGCTTCATCTCCTAAGAGACCCGTGTTGCCGAACCGTCGGATTCGTCCCCGGCCACGGACTCCGAGCTGCTCGTGTCCGTGCCCATCAAATCCGATTGGGCACCGATCATGGAGTTTACCTCCGCGGATATCTTTCAGCACTCGCCTTTTGGCGACGTACTAAACTCATTGAAGTCTCTCTCCCTGTCAGGAGACCCTTGGCCGAACTATGTCCGGCTAGAATGGGATGCGGACGACGAAGAAATTCTCTCCCCACCCACCACCCACTTAGTAGCCACTATCGACGATTTAACCGACATGCTCGATTTCGACTCAAGACATCGACGGCATGGACGATTTATGGAGGAGAGGAACAGGAACCATCGCCTACGGTATACCGGACAGCCACTTCGTCAAATGACATATACATGGTGGATACACCCAAATAAAAAATGATGAGGAACGGAAGGATGCAGCGAAGGATAGCTCCCTCGAGAAGCAACCAAAGCGTCGGCATAGGCGCCACTCCAAATCCCGCCTCAAAGAAAAACAAATATAACAAATAAGTAAGAGAAAATAACACTCCGGTCGACTCCAGAGGAAATGACGACCACATTGACCCAGCGATAGAGCAGGACGAACCAGCAAATGGCGAACATAGTACGGATCCGTTGTCCGAACATGGCGACGCCGAGGATAAAGCTCATCAACCCCCCTCCGGAGAGGAAAACAGTTCGGACGAGGACGCACACGTCATCCCGGAAAGACACTTGGAATAAGAGAACCTTCATAGAAGGCTCATTTCCACCGCGAGGAGTCTGAAGAAGCAGAAGCAAAGGCTTAAGGCCGTGCAGAATACACTCAACAGTAGATGGAACAAAGTGCTCGACACTGAAGAAAATTATGGTGGTAGCTGCCACACAAAAAGCTATCCAAAGCGCAAGCTGTTGCCTGAGTTCGACGATAAGGCCGTAGAGTCTATACAGCCGAAGAATAAAATGGCTGATGAGCCGGATCGACCACCTCGTGGCCGCGATAGGGCGGCTAACGGGGCCGCACATAAGTCAACACACAATTTACGTGAGGACTCGCGCCAAAAATACGGTATGACCAGGTCCATCTATGGATCTAGGAAGCGGGCTCCGGCACAAAATCAAAATCGAATACTACAACCGTCCGAACGCCACGATACAACCAAATACAGGGGTGCTGCACACCCCCTATGCTTCACCGATGAGGTACTGGATCTTGAATTTCCAGAGGGATTCAAACCCGTGAACATAGAGGCGTACGAACGATTGCACTGGGTGCGGATTGAGGACTTCATCCTCCATATCCATATGGCTCGTGCGCACGATCTCCACGCCATTAAATACCTGCCCTCAAGCTGAAAGGACCAGCTCGGCCTTGGGTGAAGAGCCTCCCGAAAATTCAATAGGAAGTTGGCAGGAGCTTGAGGATGCTTTTAGGGCCAATTTTCAAGGGACTTATGTCCGACCTCCGGACCTGAACGATTTAAGTCACATAATTCAACAGCCCGGAGAGTCAGCCCGAAAGCTTTGGAATATATATCTAACTAAGAAGAACCAAATCGTCGACTGCCCGGATGCCGAAGCCTTAGCAGCTTTCAAACACAGCGTTCGCGACGAATGGCTTGCTAGACACCTCGGCCAAGAGAAACTGTCGGTGTCAAAACCGGCGGATCTCGGGTAGGGGGTCCCGAACTGTGCGTCTAGGCAGATGGTAACGGGAGACAAGGGACATGATGTTTTTACCCAGGTTCGGGCCCTCTCGATAGAGGTAATACCCTACTCCTGCTTGATTAATATTGATGATATGGGTAGTACAAGAGTAGATCTACCACGAGATCAAGGAGGCTAAACCCTAGAAGCTAGCCTATGGTATGATTGTTGTTCGTCCCCACGGACTAAAACCCTCCGGTTTATAAAGACACCAGATAGGTTAGGGTTACACAGAGTCGGTTACAATGGTAGGAGATCTACATATCCAGACGCCAAGCTTGCCTTCCACGCCAAGGAAAGTCCCATCCGGACACGGACGAAGTCTTCAATCTTGTATCTTCATAGTCTTGGAGTCCGGCTGTGACGATAGTCCGCTTATCCGGACACCCCCTAGTCCAGACTCCTCAAGAGCCCCGAACCAGGCTTCAATGACGATGAGTCCCAAGCGTTGATTGTCTTCGGCATTGCGAGGCGGGTTCTTCTCCAAATTCCATATACTTGTCGAATAGTGTCCGGCTTCTGATAAATGCTGCGCTCCTCGGCTTCTATGCCCAATAATGGCCATCTTCCACGTGTTTGAATGAATGCGAACAGCCAGGGTATTTTTACAATTACCCCCCTAGCCGCGCAAATGAGCCGCCTATAAAAGGGGCAAGGATCTAGATCTGAGTCACACCATCCCCCCTTTGCAAGCTTTCATCAGAGCGCCTCTGACCAAAGCCCATTCCATCATGGACAGTCGACGCGGCTCCTCAGCCAGGAAATTGGGAGAGATGCTGAGTCTCGCATAGCGAGCTAGTTATACTCCAAACCAAGGGATTTCTCCCACCGGCCTTCTTGGTTCCGGTTCGAGCCGGACTTGCCACCTACAAGGGCGGAAAGCAAGCGGAGAGCGTCCCCGATCCCTCTAAAGGAGAGCGGGTATGCTTCATCTCTTATCTAGTAAGAGGCCTCGGATTTCCCATCCATCCATTTCTCCGGCTCTCTTGGAGTTCTCTGACCTCCAATTGCACCACCTTACTCCTGCCTCCATCACGCACATCACGGGCTTCGTGGCCCTTTGCGAACTATTCTTGGGCGTCGAGGCTCATTTCGGACTGTGGAAAAGAATATTCTGCCTAGTACCCCGTTCTCATGAGGGGTCAATATATCAAGTGGGCGGAGCCGAGCTATGGCGCATCGCCGGGACCGGATACCTATCTGGAACCCCAAAGAAGGCGTCCGAAGACTGGCCTTCGGAATGGTTTTACATGGAGGACGTACCGCTGCTGGATCCTGTTCGGATCGGCCTTCCGGAGTTCAGCAATGCTCCTTTGAAGAAGCGCCTAAGCTGGCGCCCTCGGAGTCCCCGGAGAGAAGATGACCGGGATGTCCGTTATTTGATGAGACGAATAAGGTTACTGGCTCATGCCGGATTGACCATGACAGGAGTCACGGCAATCTGCATTATGAGAGGAGTGCAGCCGCTCCAATACAGGGACGATGCCACCCGCCATGGCCGCAAAGGGCCAGGATCGGTCACCGAACTGGTGAAGATCTTGTCTGCCATGTACAAAGGAGAGGAGGAGGACTTCCTCCGTCTCAACCCACTGAAGGAGTTTTCTTCGAATAACCCTCGAAGCTGGGTAAGCAAACATCTTTGTGACCTGTCCGATCCATGTTCCCGTAGTTAAATATCTCATTTCATGGTTTTTGCGCAGGAACTGCGCCGGACTGTGGAGAAGATACACAGCCCGCCCCCACAACCCGAGGATCGGAACGGTCCTCGATCCGACCTCCGAAGAGGATCCGGATATAAAGGTGGAGTTGATCGACGGGTATTCTACCAACTTAGCATCGACAATGCGTTGGTCGCCATTACTGGCTGATTACCGGAATACTTCCAGCCTCACAGGTAAATGAGACCGAGATCCCAAAACCACGATAACGACTCCATCCATGCTTATTTTTGATCACCAGATACCAATGGTGCTTCGCAGGGGTACCTTCGAGGCAGAGGCCGAGCCGCGCGGTTGGCCAACAAAGGGCAAGGCGGTCCGGATCGAAACTCCGCCGCAATGGTATGGCATGTCACCATACTCCTGTGATTGATTCTCGGAAGGCGATTAACGCTGATACCCTTTTCGGGAAAGAGCTTCGCCGGACTCGAGTCCGGAGGGGTTGCCGATCGAACCTTCACCGGACAGGCTTCAAAGCCGGGTCCGGAGGCTGAGGCGAGCACGAGGCGTGCGTCGGATGCTCCTCCGACAGAGGATGCCGACAGGTTGTCCGCCACCAACTCCGAGGTGGAGAGCGCCTTGAACCACAGGCGCCGCCGGACAGTTCTTCGTGACGTGTGTTTCTCCCAAGAGGCCTTGAATGCCTTTGATTCGGGAGATGCGCACCTCCGTGCCGCTCAAGATGGACTAGCCAGAGCCACGGAGCAGTATGTGAAGGACATACGGGTAAGTAAATTTGATGCTTATATATGCCAAGTGGCCCCGAGACTTAAAATAGTTAGAATAACTGATTTAAGGATCATTTGTTATGCAGGATCTTACGTAAAAGAATACCCGATCGTCTCAGAGCTTGAAGAGTACAAACCCCAACTTGAGGCCGCACTAGCCGCCTGAGGGGAGCTCTGAGGCCCCTCCGTAATATACGCTTCAAAAGATAAATAATTTAGGAAGTGCGGCGGGTGTGTAAAGTCGACAAAAACATTGCAGATGGCGCCGGACTATATCCGGACAAGCAACAGCTCTACGCCAGCTTAAAGGCTGGCGAGAGCATGCTTACGAGGGTGCGGCAGAGAAGAATAACCTCCAAGACGCCAACACCAAGCTGGGTGAGGAACTGAAGGACGTTCGTGCCCGGTTATCTTACTCCGTAAAGGAGAATCGGCTTAACCGTCGCGGCATTTTCAATAAGTGCTTGAGCGAACTTTGAAAGAGTTCGGCGAGGAAGGCGACTAACATAAACATGTATGTAGGTTTGCTCACAGTGTCGCCCCGAGGAGGAGATGCCCAATTCTTTGGGTGATCTCCTTCCCGACTAAGGCCACCGCATCGAACGAGTCCGGCAGGTGATGAAAGGCATCAGCCAAGCCTTGTGGCCATCTATCTCCTGCCCAAGGCATTGGGGAGCTGGGCGGAGCGGCTTCAAGGGCACGGCGGCGCTTCCGCTATGGAAGATATCGGCCTGCCGTCAAAGGCGCCAGGAGGCTGGGCCATGGTGAAGACGCTGCACACGGTGACCCAAACCACATGGCCGAGGTCGGACCTGTGGGGCCGGATGGGATGGAGATCCCTGTAAGCTTAGTGTACGGCCAAGTAGAATTGGCCGCCAATTATTCCCAGCAAGATTGTAAATTAGATAGCCTATTAGATGGCATTGAGGAGGAATACAATGAGTCGAGTTGACTATGTAAAAATATGACATGAAAAAAATGTCTTCTAGCCGGATTGTAGATCGTTTGTCGTAGCGGACCTTTTCGCTTCGACCTCCGGACCCAATAGTCCGGAGTGTGTCCGAATACCTTCGTGGTTATATAAGAACCGTGGTATGCATGGAGACAAGGCGTAGGGGTCATTGTTGCTGTATCAGACAAGTGCCCAACTAGTTATGTTATATTACATGGGTAGTAAGAAACATCTCCAGGGAGAATAGTTCCGTTAAGGGTTCCTTTCGCTGGGATGCATGCCCTAAAGTGCATGTCAAAGCTGCTATGAAAGAAGAAAATCATCCGGGGCAGATGGGTAAAAGTTAAAATCATCTTTCAATTCACCGACCGAATATTCCCATAAGAACGCTTAGCTTCGGCTTCATGCGATCTGAGGTACACATCCGGTGACCCGGCAAGAATAATCGCAGAGGTGCTCCCTTTACCACCTAGCCGAACAATCGGGAACGTAGGGTAAGCACAGAGCCAGCAACCCAGCTTGGCCAAAACTTAAGTCATATCGATGCATATAATGGTGAATAAAAGGTACATGCGGAAGTTTAACACATGTGCCGGGCATGAAGCCCGTATAAATAAGCTTATGTTAAAGAAGCCCCAGGTATAATGAGCGCAGATAAGCGCGTCAAGTGTGGAAAAAGCTAAACGAGCCTCTAAAGGCTACAAGAAGAAAAAGGAGGAAGGAGAGAAAGAAAAGATAGCAAAAGCAAAAATAAAGAATGCAGACGGAGGAAGGAGACGAACTTGGAGGCCGGCACTTAGGCGTAGAATCTTCGTGGGCGGGCTGCGTTCCATGGGTTCGGCTCGAGTCGGTTATCCGATGCGTTTGGCAGACGGTACGCTCCGCCCGGTCGGGACCTGGTCGATGATGAAGGGACCTTCCCATTTGGGCTTGAGTTTGTCCTTTTTCTTGTCCGGCAGCGAGAACTAGTTCGCCAATGTTATAAGCTTTGGCCCGTACTTCCCTGCTTTGATATCTTCGAGCCTGCTGTTGATAGAATGCGGAACGAGCTTTTGCCACGTCGCGCTCCTCCTCCAATGCGTCCAAACTGTCCTGCCGATCGAGCTCGGCTTCTCTTTCTTCATACATGCGTACGCGAGGTGAGTCATGTATTATGTCGCAGGGCAAGACTGCCTCTGCGCCGTACACCATGAAGAATGGTGTAAATCCGGTAGTACGATTCGGCGTGGTCCGCAGCCCCTAGAGTACGGAGTCGAGCTCCTCGACCCAGTGCGTGTTAGATTCCTTGAGGGACCGCACTAGTCTGGGTTTAATGCCGCTCATGATTAGACCGTTTGCCCGTTCGACTTGGCTGAGGCGTAATCGAGCTTGATGCCCATGTTTTTGCACCATGATTTGACCTCATCGGCCGTGAAATTGGTGCCATTGTCAGTGATGATACTGTGGGGGACACCGTAACGGTGCACTACCCCGATATGAAGTCTATCACTGGTCCGGATTCGGCCGTTTTAACTGGTTTGGCCTCTATCCATTTGGTGAATTTGTCCACCATGACCAATAGGTATTTTTGCTTGTGGGTTCCTTCCTTGAGGGGTCCAACCGCGTCAAGCCCCTGCACCACGAACGGCCAGGTGATGGGTATAGTTTTAAGGCGGTGGGTGGCATGTGGCTTTGGTTAGCAAAAAGCTGGCAACCGACGCATTGTTGGACTAAGTCTCACAGATTCTGCCCGGGCCGTCCGCCAATAAAATCTCAGTACGGAAGGCCTTGCCTACAAGGGCCCGGGCTGCGGCGTGGTGCCCACCCAGTCCGGCATGAATTTCAGCCAGGAGGTTTCGCCCTTCCTCTTCGGATATACACCTTTGAAGGACTCCGGTAGTGATTTTCTTATAAAGCTCTCCCTCATGGACTTTATAAGCTTTAGAGCGCCGTACTATGCGTGAGCCTCATTTTGGTCTTGGGAAGTTCCTGCCTAGTTAGGTAGGCTAGGAATGGTTCCGCCCACGGGCGATAACCGCCATTATTTCGTGAGCAGAGGGGTGTTATCTCGGGGTGGAGCCTCGGTTGTGTCAAAGTGTTGGCGTCAGCGGTGCGGTTGGGTCCGGATTGTTATTGCGGACTCCCCTTCCCATAGTACGGATGTCTTGAACAGCCGTTCCAAAAGATATTGGGTGGGGCGGCATCGCGTTTTGCACCGATGCGTGCCAATATATCCGCCGCCTGGTTGTTATCCCGGCTATGTTATGAAATTCGAGCCCTTGAACCGTCTGACATTTTTAGGACCGCATTGCGGTATGCTGCCATTTTCGGATCTTTGGCATCAAAGTCTCCGTTTATTTGAGATATTGCGAGGTTTGAATCGCGCACCTCTAGGCGTTGAATGCCCATGGAGATCGCCATCCGGAGGCCGTGCGTATGGGCCTCAGATTCGCCGCGTTGTTGGAGTCCGTATACATTATCCGAAGGACGATGGAGTGTGGTCCCGGTTGGGGACGCCAGACGACGCCAAATTTCGTGCCATCCAACATTTTGGAGCCGTCAAAGTGCATGATCAATTGAGTATGCGCCCGTACTCTTTTTAGGGAGTTCAAGCCAGTCCATTCGGCCACGAAGTCGGCCAAAACCTGCGATTTAATAGCTCGTCGTGGCTTATAAGTTATGTCGAATGGAAGGAGCTCTATGGCCCATTTAGCAATCCGGCCCGTCGTGTCGCGGTTGTTTATAATGTCGTTAAGAGGTACTTCGGAGGCTACCGTTATCGAACACTCTTGAAAGTAGTGTCGCAGCTTCGGGATGCCATGAACACCGCATATGTTATCTTTTGATAGTGTGGGTACCGGGACTTGCATGGAGTTAGGACGGTGGACACATAATAAACCGGTTTTGAACAGGGAACGGTGTCCGCCCGTTCTCGTTCGACAATGAGCACCTTGACATAACTTGATGTGTTGCGGCGATATATAATAGCATTGGTTCGCCTACGTTGAAGCAGCCAGGACCGGATTTGTTGCCAGAATGGCCTTTATTTCTTCGAGTCCGGCCGTGGCGGCATCCGTCCACTCAAAGTGTTCGGCGCGGCGGAGGAGGCGGTAAAGAGGTAATGCCTTTTCTCCTAACGGGAGATAAAGCGGCTTAGAGCCGCTACACATCCCGTCAATTTTTGTATTTGTTTGAGGTCTTTTGGAATATCCAATTGTGACAGAGCTCGAATCTTGGCTGGGTTTGCTTCAATTCCTCTCTAGGACACAATGAAGCCCGGTGCTTTCCGCTGGAACGCCTAAGACGAATTTTTCTGTATTGATCTTGATTTCATATTTACAAATATTGTCGAATGTGAGCCTCAAGTCGTCTACTAGAGTTTCGACGTGCTTGGTTTTAACGACCACGTCATCTACATATGCTTCCACCGTTTTGCCGATCTGGTTTGCCAGACATGTCTGAATCATGCGCTGATATGTTGCGCCGGCGTTTTTGTGCCAAAAGGGCATTGTGTTGAAGCAGAACGGGCCGTATGGAGTGATGAATGCTGTTGCAGCTTGGTCTGGCTCCGCCATCTTGATTTGTTGGTAGCGAATGCAGCGTCGAGGAAGCACAATGAGTCGTGTCCTACTATGGCGTCAATGATTTGATCAATTCGCGGGAGGGGGAAGGGATCCTTTGGGAAAGCCTTATTAAGGTCTTTGAAATCAACACATAGGCGCCAGGATTTATCGTTCTTTGGTACCATCACCAGGTTCGCTAGCCAGTCCGGATGTTTTATATCTCTAATGAATCCGGCCTCCAAAAGTTTGGCTAGCTCCTCTCCCATGGCCTGTCTCCTGGGTTCGGAAAAGCGCCGAAGAGCCTGTTTCACTGGCTTGAATCCTTTTAGGATATTTAGGCTGTGCTTTCGGCCAATGGCGTGGGATTCTGGCATATCCGAAGGGTGCCAGCAAAGATGTCCCAGCTTTTCTTGTAGAAATTCTCGTGGTCTGGCGTCTACATCAGGGTTTAATTGTGCCCCGATGGAGGCCGTCTTTGCAGGGTCCGTTGGGTGGACTTGGAATTTGACTATTTCATCCGCTGGTTTAGAAGAGGTGGACTTGGATCTTTTATCAAGTATCACATCGTCCCTGTTCACCGTGGAGCGCATCGCGGTGAGTTCCTCGGCCGCTAGGGCTTCGGATAGTGCCTCGAGGGCTAGTGCGGCTGTCTTATTTTCGGTGCGGAGTGCTATGCTCGGATCACTAGCGAGAGTGATGATTCCATTGGGACCGGGCATTTTAAGCTTCATGTACCCATAATGGGGTAGAGCTTGTAAAATTGTGAATGCCTCTCGACCTAGTAAAGCGTGATATCCGCTGTTGAACGGGGCCACTTGAAATGTGACCTCCTCGGACCTGTAATTGTCCGGGCGAAATAACACTACATCCAGCGTGATTTTTCCTGTGCGGCATGCTTCCCGGTGAGGATTATTCCTCTAAAGGTTGTGCTGCTTCGCTCAATGCGGTTCCATCTATTTCCATCTTCGGAGGGTTTCCTCATAGATGAGGTTTAATCATGCCGCCATCCATGAGTACCTTAGTAAGGCGAAAGCCGTCTACTATCGGGCTGAGAACCAATGCGTCTAGTGCCCGGGCAGTTCGGAATTTAGGTTCATCACTGGCATTGAAGGTAATAGCCGTGTCACTCCATGGATTTATTGTTGCTACTTGGTAGACTTCGCAAGGTTCTTGAGTTGTCGTTTTTGCATGTTATTTGATGTGAAAGTCTCAAGACTATTAACACCGTCTTGGTGTTGCTTTGGGCTGGGATTACGAAGCTAGAAGCTCTTTGCCACTTTTGGCCACCTGCCGTAGTATCCAACATGCTCGAAGGCTATGAGTTGGAGTGGCGCCCTATGTGCTATGAATTTTGCAGGGTCCGTTTAGCCAACCCTCCAGTACGGTTCCGTACCCTTTAGGGGGTTTTGGTTTTTTGGTATTCAACCCAGGTGCTTCATAATGATGCACCCTTTTGTTCCGGACTAGGGATGTATTCGGGGCCGGATTATCCCAAAAGTTACTTTCGGCTTTCCAGGCGCTCTCCATCGCACAGTACTTTTGTACTATGGTCACCAAGTCAGCAAAGCGTGTAATTTCATGACGACTTATGGCGTTTAGGATTCCCTTGTCCGTGCAATTATTGCAAAATTGGGATTGCGTCCTCCTCTCGGCGATCCTTTATCCTGTTCATAACCGTGGAGGAATCGCCCAAGAATGATGTAATCGCTTCAGCAGGCTCTTGCCGAATTCGAGAGAGATCGCCAATGTTTGGGTGGGCGGGTGGCACTAAATCCTGGAACCCCGGCCCAATTCAAGACTCAAAGGGGCAGAAGTTTCCGAACTTGGAAATTTGGATTTTTGAGTGCAATCCAATGAGTCCGCCCGCCGCTGACTTTAGGTTCAGGCTTGATCGACATCCGTCCCTCCGCAGGAATCCGGCATGGAGGGATCGGGAATTCGGAAGTAGCTAGTCCTTAAGGTAGAAGAAGAATCGCCGCATTGCTCCTCTATCACAGCAACATGATGGGTAGCCTGGGGAGAGTTGATCTCTCTCAGATCGGTTTTAGGCCCGATCGGTCGTAATCTGTGGCGACTCGAGGCGGCGATGCGATCCAAGAGCTTCGTTTATGGAGGAGAGCTCGATCGGATCTAACTGTTCGGCAAGTTCGAACTAACATGGAGATTGGTTTCGATATTTCGAGAGGTCATCGTCACAAGCGGCCGAACTAGCGGTCATGAGAAAACCGCCTAGCGAAGAGTCGACCAAAGGGCCAAGGCTTCTTTGGCGATGGTATAAATCTTTAAAGACGAGGCGAGGCGTCCTACCTGACGGCGACGACACAGAGGAACTCTCAATGAAAGCACCAATGTCGGTGTCAAAACCGGCGGATCTCGGGTAGGGGGTCCCGAACTGTGCGTCTAGGCGGATGGTAACAGGAGACAAGGGACACGATGTTTTACCCAGGTTGGGCCCTCTCGATGGAGGTAATACCCTACTCATGCTTGATTAATATTGATGATATGGGTAGTACAAGAGTAGATCTACCACGAGATCAAGGAGGCTAAACCCTAGAAGCTAGCCTATGGTATGATTGTTGTTCGTCCACGGACTAAAACCCTCCGGTTTATATAGACACCGGATAGGTTAGGGTTACACAGTAGTCGGGTTACAATGGTAGGAGATCTACATATCCGTATCGCCAAGCTTGCCTTCCACGCCAAGGAAAGTCCCGTCCGGACATGGGACGAAGTCTTCAATCTTGTATCTTCATAGTCTTGGAGTTCGGCTGTGACGATAGTCCGGCTATTCGGACACCCCCTAGTCCGGGACTCCCTTAGAAACCAAGGACAATGGCAGCCCTATGACCCGCTTTTGCGGGGGCGAAGATAGCTGGCTAGCCCGTAGTAGCACCAGCGACCCAGGCCCATCCGAAGTCAGGCATGGCAATGGAAAACCAGACGCAGTAAAAGCAAGTGTCGAAATAAAGAAGACATCCCAGATAACACGGCGGTAAACGCCGGATTCATGGGCTCTCGACCGGGTCAGCGGAAAAAGCCTTTCAAGGGAAGGAGAGATGGACCGTCCAGCCTAAACAAGATTCTAGACAAATTATGTCAGATTCATGGCACCCCCGATAAACCTGCAAATCACACCCACAGAGAATGCTGGGTCTTCAAGCAGGCTGGTAAGCTAAACGCCGAACACAAGGGGAGGGAGACACCAAGTGAGGACGAGGATGAGCCTTGTCAGCAAAGCACTGGGGGACAGAAAAAATTCCCACCAGAGGTCAAAATACTGAACATCATTCACGTAACAGAAAGAAAGGGCAAACATGCACTCCAAGAAACATGCGCCGTAGAGCCCGTCACCCCTAAGTTCAACCCTTGGTCGGCCCTCCCGATCACCTTTGATTGCAGGGATCACCTGACAAGTATCCGGCAGGGAGGATTGGCTGCCTTGGTGCTAGACCCAATCATCAACGAATACCTACCGGGGCATCCCCAAGCTTAGATGCTTGAGACTTCTTGGAATATTATCTTGGGGTGCCTTGGGCATCCCCAAGCTTGAACTTTTATGTCTCCTTAATTCCTCTCATATCATGGTTTCTCTTTTTATCAAAAGCTTCATTCACAACAAACTCAACAAGAACTCGTGAGATAGGTTAGTATAAACCAATGCAAAACCTTATCATTTTCTACTGTAACAAATCACTAACATTATTATTCAACATTGCATACTAAATGCCTCTGCATATTTAATACTACTATCCTTAAATAGAATCATTAAACAAGCAAACATATGCAGACAATGCAAACATAACAGCAATCTGCCAAAACAGTACAGTCTATAAAGAATGCAAGATTCACCATACTTACCTAACTCCAAAAATTATGAACTAAACTTCCCACTGTAATAAATTTATCAGAGCTCAATATGCAAAAATATTCAACATTATACCATTCTCTGAATTTTCTAGGGAATTTTTGCAACAGCGGTAAACTTTCTGTTTTCAAACAGCAACATGTATAGTAGCAAAATAAGCATGGCAAAGGCTATCCTTGGCTTTTTATTGAAACTAAAGATGCAAAACATTATTCTAAATAACAGCAAGCTAATACTAACAAAATAAATTGACGCTCCAAGAAAAACACATATCATGTGGTGAATAAAAATATAGCTCCAAGTAAAGTTACCGATGAACGAAGACGAAAGAGGGATGCCTTCAGGGGCATCCCCAAGCTTAAACTCTTGGTTGTCCTTGAATATTACCTTGGGGTGCCTTGGGCATCCCCAAGCTTAGGCTCTTGCCACTCCTTATTCCATAGTCCATCGAATCTTTACCCAAAACTTGAAAACTTCAACCACACAAAACTTAACAGAAAACTCGTGAGCTCCGTTAGCGAAAGAAAACAAAGCACCACTTCACGGTACTGTAATGAACTCATTCTTTATTTAAATTGGTGTTAAACCTACTGTATTCCAACTTATCTATGGTTTATAAACTATTTTACTAGCCATAGATTCATCAAAATAAGCAAACAACACAATGAAAACAGAATCTGTAAAAATAGAACAGTCTGTAGTAATCTGTAACTAACGCAAACTTCTGGAACTCCAAAAATTATAAAATAAATTGGTGGACCTGAGGAATTTGTCTAGTAATCATCTGCAAAAATAATCAACTAAATAGCACTCTCCAGTAAAAAGTTCTAGCTAATCTCGTGAGCGCTAAAGTTTCTGCTTTTTACTGCATGATCATAAAGACTTCACCCAAGTCTTCCCAAAGGTTCTACTGGTCACAAACACTAATTAAAACATAAAACCACATCTAACCAGAAGCTATATGGATTATTTATTACTAAACAGAACCAAAAATCAAGAAACTAAAATAAAATTGGGTTGCCTCCCAACAAGCGCTCTCGTTTAATGCCCCTAGCTAGGCATGATGATTTCAATGATGCTCACATAAAAGATAAGAATTGAAACATAAAGAGAGCATCATGAAGAATATGACTAGCACATTTAAGTCTAACCCACTTCCTATGCATAGGGATTTTGTGAGCAAACAACTTATGGGAACAATAATCAACAAGCATAGGAAGACAAAACAAGCATAACTTCAAAAATTTAAGCACATAGAGAGGAAACTTGATATTATTGCAATTCCTACGAGCATATGTTCCTCCCCCATAATAATTTTCAGTAGCATCATGAATGAATTCAATAATATAACCAGAACCTAAAGCATTCTTTTCATGATCTACTTGCATAGAAATTTTATTACTCTCCACATAAGCAAAATTCTTCTTATTCGGAATAGTGGGAGTATCTAAAGAGACTTGAATACTATAAATCGTTTCCACATTAAAAGAGTAATGTTCAGAGAAAGGGTACTCATAATCTTGACAAGTTTTATAAATATAATCATCACTACTCTTTATAGCATAAGTTTTATCACAATAATCATCATAAGTAGCAACTTTGTTCTCATCATAATCGATTGAAACCTCTTTCGAAATAGTGGATACATCACTAAATAAAGTCATGACCTCTCCAAATCCACTTTCATAAATATTATAAGATTCAACATCCTCCAAAATAGTGGGATCATTACTTCCTAAAGTTGACACTCTTCCAAACCCACTTTCATAAATATAATCATCATAAGTAGAAGGCATGCTATCATCATAAAAAAATTGCATATCAAAACTTGGGAGGCTAAAAATATCACCTTCGTTAAACATAGCATCCCCAAGCTTGGGACAAACATTAATTGCAGCAAATATATTCTCAAATATGTCATCCTCATCAAACATAGCTTCCCCAAGCTTGGGCCTTTTCATATCATAAGCATAATCACTCTCATCATTAATAGTATGGATAGCACCAATAGTATAGCAATTATTATATTCTTCCAAGCAAGTGCCAAAAAGATTTTCAAGATCATAAGAAGTATCATTATCTTCCCAATCATAATCATCACAACAAGCAATAGGCATAATGAGATCATCATCAAGTGTATCATCTTCATGAGGCACAACAATAATAGGAGCAACTTTATTTGGGAGAGATACTGTCGGGGAGGCTGATCTGACCCACGAGCACCTATGGGACCGGCGGACCGAGCCCCTTTTGGTTCGGCGGGGGGCGGAGGTCGCACAAAGAGCAGAACGAGGCCATGCACACCAGCAGTTTAACCAGCTTCGAGCTCTCCGGAGATAACACTCCTCTTGCTGCATGTCTGAGTGTATTGAGTTCTTGCTTGGGAGCGCTGAGTGCTACAGTACACACCAGCTGCTAACTAGACCTAGCATGAGTGTTTTCTGCCTTCGAACCTTTCGAACCCTTGGAACCCCTCTCTATGTTGCGCATGGGCCTCCTTTTATATGCTCAATGGGTCACCGACAGGTGGCAACGTAGTCAAGGGTAGAAATGGAAAAAGAGTGTGGTTGGTACAGCTACTTGTGCAGTGTATCATACCTAACCCTGACGGCAGGGGACAAAGGCATTAAATGCCCGCTCTCGTCGCCTAAACAAAGGCAAACAGGGACCATCGGGCGCCACCATTTGCCACGATGGCAATCTTGTCGTCGCTTACCACAGCTCACGGCCGCCTGACCTCTCTTGCCACAGCGCTTGGACTGGTCCCATGGCGACACGTTGGTGGATGTCTTTGGAAGCGGAGGAAAAAGAGTGGTAGTCTGCATGACAAGCGCCTTGCATGTTGTTGCCTTGTCGCGTCCGGAAGCTTGTCGCTCATCGGGCCTTCCGGCAAGCTCCTCTTCTTGGGGCCTTGTCTCCTAGGTGCCTTGGCTGGCCTTCCCGACAAGCTCCTCTTGCCGGGCCTTGTCTCCTAGGCTTAAATACTTTGTTCTTGAATGGCTCCAAAGGAACCACGGAGGACCTTGGCGGTCACCCGGCAAGCCTTGCCCTTGAGGTGCTGCAACTGTTGCCCGTCTGCGAGTTCGGGATACTAGGGTACTCCTACTCTAGTACACCGGCAGGAGCCAGACAGGCCACCTGCAGTGCCGAAGCGCTGTTGGGCCAGGCCCAAAAGCAGTCTGCACGGGCACACGCGGCCTGGGTTCTGCCAGTAACTCACCTCGGACCCACCACGCCCTCCACAGGCAGCCGCAGCGTCGAATGCGGCGTTGTGGGAGAGATCGTGGGTGAGATCGTGGGTGGTTTTCTTTATTCGAAAGGCGGGCGTCCGCCTCCCTCTTTATAAGCAGGGGAAACAGGGGCAGTCCGCCCACCTCGCCAGTTGCTGTCCAATCTCGAAAAACCTCCGCTGCTCCCCCTTCTTCCCAAGGCTGAAAAGAGAGCAGCGCTCTGCCCCCCATCGCCACCAGCTCCACCAACACCGTCGACCTCCACCACCACCTCCGCCATGGCTCCGAAAGCCGACAAGGGGAAGGCCGTGAAGTCGGCCGAGGCGCAGCGGCTTGCGGCGCTGCGAAAGGAGCGGGCCATCTTGCCCAGCTCAGCCGCGAGGGAGCTGAGGAGTACTACTACCTCTTCCGGGTCGACGGAGACGCGAAGCGCATCCAGCGCACGAAGGTACTCCCGGCTGTTGCTGAACTGGCTCCGAACGGGTACCCCTTCTTCGCGCTGTTCTTCTACTGCGGGCTCTGCCCGCCCTTCTCTGAATTTTTCTGCGACATTATGAACACCTACGGGTTCCGCCTCCTTGACTTCACCCCCAATGCTGTCCTGACCATGGCAGTTTTCGCACATCTCTGCGAAAACTTTGTCGGAATCCACCCTAACGTAGCTCTTTTCCGCCACTTCTTTATGCCCGAGTCGAGAGAGGAGAGCCCCTATCCGGCGGAATCGCCGGATCTCGAGGACCGGAAAGAAAGAAGCTTATCCGGAGGAGAACTCCGCAGCAAGTGGGATGAGTGGAAGGCAGATTGGTGCTGGATCGTCAAGGAGGACCCGCAGCCGTTCACCGCCCTGCGCCAAGCCCCAGTAGCACGCGGCAATGATTGGAGCAACGTGGCCCCGGAAGATGCTAGGCTAAAGATTGTAGTCACCCGAGTCCTTCGCCTTAGACTTGCCGGGCTCACTGTAGGCACCGTTGGCGCTGACTTTATTCCGCGCCCGACGCCCCCTGCAGGAGAGGAGGAGACCACTCGAGGAGTTTGAACGCAGCGGCAGATATCATGAGGCTGCGCCCAGGCCTCAACTTCAACTTCACCGTCTTGGAACTTGACGCGATGCTCTTGGAGCTGTTCAAGCCCGATCCTGATCATCCCGAGAAGTTCAGGGTTGCCGAGAGGCGTCGTTCATTGTCGTAACAATTCCTCGCTTGACCGCATCCGCCAAGAATGATGCCGGCGACTTCAAGACGGAATTGTTCCAACTCTGGCAAGAACTGCCAGATGACGTCGTGCGGCAGTTCTTTGACAGCTTGGAAGAAGTGCCGATCCGCCCGACGAATGTAAGAGCCTCACCAGCGACACCACCGATGATGAGATGCGATTGCATCGCCACCAGCTGGAAGAGGCGGCGTAGCGGCCGCCAAGGCGAGTTCAGATTCACCGAGGAGGAGGCAGAGGCAGCAGAGGCGGCAAGCCTTGTCGAGCGAAGGGAGTTTGCCGGCGAGGATGAGCTTGCCGAGCCTGAAGCCGAGTCGAGCGAGCCCGCCGAGGGCGCCTCCTCCCCACCTTCAAACAGCTTACCGCGAGCGGAGCCCCCAGCTCCACCAAGAAGGCGTCTTCGCAAGGCCGGAGACGTAGCGGGGCGGCAGACGGGCCAACAGCAGCCGCGCCGCGCGACGCGCTCCACCGCGGCAAGCACTGTTGCCGCTGAGCACCTCACGCGCCGGCAAAGAATCGAGCGGGTCCTCCCGAACCACCGCTTCGCACCGCCAAGCGGCCAAGGGAACCCACTCTTCCGCCTCGTCGCACCGGAGGCGAGCCAGAATTTGATCTCTCCGCGCTCAGCTCCGATGAGGAAGAAGAAGAGTAAGATTCCTTGTTGTACTTGTAGTTCTTCGATTTGTTGCTTTGTCTTGTATCTGATTTGCTTCACTCTGAATCCATTCCTTTTCGTGACGCTGGCCCGAGAGCGCCAAAGAGAGCCAAGGCCCGGTGATTGTCATCGAGGACGAACCCACATGGCACAGCAGGGAGGCGCGTCCGAGACCACCATGCCGGACGCTGCAACTCTTCCTCAAAGCAGCCCCAGCGCAGCCCCAGCGTAAGTATATAGTTTACTTCCTGTTAGGCGTGCATGGGTGCTCTTCCTTCTTGATATCTGAATGTTGGTTTTGTGTAGGAGTAGAGCAGCCCCACCAGGAGTGCCCTGAAGCCGCTCCTGACATGCCTTCCGTTTCGACTACACCACCAAGGGAGGATTCCCCGGCAAGGGAGCGTTCTCCGGCAAGGGAGACTTCTCCGGCAAGGGTCAGCTCTCCGCAAGGGATGACAAGACCAACGATCCTCCGTGGCCGGAGACCACGGGCCAGAGACCCTAGCAGGTAATCCTCTTGCTTGAAAGCTTCCTTGTGTTTCTTCCGATCTTCTGATTTTTCTCTTTGAATATTTGCTTGATCGTTCTTTTTCTTTTTCGGTCGCCGATCCATCTGCCGCATGAGCCAATGGAAACCGAGGTCGCATGGCGAGGAGGACGCTACAAGGCATCACCGCACGCCGCCATCGAAGAGGAAGCCGGCGGCCGACGAGCTCGCCTGGCGAAGAGGCCGCCAAAGCTGCCGCCGCAGAGGCTGGCGAGGAGCCCGGCGATCAGATCGACTTGGCCCCGAGGTCGCAGGAGCGCCAGCGCTACCGGCCGCCGATCCTCCGCCGCTGCCGCAGCTGTCGGGCTCAAGAGCCCCAGCCCGGCGCCTACTTGAAGGCCGGGCGATGGCGTTTTCATCAAACTCCCCGGCGCCGAGCTCTGTGGCGCCGTCGAAGGAGAGACCTTTGTGAAGAGCTGCTCGCCTGGCTGAGCTGACGCTGGTCGACGCGCCAAGCAGCAGCAGCGGCGAGTCTGAGGAGGAGGTGCTGCTGCGGAAGCTATTGTCGCTCTACCGCGCCCGGCAAGCCAAGCTGGAATCCCGGGAGGCGCTTGTCGCGAAGGCGGGAGCAGACATAGAGAAACGCGCGGAGGAGCTCCGAGGCATCAATCAGGAAGCTCCCGGTCCTTGGCAGAGGAGCGGGAGCGACTCGCCGAGGAGCGCAAAGCCTTCCTCCTCGAGAAGGCTGAAGCTGAAGAGCAACAAAGGCTTGCCGCCGAGAAGCTGTCTGCGCAGGAAGGCGAGTTGGCGCAGAGGAAGGTTAATCTTGACAGCCACGAGGAGGATCTTGCCACGCGCGAGCAAACATTTGGCGGGGCTATCAAGGAAGCAAAGGATGCTGCCGCAGCTGCCGAGGCCGCCAAGAAGGAGCTGGAGACGAAGGTGACGCAGCTGGAGGCCAATCTGAAGGAGAGCGGCGAGGAGCTTGCTGCACTCAAGCATGAGCGCGAGAAGGACGCCTACACTCTTGGCGAGCTGCAGGGTCGTCTCCCGATAGGGGCAAAGAGCTTAGCGCCGCTAAGGACTCCAATGCGGATCTTGAGTTGAAGCTGGCTACTTTGACCAAGACGCTGGACGGCGCCAGGGAGCAGATCAAGGCCGACGAGGCGTCATTGGCGAAGTGCTGCTACCTGCGAATTACTTTCTGTGGATAACGTGGAGCACTAGACCGAGGGTCTCGTGGATATTGCCGCCACCATCGACAGTGGAGCTGGGCGAGCTGGGATGGAGGATCTCGTACCTCCGACGAGCACCTCCAGCCCAGCGCCAAGCTCAGCTTGTTCTTCAAAGGTGTGGCGACGGCCCTCCAGAGACTCCGGGAAGAGATCCCAAAGCAGTTGGCCGAGGAGTCGTGCCAGATCTGTGCGAGAGCTCTCCAAAAGGTGCTGATGAAGGTGGCCTTCCGCAATCCAGGCCTCAACCTCACCAACGCCCTCAAGTCCTTGCCGCCGGATCTTTGATGTGGAGGCGCTCAAGACCCTTGTCGCACACATCGTGGGACAGGTGAGCGGATCAAGAGGGTTGATGGCGACCATGTAGATTAGGCCGCCCATTTTATCTTTTTCCTTGTCGCTGCTGGTCATGTTAGGAGAACAATCTATTAGAGCTGCGACAAGCTATCTTGTAATATAACTCTATCTCGGCAAAGTGATTGCAATGTTATTTCCTTTACTTGATTCCTTCCTTTGTATGTTTTCGCCTTTACGCTTTAGGGGACTTGCCGGGCGCAGTACCTTAGCCGCGAGCGCTGAGTGCGGACGTCGGCCTGGGCGGTGCGCCGCAAGCAACCTTGTCGCAACTCAGTCGCAGCTCACTTAAGTTGTTGAGCGGACTCAAACAAAGTAAGGGCTTAACTAGCTGCGAGTTGGTTCCTCCGCACAGGTGTTTTCCATACAAAGTACGGTCGCTCGAGGAGAATAACTTCAAAAATTCAAAAGCTAATTGCTCAAATTTTAGCAACTTAGCTTTTCTGTCGTTCGCTTCCCGGTAAGGCAAAATTTCCTTGAGCGACGCCTGGTCCACACCATTATCTTCTCCTTCCCCCCTGGCAAACTTGTGTGCGAGGGAACTTTCCTTTCTTTGAAAAAGAGAAAGAAGAGAAAATAAAGATATGGAGCCTCATGGCTCGTTATTGCTTACCGGGGTAGGTGTTGCACAAAGTGTCGAGATAATGCATGCAAAATAAAGAGTAGAAAGCATGAAATCGACAAGATCGCTTGGAACACATTAGCTTTACTTTATGCACGGGTCCAAGGCTTCGGCTTTGTACAAAGGATTACATGCAACATCGGCAAGACTTGTACAAAGGTGGTTGCCGGAACAGGTTCCGCAACCGCGCCTCTGAGTAAAACTTACTTAAGATGCTCAATGTTCCGTGAGTTGCTCACCGAACGCCTTCTTCGGTCTCTGGCCCGACAAATACAGGCCTAGTGACTCGTTTCACCCGGTAAGGGCCTTCCCACTTTGGCGTCAACTTGTTGGAATTCTTGGCGGACTGAGCAGCGCCCGAAGAACAAGGTCGCCTTTCCTCGAAACTTCTGGCATTAACTTTGCGGCTATGGTAGCGGGCGCAAAGCTTGCCGATATCGAGCAGCTCGACATGACAGCCTCAAGACGGTCCTCCTCAAGGCGAGCGGTCGTCATCTTGTCGCAATCGCTTCTTGCTCGAGCTCATCATAAGCGAGCACTCGAGGTGACCCGTATCACGAGTTCCGTGGGGAGAACTGCCTCCGCTCCATAGAGCTAGAGCAAAAGGTGTCCGGCGCTGGCTCGATTTGGCGTCGTCCTGATCGACCAAAGAACCACCGGCAGCTCCTCAATCCAGTTTCTTCCGCACTTGTGCAGCCTGTCGAAAGTTCTGGTCTTGAGGCCGCGCAGCACTTCAGCATTTGCCCTCTCCGCTTGACCGTTACTTCTCGGATGAGCAATGAAGCGGGCGAACCTTGGCGCCAAGATCTTGGACGCATCGCATGAAGGTGCGGCTCGTAGAATTGCATGCCGTTGTCGGTGATGATCCCGTTAGGGATTCGAAACGGCAAGCGATTGACCTGAAGAACTTGATCACGACCGTGTTGTCACCTTCCTCATCGCTTCCACTTCGGCCACTTTGTGAACTTGTGCGATGGCAACGTACAAGTACTCAAAGCCCCGACAACTTCGGGAAAGGGGCCGAGGATGTCGAGCCCCTGCAATCAAAATGGCGAGGATAAAGGGATCGCCCGAGAGCTTGAGCTGGCTGGTGTATCTGCTTGGAATGGAACCGGCACGCTTCACACTTGGTTACTTGTGCGCTTGCATCACGGAGGGTTGTCGGCCAAAAGAAACCTTGCTTGGGAACGCTTTTGCCGGCAAGTGCTCTTGCGCCAATGTGGTGACCACATATGCCTCCGTATCTCTCGCCAACAGCTTTCGTCATCCATCTTCCCGTGAATACATTTCAATTTCACACCGTTGAGTCTTCTTACATGCATGTGTTGTCGCATAAACTGGTACATATTTGACTGCCGGGCTACTCTTTCCACTTCTTCTTGCTCTTCGGAAGTTCTCTGTGAAGGAAATGGACAATCTGCCGCCCATCTTTGGAGCTTATGGCTCGACAACAAGGACTAAAGGCACATCTGCTGCCGCGGAACATCCGCTTTCACGGCAAGAACCTGCGGTTCAGCCGAGGAGCTTAACGTTCTGACAAGCTTGCCGGAGCAAAACTTGCTCGGGAATTATCCGCTTCAATGAAATAAACCCTAGGGCTTGTCGGAGCAGACGCTTCCTCAAAGACTCTTAGGGGTTGACTTTGGGGACCTTCTTGGCGGCGGACTCGGGAGCTCGGCCGGAAAATAGTCGCCAAATCAACTTCCTCTTCTTGTTCTGTCCCAGTTGATGGCGTTACAGTGACGGTTGAGTCAGCTTGAGCACAAAATCCTTGGTTCCACAGGTAACTTAAGTGCGGCGCGCCGACGACCATCGACAATATCGCTCGAGCTCTTGGAACATGTTCCATCTGTAGGCAAATCAAAGTGCTCTTCTAGCTTTCTCACTTCATCAACATAAGCTTCCATCAACAACGGACTCTGATAACTCTTGTTCACTTGGCGGATGACAATTTGTGAGTCACCCCTGACAATGAGCTTCTTGATCCCAAGGTCTACTGCGATCCTGAGACCGGCAAGCAAACCTTCATACTCTGCAGTATTGTTTGTTGCTTGCTCCATGGGAAAGTGCATCTGGACTACGTACTTGAGGTGCTCTCCGGTGGGTGCAACAAGTAGCACGCCCAAGACCGGGCGCCTTTGCAGCGTAGAAGGCACCATCGAAGTACATCAGCCACTCTTTTGCTTGCCTCCTTGGCCAGGGGATGCTCGTCTACGGAATTTCTTCATCTTGTGTTGGCGCCCATTCTGCTATGAACTCCGCCAATGTTCTTACGCTTTTGGATAGTTGAAGTGCTCTCAAACTTGAGGCCAAAGCTTGACAGTTCAGTGCCCACTCGACAATCCTGCCTGCTTCTCGGATTTTGCAGTATTCTCTTCAACGGAAAGCGAGTGACGATTTGTGATCTCGTGTGCTTGGAAGTAATGGCGAGCTTTCACCGAGAGCCATGAGAAGGCCGAAAAGCAATTTCTGCACACAGTACCTTGACCTAGCCCCTCGCAGGAGGGAACCGACAAAAACCGGGCGGCGCACCATTCTCTTATGCACCTTCTCACACTGCTAGATCCATCTTTGTCGGGACCAGAGCTTGTCGGTGAAGTGCCTTGCTTGTCATTTGGATGCATCTGCCTTGGTTGCTATCTCATCATCCGCCTCCTCTCCGCTACTAACGCAGCACTAACCACTTGATTGGTTGCCGCTATATATAGCAAACTTCTCTTGTGGCTTAGGTGCGACAAGTGTTGAGTGGAGGACAGGTATCTCTTTAAGTCTGGCAGCCGCAGCCTCCGCTTCGAGTCCATTTAATTGGACCTGCCTTTTTCAAAATTTTGAAAAATGGCGGGCGGCCAAGCAGACCTAGAGATAAACTTTCTTTGAGGAGAGCAGCTACACAACCGCAAGTCTTCGTACATCCTTCAACCAGCGCTTTGGTGCTTCAATCTGCTCAATGGCCTTGATCTTGTCGGGATTCGCTTCAATTCCCATTTGAGACCACGAAGAACCGAGAAGCTTGCGGAGGGGACTCCAAACACACACTTCTCGGGGTTGAGCTTGAGGTTGATCTTGTGCAGATTTGCAAAGGTTTCGTCTAAATCTTGAATCAGAGTTGCCTTGTCCTTGCTCTTGACCACTATGTCATCCATGTAAGCTTCTACATTTCTGTGCATTTGTGGCTCAAAAGCGTCATGGACTACTCTTGCAAATGTTGAACCAGCATTCTTTAACCCGAAAGGCATCCGTACAAAACAGTATGTGCCACATGGGGTGATGAATGCGGTTTTCTCCTCATCCTCTTCTCGCCATGAAGATGCGATGGTACCACGAGTATGCATCAAGAAATGAAAGCAAATCACATCCGGCGTGGAGTCAATAATTCGTCGATGCGCTGCAAGGAAATGGGTCTTTGGGACAAGCTTTATTAACATCGGTAAAGTTGATACAAAGCCTCCATCTCCCGCTTGCCTTGCGTGCACGACTACGCTGGATTGGCCAACCACGTAGGATGGAGCACTCCTCGACAAGGCCTGCTGCTTCCAATTTCTTGATTTCTTACGCAATGAATTCTTGGCGCTCCTTTGCACCGCTTCGACTTTACGCTTGACGGGCCGCATGAGGACATAGCCAGGTGGTGCTCAATTACTTTCACAGGAACACCGGGATGTCAGACGGTTGCCATGCAAACACGTCGACGTTACGCCCGCCAGGAAAGCAACGGCGCCGCTTCCTATTTAGGGTCGAGAGTGGCACCGATGGTGAAGGTACCACCAGTGCCGCCCTCCTTGGCGGACACCTTCTTGGTCTCTCGTGGAGCTGCCATTTTCTTCTTACACTTGCCGGTGGAGCTCGATGGTGCGTCCTCGACGGTAGCGCAGCACTCGAAGAGGTGCGCTTGCGGATTGGGCATCGTAACTCTTGCCGGACTTGGACTTCTTCTTCGCCCGGGAGCTTCAGCGGCAAGTGACTTAGATCTGCTGTAATTGCGCCGCTTCTCGGTAGATCTTGTCGGCAGATAAGAGCATCCTTCTTGTCGCCAGGGACAGAAATGACACTTATCGGGCCTGGCATCTTCAGCATGTTGTACGCATAGTGAGAGGCCGCCATGAATTTGGCGAGTGCTGGACGGCCGAGTATCCCATTGTAAGGCAATGGAAAGTCAGCGACGTCAAAAGTGACCCTCTCAGTCCTGAAGTTCAACTCGCTGCCAAATGTCACTGGCAACGTGATCCACCCCTTCAGCTTGCTCCTTCCCGGATTGATTCCTTGGAATGTGCCGGTCTCTTCGAGCTCGCCATCAGGGATCTGGAGCTTCTGGAGTACCGCGGAGGAGATCAGATTCAAGTCGGCCCCGCCGTCAACTAGCATCTTAGTGACCTTGAGGTTGCGGATAGTTGGTGAGACCAACATCGGCAAGCACCCGACCGCGATTATGCGATCGGGTGGTCCTCAATATCAAAAGATGATAGGCGTCTTTGGACCATTTCGGAGGCTTGCGTGACTCGATGGATGGTTCTCGCCGCATTGACTTCCCGCATCCAACTGCTTGAGTTGGCGGTGTGAAGTATGCAGAAGAGAAGTATCATCGCCAACGCACAAGACCTCTGTGGCTTTCTGGAATTCCTGCTCATCGGTCTCGTCTTCCATATCTTCATCGTCGTCGTCATCTTTCATCCTTGTCGGCGCTGGGAGGTCTGTCTCCTTCTGCTGCTTGGCCTTGCCACAAGGCCCTCCCCGCCGGGCGCTTCTTGCCAGCTCTCCAGCACCTTCCTGGGCTTTCTCCTTGTCGCGTCAGCTCAGGTATTCAGCCTTCTGGCACGCTCGACAAGCTCGCTTTCGAATTTCTTGCAACTCACGGAGGTCATGGCCCTTAGTGCGGTGGATCTTGGCAAAGATCGCTTGTTTGTTGAGCCGTCCCTCGCTTGTCGGCGACCGCCATACCGCAGTTGGTGCCCACGGCAACCTCCTTGCCGGAGTTTCCAACTTTGGCTTTCTTGGCGGTACCTCCGTTGCGGACCGCTCGACAACCAGCACATCTTTTGCCTTTCTTCTTCTCATTGTTTCACGCCGACTTTTCTTTGCCGGGGCAGCTTCTTCGCTATCAGATCCTACTTCTGTATTCTCTCCGGGGAGTCTCCTCCCTTCCTCAGCACGTGCACACTTGTCGGCCATGGCATATAGCTCACTGACGTCCTTGATCTTGCACATCGCCATCTCCTCCCTCATCCTGCGGTTCCGCACGCTCGATGGAACGCGCTGACACCACGGCGGGGTGGACATCTGGGATGTTGTAGTGTACACGGCTGAATCTCTCGAATGTGCTTCTGCCAGGGCTCTCCTTCTTTCTCGGGCGAAGCAGATGAAGGTCGCTCTCTTGGCCATGAGGTTTGTGGTCGCTGTGAAGGCGCCGACAAACCGATGGCATAGATCTGCCCAAGAGGATATGGAGTTGTCCGCAAGTGCATGAGCCAGGATCGACATTGGGCTTGAGTACCAGCGGGAAGTAGTTGGCAGGATCTTGTCGTCTCGTCCTCCGCAGCTTGCACCGCGATGGTGTAGATGCTTTGAGGAACTCCGACGGATGCGTCTTGCCGTCATACTTCTGCGGTAAATCCTAGCTTGAAATTCTTCTTGCTTTGGGCCCTTTGGACTTGCCGCAGCTCACGAGTGAACGCTGGGCAACCCTACTGCACGGCAAGTCGCTCGTTCCCTGGGCGCATGCATGTCGACAGAGGGCCCAGCGCTGGTCGGATTGACGCCGCGCTTCTTCGCGCTCAATGCGAGTTCGGCGTCTTCTTCGCTGCCGTTCGTGAAGAACTTGGCGGCTGGTCATGACGAGCTCGTGGATCTGATGACTCGGTGGAGTCGCTGTCAAGGTGGATCCAAACGGTTGGCGATCTTGGCCTTCGGGGTGGAGAGTGCTTGGTAGTTGCACCCCCACCGGTTTCGTCGCCACCGGCTCGTGCTTGGTGGTCCTGCCGCGGCAGCGATGTACTTGGCTGCCGTGGAGTGTCGCCGTTGGCAAAGCCGATGAGACTCTGGATGGTGGCCCTCCATTCATCGACCTTGTCGGCCGTTGGAGGGTAGTCCAGGAGCAGTTGAGCTGCCAAAGCTTCTGCTGGAGTGGTGGGTGGCAGTGGCGAACAGCGCGAGGAGCGGGATATGCTCGGACTTCTAACTATGTTAGAAGGAGCAGTGTCCCGCCCACGCGACCGTGCCTCGCTCGCGCCAGCATGTTGGCGTGCATGCTGGTCCTGAGCACTGCGAGATCCACCAACTCGATCTTGGCCCAACGAACGACAGTAATCGTGAATACCATGACGCTGTCGCCGTCCCGCCTCCCCGAGATGGGCGGTGAATGTCTGACGCCGAGGTCTGCGCAGCCTTGTCCTTAGACCTGGCAGCACCGTGGCCCTCGCCGACGTCTGCTTCTTCCGCCGACATCTACCCCACCATCCGTTGGTTCAAGCGGTGGTGGGATCGACGGACGGATCGATTGCCTGTCAAGCCTTCTTCTTCGGTGGCATGTTGATGAAGAAGATGAAGATCTTGCTCGTGTGAACGCCGGATCAGGTTCACACAACCTCGATCTCCCCTACCTGGCGCGCCAAAGATGTCGGGGAGGCTGATCTGACCCACGACCACCTATGGGACCGGCGGACCGAGCCCCTTTTGGTTTGGCGGGGGGCGGAGGTCGCACAAAGAGCAGATCGAGGCGATGCACACAAGCAGTTTACCCAGCTTCGGAGCTCTCCGGAGAGATAACACTCCTACTGCTGCATGTCTGAGTGTATTGAGTTCTTGCTTGGGAGCGCTGAAAGTGCTACAGTACACACCACCTGCTAACTAGACCTAGCATGAGTGTTTTCCGCCTTGAACCTTCGAACCTTGGAACCCCTCTCTACGCTATGCATGGGCCTCCTTTTATATGCTCAAGGGTCACCGGTGTGGCAACGTAGTCAAGGGTAGAAATGGAAAAAGAGTGCGGTTGATACAAATGCATTGTACATGTTGTATCATACCTAACCCTCGACGGGTAGGGACAAAGGCATTAAATGCCCGTCTACGTCGCCTAAACAGTGCAAACAGGGACCGTCAGGGGCGCCACCATTTGCCACGATGGAAATCTTGTCAGCGCCGCTTACCACCGCGCTCTGCTGGCCGCACAGCCTCTTGCCACGCGCGCCTGGACTGGTCCGATGGCGACACATTGGTGGATGTGCTGGAGCGGAGGAAAAGAGTGGTAGTCGTTGACAAGCGCTTCTTACTTGTTTGTTGCCTTGTCGCGTCTCAAGGAAGCTTGTCGCTCATCGGCCTTCCTGCAAGCTCCTCTTGCCGGGGCCTTGTCTCCTAGGTGCCTTTGTTGGCCTTCCCACAAGCTCCTCTTGCCGGGGCCTTGTCTCCTAGGCTTAAATACTTTGTTCTTGAATGGCTCCAAAGGAACCACTTGAGGACCATGGCGGTCACCCCTAAGCAAGCCTTGCCGCGGGGTGCTGCAACTGCCCGTGCACGAGTTCGGGATACTAGGGTACTCCTACTCTAGTACACCGGCAGATACCTTTTTGCCTCTCTTCCTTTTCCTCTTCTTCTTCTTTACCACATCATGTGTGGGTTCAATCCTATTTTTGGAGCTCCTTATTAATGAGATTAGTTGAATAGAAGGCTCCTCCTCGTTACCTGATTCATCATAAGAAATAATAGGAGGATATTGGGATGTCTCTTCCCTTTCATTAGTATTCTCTTCATCCTCTATTTGTTTTCTTTTCTTTATGTAATTGCCAATATAAGGATTTTCAATGCAATTCACCGCACAATACATATAAATTTCTTCTAGATCAAAGCCAAGAAGTTTGTAACGGGCAATTTCTAGAAGATCATTAGTTAAACTTTACATTTCTTCATATCCCATAAGCAAACTAAGTTCATTATAATTTGCAAGGGAAATCAAGTCATCACAATTTTGGGACACGATTAGATCGTGAAACAATTTGCATCAGATAGCTAAATGACCACTTTCATTGCAAAGTCCACAAGTAAGGCCAAGATAATTTAAATCTTCAGCACAAACATCTAGCCTTTCTTGCAACAATTTAGTTTCTAAGTACTTATGCCTCTTGCAATATCTATCTTCCCTATTTGGTGTGTACTTGCAAACCCAATGCACTCCACAAAAATTGACATGTTTATAGGAGGCATTTTCATCATAACTAGTGCAATCATCATTAGTACTATGGATATTCAAGGAGTTCATACTAACAACATTGCAATCATGCTCATCATTCAAAGATTTAGTGCCAAACATTTTAATACATTCTTCTTCTAACACTTTGGCACAATTTTCCTTTCCATCATACTCACGGAAGATATTAAAAAGATGAAGCGTATGAGACAAACTCAATTCCATTTTTTTGGAAGTTTTCTTTTATAAACTAACTAGTGATAAAACAAGAAACAAAAATATTCGATTGCAAGATCTAAAGATATACCTTCAAGCACTCACCTCCCGTCCAACGGGCGCTTGAGAAAAGAGCTTGATGTCTACTACACAACCTTCTTCTTGTAGACGTTGTTGGAGTGCACGCATGCAGTTTGTAGGACAAGAGTAAAATTTCCTCAAGTGGATGACCTAAGGTTTATCAATCCGTGGGAGGCGTAGGATGAAGATGGTCTCTCTCAAACAACCCTGCAACCAAATAACAAAAAGTCTCATGTATCCCCAACACACACAATACAATGGTAAGTTGTATAGGTGCACTAGTTCGGCGAAGAGATGAAGATACAAGTGCAATATGGATGGTAGATATAGGTATTTGTAATCTGAAATAACAAAAACAGTAAGGTAACTAATGATAAAAGTGAACGTAAACGATATTGCAATGATAGGAAACAGGGCCTAGGGTTCATACTTTCACTAGTGCAAGTTCTCTCAACAATAATAACATAATTGGATCACATAACTATCCCTCAACATGCAACAAAGAGTCACTCCGAAGCCACTAATAACGGAGAACAAACATAGAGATTATGGTAGGGTACGAAACCACCTCAAATTTATTCTTTCCAATCAATCCATTGGGCTATTCGGTTCCCCCCGACAACTTCCGAAGTGAAAAGTTAACCTTCGACATCGCTCCATTCCGAAGCGGCTATCAAGCACTACTCGGAAGAACAGCTTTCGCTCGTTTTAATGCAGTACCGCATTACACTTCTCTTAAGTTTAAGATGCCCGGTCCACGTGGCACCATCACAGTTAGTGAAAAATTGAGCGTTCCTTACGCGCGGAAGAATGTGCGGCGGCTTTAACAGCCGAACACTAGACGGCCTCCCCAACCAGAATAAATGATCGGTCGTCAAGACCGCGGACACGGCTAGACGAGTCCGGCCCATCACTAGCTATGTAATGTGACCTAGATATACCTTAGATCGGTTTGCTTATTATACTCCCATAGGCGGTACCAGTGGGCTTCCAGCGTGTAAAAAGGACTAGTTCGGCTCAACTTTACTTACCTTGAATTTTAATGGTTTATTGAGAATAACCAATTTTCGCATTTACAACTTTCACCTAAGTTCTTCTCTTTACAGATGACAATCTTGCTACACCCTTCCAGATACGCACAACGGAGACACAGCGCAGACGCGCAGCAGGGACCCGCTCAAAGGTTTCTTTTTAGATTAAGACCCTGCGTAAACCTTTTTTATCGCTCTTTTGTTGCTTCACATCCTCCGGATACTCAAAGATAACCGAGAAGGATGTCGACGGTATTGGCATTTCGCAACGCCGTAACATTGCACGCATACTGACACTTTCGGGGTTCATTATGAAGGGCATTGCTCAGCCCGTATATGTTATAAAGACCTAATACCTTAGGGAGTGTTCGCGTCATGAAGTTTGGCCTTATATGCATCAGCTCGAATCATGTCTTTGGTCAAATGTTGGGTTTGCCCGGCTCCGTGTTTTGCTACCTTACGCCCGCTCCGCTTATCGGCTAAGGTGGCACCGGAGAATCTGCCGATTGTGCCCCGGTTCATCCCGGACGAGCACCTCAAGAGAGAAAGCCGAAACCGATCATCATGATAAAGCGCGAGGACCGTCAACCACTCAAGACTTAGCGAGAATCTTCGGATTCCTCCGCATTAGTGAAGGGCCGGTTTTTCCGGTCATGTACGTCTGGCGCTCAATTCGGATGAGTGCGGAAATACCGGGGCTATATTGTAGCCCCACTGTCAAACTCCTATGGTTAAGTGAAAGTGTTAAAGCAATATAGTCCGATTGCCTCGTTCGCCGCGCTACCACCTCCTTAATGGACCAAGATGTTGGATCAAGTGTGAAGACGCGCTTTTGCGAACACCCCCGCATTATATGCGTGGGGGCTGAAGCCGACGACTGCAAACTTTCAGGACATACACACACACACACACACACACACACACACACACACACACACACACACATAATCGACCGCACAGGAGGCATAATAATACTCTCAGGCAAAAGTATAAACACAGTTGTCGGTATCAAAACCGGCGGATCTCGGGTAGGGGGTCCCGAACTGTGCGTCTAGGCGGATGGTAACAGGAGACAAGGGACACGATGTTTTTACCCAGGTTCGGGCCCTCTCGATGGAGGTAAAACCCTACTCCTTCTTGATTAATATTGATGATATGGGTAGTACAAGAGTAGATCTACCACGAGATCAAAGAGGCTAAACCCTAGAAGCTAGCCTATGGTATGATTGTTGGTCGTCCTCTGGACTAAAACCCTCCGGTTTATATAGACACCGAGAGGGCTAGGGTTACACAGAGTCGGTTACCATGGAAGGAGATCTACATATCTGTATCGCCAAGCTTGCCTTCCACGCCAAGGAAAGTCCCATCAGGACACGGACGAAGTCTTCAATCTTGTATCTTCATAGTCCAGAGTCCGGCCAAAGGTCATAGTCCGCCATCCGACACCCCTAATCCAGGACTCCTCGGTAGCTTCTGAACCAGGCTTCAATGACGCATTTGAGTCCAAGCGCAGTAGTTTGTCTTCGGCATTGCAAGGCGGGTTCCTCCTCCGAATATTTCATAGAAGATTTTGAACACAAGGATAGTGTCCCGCTCGCAAAATAATTTCCACATAACACCGTGAGAGAGAATAATATTTACACAAATCCAATCTGCTGACGTATTCCGCAGCGTGTCATCACACCACGGCCAAGCCTTTATTCAAATCATTTTTACTGTCCCACCTCAGCGCGTTTAGCGAGGCGGTTTCCTTGGCACATCTTGTCAAAGCAGAGATCATGTCCCCTTATTCCGGGATTCTCATTAATACGGACGTAGAATTCCAATCGCGCCCGTTGGCACGTCTCTCTATCGAAGGCGAGTCCCCAAACGGTCACGGGGGAGGGCTCTTGGTATTCAACCTCTTTATAAAGAGACCAAGGCTCTGCTCCTTTCTTTCAATCTCAATCGAGTCCGCCCCTCGCCTCGAGTTCCAACACCCAAAGTTCCAGATTTAGCGCTTGGACCTTCGATGATGTCCGGCCCGACCTTCAGGCCGGGTGGATGCCTTCCTCCGCTACGGAAGAAGACATGCTAAAGCTGAGAGATGCCAAGTATTTAACCGCGAAATCTCGCATAGGCTGCTGCTCAAGGGCAAGTTATTCCCACTCCCAAGCCCGGTGAGAGCGTGGTGTTAAGCGTCACTTCCTTCGGGGGTTAGGCTTCCCGACGGACCCCTTCGTGAGGGGGCTCATATTTTATTATGGGTTAGAATTTCACGACTTGGATCCGGAGTCCATCCTCCACATCTCATCGTTCATCGTCGTGTGCGAAGCCTTCCTCCGCATTACCCCTCACTTCGGATTGTGGCTCAAGACCTTCAAAGTAGAGCCGAAGATGATCAAAGGCTGACAAGCGGAGCGAAGGGGTTGTTATAAGCAAGAATGCCACGCTCCATGGCCCGAGGGCTCTTTTCAAGAGGAGTTCAGCTTATGGCAACGAGAGTGATTTTTATATCACAGGCGCCTGAGGGCACCAAGTGGGTGGCGCCTCTGTCTTTCGCTGGGTCCTCCCCACGGCCGGCGTCATGGGTCAATAAAGGGCTCGACTGGGGCGGCCCAAGGACGTGCCCTTGTTGCGAGGCCGCATTCAAGATCTCTGAAAGAGACATCAACCTGGCCGTAGTGGTGCAGGTCATGTTGATTCACCGTACTTTGCCCTGCAAAGGCAGCCCCCTCCGCCTGTGGGAGTTTAATCCAGAGGGACCACGAGCTCTCCAACACTTTACGGGCATGACACCCATGGAGATGCATGAATTGTTCTTCGGATCACAAGCAATGTGTCCGGACTTGACCGAGGATGCAGTTCTAAACTACAATCGGCCGGATACTCAAGTAAGTAGCCCTGTACCCGGACACGCTATCCGTATATTCGTCATAAAATTGCCCTTAAAGGAGCTGTCCCTTTAAACAGGAGTGGATAGCGAAAGCAAAGCTGATCAGGTGTCCGGCCCCCCTTCCCGAGACCACGCCGGATCCCATGTTAACCAGGATGCTGGAGGTTGCGCCCTTGGAAGAAGGCGAAGGGGGAACAAGGAAGCTACCGTCTCCTCGAAGGAGGCTATCCGGAAAGGAGGGATCGAGAATCCCTCCATCCAGAGAAAGAAGAGGACCGCCTCTGAAGACCCGGAGACCATGGCCTCAAAGCGGGGAAGAGATCTTCGCCGAGGGTCCTCAAGGGAAGTGCCTCGGCCAAGACTGTGTGCCCTCAAGGGATCAGCCCTCCAAATGAGCTGTAAGTAGAGAGGGGAGTTTCAAAATAAAAGACATCCCTATTTTATTCCTGAGAAAGACAACTAAATTTTTACCTTGTAGTTCGGATCTCCGCCCTTCGCAGCAGAGCTCATCTTCAGGGGATCTTCGTCCGGAGATGATGGAGAGCGGAACTTCCCCTCCTTCCGTACCGCCTTGCGAGGCGGGCGACCCTGAGGTGTCGTCGCGGAGGGTTTCTCTGAATCCGGCAGGGCCGAAAAGTAGCCGTATGGCTCCCCGTAGCCCTCCGTGCAGGACCTTCAAAAAGGCCATCGACGAGTCCGCACCGTCCGTCTGCACGGGAGGATTTTAAGGATCTGCCTGGGCGAGCGTCTATCTCAGAAGAACATCGTGCATTGATGGGCACGGTGATTGAAAGGATTTCATCCACGGAGAGCGGGTTGCACGAGGCCGTCAGGAGTTTACTGACAGGTTTTGAGGTACGCGAAATGATGTACCTTTTGACGGTTCCGCATATAAAAAGATGCGTCCTGTATAGATAGTAGCCCCTGAGACTCGGTGCGTTGTCAAAGATGACAGCGCGCCGAGGATCATAATCCCAGGTATAACATGTCGCTCTTCCTATGTAGGTGGCGAAGTGTCCGTGGCATGCCGGATCGATGAATTTGCCGAGCTAAAGCGGCAACTTGACGTGGCGGATGCCGACATCGCGCTTGTCAACAAGCGGTTGGACGAGACGCAAGGTATGAAATTTTCTCCGCGGACACCTGGTAAGGGGGCTTGATGACCTTGCCTTACAACATGTATGCTTGATGCAGATGGTGCCGCTGCCATGGAGAACCTTCGGGCGGAACTCGCCCGAGCCAAGGAGCAGGCCAGAGAAAGTGATGCGGCTGCCTTGAAGGCGGCCGAAGAGCTGAAAGCCGAAAAGGCTGCTCACTGCCGAAGCAGGAAGGAAATGGCCGAGATGGCGGTGAAGTTGAAGGATGCTGCCGACCGCTGCAAGCTTCTTGAAAAAGAAGATCGGGCGGAACAAAAGGACCTAGAGAAAGCCACTACCGAGGCCAAGGATGCTCACTCTGCAATGAGAGCCATGAAGGTGAGCTACGCCAAAGCCGGAGATATCGCACCGGAAAGCCCTTTATGCCGCGGATGAAGTTCGGGATCCTAAGTATGCTTAGTTGGACCAGCTATGGAGTGCGGCGGATACTTATCTCGATTTACGGCAAGTGCCGCGGACGCTGCCGAACACTTCGGGATCAAAAGGATCACGAAGTGGAAAAGCTTTTCCGTCGCAGCCTATTAATCCGTAGCGCCCACTTCCATTATCCGAGCGATTGGCGAATGGGTGGAGCTGAATAGGTTATCGAACTCGCCATGAAGGGAGTCGTGGAGTCATCTGTGGCCGGAGGGGCCTGAGCCAAGAGTTATTTTGGTTTTGTGCAGCCGGTTCCTTGGTGCGGTGCCCCATATCAATGCAATGAAGAGGTCAAGATGCATAGAGGGTGCGCGGATGGCTCTAGCCCGTGTCAAGACATACCGGGCGGAGATGAAGACCACCGACGTTGCATCCCAAGATTTGGACGGAGCTGAATACCGCCGAGCACTATTTTTAGGAAGTTCTGCAGGGCGCTCGTTTAGTAGAGACGCAGTGCTCGAAGGATATCATGTTTGAATAACATGTATTATTGTAAAACAATGTTTCTATGGAATATAAAAGCTTTTTATACTTGTGCCTGCAAGAGTTAAAATACCTCCTGTGCGGCCGTTAATGTATATGTGTATATAACCTGAATGATGGCAGTCTTTGGCTTCAGCCCCCACGCATATAATGCGGGGGTGTTCGTAGAAGGTGCATTTTCACACTTGATGCAATGTCTTGGTCCTATAAAGGAGGTGATAGCACAGCGAACTAGGCAACCGGACTATAATGCTTTATCACTTTCACTTAGCCATAGGAGTTTGACAATTGGGGCTACTATATAGCTCCCTAGGGGCACCAAGGCCGCCTCAATTTGGGGGCGTGTGTGCCTGACGAGCGAACCCCCTTCGTTAATGCGGAGGAATTCTAAAAGATTCGATGGGACATCGAGTGGTTGACCAGTCTCACGCTACATCATGACAGTCGGTTTTGGCTTTCTCTCTTGAGGTGCTCGCTGGCGAACCGGGGCACAATCGCAGATAGTTCTCTGGTGCCGCCTTAGCCGATAGAGCGGAACGTAAGGCAGCAAAACACGAGCCGGGCAAAACCCAACATTTGACCAAAGATATGATTCGGAGCTGATGCATATAAGGCCAAACTTCGCGACGCCAACACTCCCTAAGGTATTCGGTCTTTACAAAAACGGGCTGAATAACGCCCTTATTAATAAGCCCTCGGTGTCCAGTACGCCGCAAACGCCCACGACGTGGCCGATGCCAAGACGCCAGCCTCCACCTCGGTTATAGCAAGAAACCGGGGATGTGTATCAACAAGAGATGAGAAAAGGTTTACGCAGGGTCTTAATCTGAAAAGAATCCTTGCAATGGGTCCCTCTCGCACATCTGGCTACGTGTCTCCGTTGTGCCGTATCCTGGACGGGTGTAGCACGGTGTTCATCTGTAAAAGAGAGGAACTTGGTTGAAAAAGATCGTGCGAAAATGTTCGTTACATAAAATAAACGAAGTACGTTTTTTATTTTAAAAAATGAATAAAATTGAGCTTTATTGTCTCTTGTTGTACATGTGCGGAGCCCCTTGAATGGGGGCATGCGGATAGTAAGCCCTTACGCCGGACTTGTCTAGCCATGTCCGTGGTCTGAACGACCTGTTTAGGTACTTTGCCTAATGAGGCCGGTTTAGTGTGTGGCTGTTAATGCAGCCGCACAATCTTCCGTGCTCGAGGAACACTCGATATTTCCCTTTAATGAGATGATGCCTCGTGGACCGGGCATTTTAAGTATAAGGGATGCATAATGTGGTATTGCGTTGAAGCGGGCGAAAGCTTCGCGTCCCAGTAGTGCTTGATAGCTGCTTGTAAATGGTGCGATGTGGAAGGTTAGCTTTTCACGGCGGAAGTTGTTGGGTGAGCCGAACATAACTTCTAATAGGAGAGAGCCCATTACAATGGGCATCCGGGCCTGGCGCCACCCTCGAAAAGGAAGTGTTGCTTTGGCGAATTGTTGTTGGGTCTATCCTCAGTTTATGGATTGTGCCTGATATATCAGGTTTAAATCACCGCCGCCGTCCATTAGGACTTGTGTCAAGTGGAGTCCGTTAATTATCGGATCTAATACCAAGGCAGTACAACCTGCGTTCCGGATACTTCTAGAGGAATCCTGATGGTCGAAGGTGATTGGTTTTCACAACCAGTGGCGGGACTCCGATAGGCCGTGTGGCGCGATCTCTATGGGCGCCACTATTTTCTCCCTTTTTGTCACGTGAAGTGAATTTACTGTTTTGACTTCTTGTGGGAAGTTCTTTTGTTTTCCGGTGCTCTGCTTGTGGGGTTTGTCATCGTCCTCGCTTGGTGTGTCGAGCCCCTTGTGTTCGGCGTTGGGTTTGCCGGATTGCTTGAAGACCCAACAATCTCTATGGGTATGGTTTGCAGGCTTCCCGGGAGTACTGTGTATTTGACATATCTTGTCCAAGATCTTTGGGGGGCAGCTTTTTTTGATTCTGCCGAGGGCTTTTGAATCCGGCGTTGACTGCCGTACTCTTCGGGCTGTTTCCCTTGGTCCGGCGCTGGTCCTTGCTGCGCCGCGGTTTCCCGTTTCCATCCCTAACTTCGGATGTACTTGGGTCATTGGTACCGCATCTTGCCAACCAGCTGTCCTCTCCTGCGCAAAAGCGGGTCATGAGGCTTGTTAGTGCGGCCATTGTTCTTGGCTTTTCTTGGCCGAGGTGTCTAGCGAGCCATTCGTCTCGGACGCTGTGGTTTGAAAGCTGCTAAGGCTTCAGCGTCCCGACAATCGACTATCCGGTTCTTTTAGTAAGAAATCTGTTCCAGAGTTTCCGGCTAACTCTCCGGGTTGTTGAGTTATGTGACTTAGATCATCTCGCATCCGGAGGTCGGACATAAGTCCCTTGAAAATTTGCTGAAAAGCATCCTCGAGCTCTTCCCAACTTCCGATGGTGTTTTCGGAAGGCTTTTGAGCCAATGCCGGCTGGCCCTTTGAGCTTGAGTGGTAAGTATTTTATGGCGTGGAGATCATCTCCTCTAGCCATGTGTATGTGGAGGATGTAATCCTCAATCCAGAATCCAGGTTCTGTTGTTCCGTCGTATGCCTCTATGTTTACGGGCTTGAATCCCGCTGGAAATTCATGATCCAGCACCTCATCGGTGAAACATAGGGGGTGTGCGGCGCCCCTATATCTGGGCGTACCGCGATGTTCAGATATTTGATGTGTTGCATTGCTTGCTAGAGCTTGCTTTCTTGGCCCATAGATAGATCTGCCTGGGCCATCATTTTGATGCGAATCCTCAGCGGATCGCGTCTTGCTTGTGTGCGGCGCCCTTCGCCGCACTGTGGTTGGCTATGGGGTCGCTTTGTCCGACTGGGTGGCTTCCTTTATTATTTTTGATTGCGGGGCTCTAAGGCCTCATCATCGAATTCGCAATAATTTTTGCTTCGGATAGCTCTTTGTCGACGCATCGCCAGCCGTATTTGTCTCATGCGGTGTTGAGTACTTTGCTGCATCTAATTCTGAGTGCATCTTCCGCTGTTTTGAGCTTCCGCTACGCTTTTCAAAGCTACGCGCAGTGGCGACGAGCCATTTTTGGAGGTTCTTCTGCTTCAGCAATTTGTCCGGCGTGACGTCATCCGGACTGCTGTCTTCGCCGGGGACGGGTTGTTTATCCAAGTTGCCCTGTTCGGGCGGTTGCCCGATGGCATGTTCTTCATCCGCCGGTTCGCCCTGCTCTATGGCTGGGTCTGTATGGTTGTTTTCTCTTTGTCGAGGTGGGGTTTGAGCGGCGCTTACGCCGCTTTTGATTGCTTTTCGAGGGAACGGGTCCTCGCGCGCCCCTTTGTTCCTCGTCATTGCTTTCCTTTCGGTGTATCAACCATGTATACATCGTGAGATGGGGTGGTTGTCCAAAGGGCCTATAGGCGCTGATTCTGTTCGCTCTCCTACATCGTCATCCATACCGCCGATGTCTTCGGAGAAGTTAAGCATGTCGGTTAAATCATCGGCGGTAGCTCTGAAGTGGGTGGCGGGTGGGCATTGAATTTCTTCGTCGTCCGCATCCCAACCTTCCTGACCATAGTCCGGCCGGGGCTCTCCTGATAAAGAGAGAGACTTTAGTGAATTCAGAATCTCGCCGAAGGGCGAGCGTTGAAAAATGTCTGCGGCGGTGAACTCCATTATCGGCGCCCAATCATATTCGATTAGCAGGGGCGCGGAAGGTTCGGAGTCCGGAAAGGAGTCCCGCACCTCGGAGTCACGAAGCCGCAGCGACAGGTATGGTGTTCGCCTCGATCGCCGAGAGATTGCAGCCCCCGAGGCGGTGTCCAGCCACCCGCCCTCGGTAGGCGCTGTCTGCTCCGAGCTAAGGGTCGGAGCGACACCGGTGCGACCTCCAGTGACACTGCTCGCGGCAGAGCTAGATCATGCCCGTCGTAATAAAGGCGGGCGCGCTTGGCTATGGCTCGAACTCCGTCGAAGATCAAGTCTCCGCCGGACGTCGGCCGTGAAGTTCAAACTTCCAAATCTGACCTGGAGGCAAGGGGCAAAGCTGTCAATCTGCTCCAGATGCCCACGCGAATAGCCCCGCAGTGCAAAGCCGCAGAATACGAATATCTGTCCGGGGAGAAAACTCTCACCCTGGAGCGCGTCGTTCTTGATGATCGAAGGAGCCATCGGGCCTAAAGGTGACGGCTACGGAGGAACTCTCAATGAAAGCACCAATGTCGGTGTCAAACCGGCGGATCTCGGTAGGGGGTCCCGGCTGTGCGCCTAGGGCCGATGGTAACAGGAGACAAGGAACACGATGTTTTTACCCAGGTTCGGGCCCTCTCCATGGAGGTAAAACCCTACTCCTGCTTGATTAATATTGATGATATGGGTAGTACAAGAGTAGATCTACCACGAGATCAAAGAGGCTAAACCCTAGAAGCTAGTCTATGGTATGATTGTTGTTCATCCTACGGACTAAAACCCTCCGGTTTATATAGACACCGGAGAGGGCTAGGGTTACACAGAGTCGGTTACAATGGAAGGAGATCTACATATCAGTATCGCCAAGCTTGCCTTCCACGCCAAGGAAAGTCCCATCCGGACACGGGAAGAAGTCTTTAATCTTGTATCTTCATAGTCCAGGAGTCCGGCCAAAGGTCATAGTCCAGCCATCCGGACACCCCCTAATCCAGGACTCCCTCAACAGCCTTTACAATTCAAATAACATTGTTCTTACAATGGGGATACATGTCACTAGAACATAACATTTTTCGAGCACTGAGCCTCTATTAAACGAAAGCGCCTTCAAGGACCTCTTCAAAGTAGTGCTCGGTTGATACTCGACCTCACGTCGAACTCTGGGTTGCAATAGCGGTGGCCTCCACCTCTGCCAAAGATGTCTTGACATCGGGCAAGGGCCATCCGCGCACCCTCTATGCACGCCGACCTCTTCATAGCATCGATATGCACAAAGACCAAGGAATCTTGCACTAAGCCAAAATAACTATTCGCCTTGGTCCTTCCGCCAAAGATGATCCACAATGCACCTCATGGCAAGCCCGGACAACCTATGGAGCTCGGCCCACTCGGTCATTCGCTCATTTAATAGCAGCGGCCGCACCGGAACATTGAACTGTGACCAGAACAGCTTTTCCACTTCACGATCTTTTTGATCTTTGAGAAACTCGGCCGCATCAACAGCACTCGCTGCCAAATCCACGTAGGCGTCTGTAGAACTCCATAATTGATCGAGAAGGCCATCGGATCTCCGAACTTCGTCCGCAACAAAAAGGGCTTCCCAGCTGCGATATCTCCAGCCTGACACAGCTCCTCCTTCGCCGCTCTGATTTTAGAGCAGGCTTCCTTGGCTGCTACCATGGCCTTCTCCAGGTCCGTCGCCTTCGCTCGGCTTTCCTTTTCAAGAAGCTCGTAACGGTCGGCGGCATCTTTCAACTCAACGGCCATCTTGGCTATTTTATCCTTGCTTTGGCAATGCGCCTGTTCAGCTCTCAGCTCTTCGACCGCCTTTAGAGCGGCCGCATCACTCTTCCTGGCTTGTTCCTTGGCTCGGGCAAGTTCCGCCCGAAGGGTCTCCATGGCGGCAGCTCCATCTGCAGTCGCAACATATTAAAAATACTAGCATCATGCTCCTCTTACTATGTGTTGATCACCGGAGAAATCACATACCTGTGCCTTGTCAAGCCGCTTGTTTACAAGCACGATGTCGCATCTGCCGCATCAAGTTGCCGCTCAGCAAGCAAACTCACCAGTCCGGCAGCCAACCGGACCTTCACCACTTGAACATGAGGGCGCATGATTATTACAGGGACTATGATCCTCTGCTTGCCGCCGTTTTAAAAGAACCAGAGTCTCAGGGCTACTATTTGCATATGGCACACCTAGCGCAGCGGTACCATCAAAAACATATACTACTTTGTGTACCTCAAAGCCTCTCAAGAAGGCTCACAAAGCTTCATGCAGCCCGCCGGGTGGATGAAATCCTCCTCAACCACCGTACCCATTAGTGTACGGCGCGCTCGAGATAGCCGCTTGCTCCGGAAGATCCTTCAGCAAGGCCGGGTCGCAGCACCGGACGGTCCCGGCCTCTTTCTGTTGCTCTCCTTAGGAGCCGAATACTCCGGACATCGGGTGGCCGAAGGATTACCCTCTGACCTTGGCAGATCAGGAGAAATCCTCTGTGACGACACCTCAGGGTCGCCCGCCTCATGATGCGGGGAGGCATGGGAGGTGTTTCGGCTCTCCATCATCTCCGGAAGAAGATCCTCAAGACGAACTCTGTCGAGAAGGGCTACGATCCGAACTACAAGATATATGCTTCGGTTATTGTCCTCAGAAGTAAAGCAGGATATTTTTACTATTAAGTACTTTTGTTTACTTACAGCTCGGTGGAGGGCTGATCCCCTTGCGGGCACTGTGCGGCAAGGGTACCCTCCGGGGCAGGACCCTCTGGCGAAGATTTCTTCCCTCGTTTGGAAACCATTGTTTCCAAGTCTTCAGAGGTGGTCCTCTTCCTTCCCTGGGGAGAGGGAATTTCAGATTCTTCTCCCCGGTTATCCTCCTTCACGGAGGCGCTAATTCCCCCGATTTGGATGAATAATGAGCGAGGCCCACTTTCAGCCTCTTTATTCCCCCCTTTATCTTCCCCTGAGGGCGCCTGATAAGGCGCAAGCTCAAGCATTCTGGCCAGTACTGGATCTGCTGAGCCTTCGGGAAGGGGGGCCGAACACCTGATCATCTTCGCCTTTTTTACCCAGTCCTGGTCAAAGAGTGACTTTTCAAAATGATGTTGTGATAAATAAAGAGACAACTTGTTCGGCCGAGGGACTACTTACTTGGGTATCTGGATGATTGCAACTCAGACCCACATCCTCGGTGGTATCCGAACACCTTATTTGTGGTCCGAAGAACAATTTGTACATCTCTTCGAGCGTCATGCCGAGGAAGTGTTGAATAGCTCGCGATCCTTCCGGGTTGAACTCCCACATACGGAGGGGTCGACGTTTGCAAGGCGGGACTCGACGAACTAGCATGACTTGCATTACCGTGACCAGGCTGACATCTCTCTCAAAGAGATCTCGGACGCGACTCTACAATATCGGCACATCATTTACTGGCCCCCAATCCAGCCCCTTGTTGATCCATGACATCAATTGTGGCGGGGGGGCCCGAGCGAAAGGCAGGGGCGGCCACCCACTTAGTACCACGGGGGGCTGTGATGTAAAACCACTCCCGTTGCCATAAACTGGACACCTCCGGAAAGGAACCCTTTGGCCATGGAACATCAGCGCCTTTGCTTATTACGGCACCTCCGCACTCTGCGTGTCGCCCCTCAATCATCTTTGGCTTCACATTGAAGGTCTTGAGCCATGTCAAGTGTGGGGTAATGCGGAGGAAGGCTTCATGCATTTACGATGAACGGCATTTAGATGTGAAGGATGGAATCCGAGGCCAGGTCATGGAAATCCAGCCCGTAATAGAAGATGAGCCCCCTAACAAAGGGATCTAGAATAAGGCCTAGCCCTCGGAGGAAGTGAGAGATGAATACGACGCTCTCGCCGGGTTCGGGAGTGGAGTGACCTGCCCTCGGCGGGTAGCAGCCTGTTGAGATTTCGGAGGTTAGATACCTAGCCTCTCTTAGCTTCTTGATGTCTTCCTCTCGTGATGAGGAGGGCATCCACCACCTTGAAGGTTGGATCTGGACATGGTTGAAGGTCTGGCGCTGACCTGAGCCTTGGGTGTTGGAACTTGAGGCGGGGGAAGGATTCGATTGAGTGCGAGAAGAAAAAGGACAGGCCTTGGCCTCTTTATAAAGAGGGTGAATATCAAGCGTCCTCCTCGTGGCCGTTTGGGACTTGCCTACAAATCGAGGAGTCATACCAATGGGCACGATTGGGTTACCCACATCCGTATTGATGAGAATCCCGTAATAAGGGGGACACGATCTCTGCTTCGACAAGACGTGCCAATGAAATCGCCTCGCAAAACGCGGCAAAGGGCGGTGATTGAGAAAAACGGTTCGAATAATGATCAGGCCATGGTGTGATGTCACGTTATGAAAAGTCGTCAGCAGATTAGATTTGTGGAAATATTATTCTCTCTACGGTAGTATGTGGAACTTGTTTTGCAGAGCCGGACACTATCCTTGTGTTCAAAATCTTCTATGGAGTATTCGGAGGAGGAACCCGCCTTGCAATGCCGAAGACAATCTGCGCGCCGGACTCATCATCATTGAAGCCTGGTTCAGGGGCTACTGAGGGAGTCCTGGATTAGGGGGTCCTCGGACAGCCGGACTATATACTTTAGCCGGACTGTTGGACTATGAAGATACAAGATTGAAGACTTCGTCCCGTGTCCGGATGGGACTCTCCTTGGCGTGGAAGGCAAGCTTGGCAATCTGAATATGTAGATCTCCTCCCTTGTAACCGACTGTGTAACCTAGCCCCTCCGGTGTCTATATAAACCGAAGGGTTTAGTCCATAGGATAACAACAATCATACGATAGGCTAGCTTCTAGGGTTTTAGCCTCTACGATCTCGTGGTAGATCAACTCTTGTAATACTCATATCATCAAGATCAATCAAGCAGGAAGTAGGGTATTACCTCCATCGAGAGGGCCCGAACCTGGGTAAACATCGTGTCCCCCGCCTCCTGTTACCATCCGCCTTAGACGCACAATTCGGGACCCCCTACCCGAGATCCGCCGGTTTTGACACCGACAGTCATTCACATATATTTATCAGAAATGTTGTAGTGCTCCCACTCACTTTCTTGTAAATACAGGCTTGACTGCAAGTTTGTATAAAACTATATGCTTTGATCAACTCATCAAAGCGTATATTCCAACTCCGAGATGCTTGCACCAGTCCACAGATGGATCGCTGGAGCTTGCACATTTGTTAGCACCTTTAGGATTGACAAAACCTTCTGGTTGCATCATATACAACTCTTCTTTAATAAATCCATTAAGGATTGCAGTTTTGTTATCCATTTGCCAGATTTCATAAAATGTGGCAATTGCTAAAATGATTCGGACAGACTTTAAGCATTGATACGAGTGAGAAAATCTCATCGTAGTCAACACCTTGAACTTTGTCAAAAACCTTTTTCGACAAGTCTAGCTTTATAGATAGTAACACTCCTATCAACGTCCGTCTTCCTCTTGAAGATCCATTTATTTTCTATGGCTTGCCGATCATCGGGCAAGTCAACCAAAGTCCATACTTTGTTCTCATACATGGATCCCATCTCAGATTTCATGGCCTCAAACCATTTCGTAGAATCTGGGCTCATCATCGCTTCCTCATAGTTTGTAGGTTCGTCATGGTCAAGTAACATGACCTCCGGAACAGGACTACCGTACCACTGCAGTGCGGATCTCACTCTGGTTTACCTCACGAGGTTCGGTAGTAACTTGATTTGAAGTTACATGATCATCATCATTAGCTTCCTCACTAATTGGTGTAGGAGTCATAGGAACAAATTTCGTGATGAACTACTTTCCAATAAGGGAGCAGGTGCAAGACCTCATCAAGTTCTACTTTCCTCCCACTCACTTCTTTCGAGAGAAACTCCTTCTCTAGAAAGGATCCATTCTTAGCAACGAATATTTTGCCTTCGGATCTGTGATTAGAAGGTGTACCCAACTGTCTCCTTTGGGTATCCTATGAAGGCACATTTCCCTTTGGGTTTGGGCAGGATGAAACTTTTTCAAAAGCATCGCAACCCCAAACTTTAAGAAACGACAACTTTGGTTTCTTGCCAAACCACAGTTCATATGGTGTCATCTCAACGGATTTAGATGGTGCCCTATTTAACGTGAATGCAGTTTGTCTCTAATGCATAACCCCAAAACAATAGTGGTAAATCGGTAAGAGACATCATAGATTGCACCATATCTAATAAAGTACGGTTACGATGTTCTGGACACACCATTCTTACTGTGGTGTTCGGTGGGCGTGAGTTGTGAAACTATTCCGCATTGTTTCAAATGAAGACCAAACTCATAACTCAAATATTCTCCTCCACGATTAGATCGTAGAAACTTTATTTTCTTGTTACGATGATTTTCAAATTCACTCTGAAATTATATGAACTTTTCAAATGTTTCAGACTTATGTTTCATCAAGTAGATATACCCATATCTGCTCAAATCATCTGTGAAGGTCAGAAAATAACGATACCCGCCGCGAGCCTCAACACTCATCGGATCGTATACATCAGTATGTATTATTTCCAATAAGTCAGTTGCTCGCTCCATTGTTCCGGAGAACGGAGTCTTAGTCATCTTGCCCATGAGGCATGGTTCGCAAGCATCAACTGATTCATAGTCAAGTGATTCCAAAAGCCCATCAGCATGGAGTTTCTTCATGCGCTTTATACCAATATGACCTAGACAGCAGTGCCACAAATAAGTTGCATTATCATTATTAACTTTGCATCTTTTGGCTTCAATATTATGAATATGTGTATCACTACGATCAAGATCCAACAAACCATTTTCATTGGGTGTATGACCATAGAAGGTTTTATTCATGTAAATGTAACAACAATTATTCTCTAACTTAAATGAATAATCAGATTGCAATAAACATGATCAAATCATATTCATGCTCAACGCAAACACCAAATAACACTTATTTAGGTTCAACACTAATCCCAAAAGTATAGGGAGTGTGCGATGATGATCATATCAATCTTGGAACCACTTCCAACACACATCATCACTTCACCCTTAACTAGTCTCTGTTCATTCTGCAACTCCCGTTTCGAGTTACTAATCTTAGCAACTAAACTAGCATCAAATACTAAGGGGTTGCTATAAACACTAGTAAAGTACACATCATTAACATGTATATCAAATATACCTTTGTTCACTTTGCCATGCTTCTTATCCGCCAAATACTTGGGGCAGTTCCGCTTCTAGTGATCAGTCCCTTTCTAGTAGAAGCACTCAGTCTCATGCTTAGGTCCAGACTTGGGTTTCTTCACTTGAGCAGCAACTTGCTTGCCATTCTTCTTGAAGTTCTCCTTCTTCCCTTTGCCCTTTTCTTGAAACTAGTGGTCTTGTCAACCATCAACACTTGATGCTTTTCTTGATTTCTACCTTTGTCGATTTCAGCATCACGAAGAGCTTGGGAATCGTTTCCGTTATCCCTTGCATATTATAGTTCATCACAAAGTTCTAGTAACTTGGTGATAGTGACTAGATAACTCTGTCAATCGCTATCTTATCTGGAAGATTAACTCCCACTTGATTCAAGTGATTGTAGTACTCAGATATTCTGAGCACATGCTCACTAGCTGAGCAATTCTCCTCCATCTTGTAGGCAAAGTACTTGTCAAAGGTCTCATACCTTTCGACATGGGCATGAGTCTGAAATACTAATTTCAACTCTTGGAACATCTCATATGCTCTGTGGCGTTTCAAAAACGTCTTTGAAGCCCCGATTCTAAGCCGTAAAGCATAGTGCATTAAACTATCAAGTAGTCATCATATCGAGCTTGCCACACATTCATAACATCTGCATTTGCTCCTGCAATCGGTCTGTCACCTAGCGGTGCATCAAGGACATAATTCTACTGTGCAGCAATGAGGATAATCCTCAGATCACGGATCCAATCCGCATCATTGCTACTAACATCTTTCAACTTAGTTTTTTCTAGGAACATATATAAAACATAGGGAAGCAACAACGCGAGCTATTGATCTATAACATTATTTGCAAAATACTGTCAGGACTAAGTTCATGATACATTAAAGTTCAATTAATCATATTACTTAAGAACTCCCACTTAGATAGACATCCCTCTAATCATCTAATTGATCACGTGATCCATATCAACTAAACCATGTCCGATCATCACGTGAGATGGAGTAGCTTTAAATGGTGAACATCACTTTGTGTTGATCATATCTACTATATGATTCACGCCGACCTTTCGGTCTCAAAGTGTTCCGAGGCCATATCTCGCATATGCTAGGCTCGTCAAGTTTAACCCGAAAGTATTCAAGCGTGTGCAAAACTGGCTTGCACCCGTTGTAGATGAACGAGAGCTTATCACACCCGATCATCACGCGTGGTGTCTCGCACGCATTTAACTTTGGCAACGGTGCATACTCGGGGAGAACACTTTTATCTTGAAATTTAGTGAGAGATCATCTTATAATGCTACCACAAACAAAGCAAAATAAGATGCATAAAAGATAAACATCACATGCAATCAATATAAGTGATATGATATGGCCATCATCATCTTGTGCTTGTGATGTCCATCTCCAAAGCACCGCCATGATCACCATCGCCACCGCGCCGACACCTTGATCTCCATCGTAGCATCGTTGTCGTCTTGCCAACTATTGCTTCTAAGACTATCGCTACCGCTTAGTGATAAAGTAAAGCAATTACAAGGCGATTGCATTGCATACAATAAAGCGACAACCATATGGCTCCTGCCGGTTGCCGATAACTCAGTTACAAAACATGATCATCTCATACAACAAAATATAGCATCATGCCTTGACCATATCACATCACAACATGCCCTGCAAAAACAAGGTAGACGTCCTCTACTTTGTTGTTGCAAGTTTTACGTGGCTGCTACAGGCTGAGCAAGAACCGTTCTTACCTACGCATCAAAAACCACAACGATAGTTCGTCAAGTTAGTGTTGTTTTAACCTTTCTCAAGGACCGGGCGTAGCTACACTCGGTTCAACTAAAGTTGGAGAAACCGACACCCGCCACCCACCTGTGCAAAAGCACGTCCAGTAGAACTAGTCTCGCGTAAGCTTACGCGTAATGTCGGTCCGGGCCGCTTCATCCAACAATACCGCCAAACCAAAGTATGACATCTTTGGTAAGCAGTATGACTTGTATCGCCCACAACTCACTTGTGTTCTACTCGTGCATATAACATCTACGCATAAAACCTGGCTCTGATACCACTGTTGGGTAACGTAGTTGTCGGTGTCAAAACCGGCGGATCTCGGGTAGGGGGTCCCGAACTGTGCATCTAGGCGGATGGTAACAGGAGACAAGGGACACGACGTTTTTACCCAGGTTCGGGCCCTCTCGATGGAGGTAAAACCCTACTCCGCTTGATTAATATTGATGATATGGGTAGTACAAGAGTAGATCTACCACGAGATCAAGGAGGCTAAACCCTAGAAGCTAGCCTATGGTATGATTGGTGTCCGTCCCACGGACTAAAACCCTCCGGTTTATATAGACACCGGATAGGGTTAGGGTTACAGAGTCGGTTACAATGGTAGGAGATCTACATATCCGTATCGCCAAGCTTGCCTTCCACGCCAAGGAAAGTCCCATCCTCGACACGGGACGAAGTCTTCAATCTTGTATCTTCATAGTCCAGAGTCCAGCCAACGGTGATAGTTCGGCTATCCGGACACCCCTAGTCCAGGACTCCCTCAAGAGCCTCTCGAGCGGGCTTCAATGACGCATTTAGTCCGCACGCATATTGTCTTCGGCATTGCAAGGCGGGTTCCTCCTCCAAATACTTCATAGAAGATTTTGAACACAAGGAGATGGTCCGCTCGCAAAATAATTTCCACATAACACCGTGAGAGAGAATAATATTTACACAAAATCAATCTGGCGGCGTATTCGCATGGCGTGTAATCACGCCATGGCCAAGTTTTTATTCGAATCATTTTACTGTACCACCTCGGTAGCGTTTAGCGAGGCGGTTTCTTGGCACGCCTTGTCAAAGCAGTAGATCGTGGTCCCCTTATTCCGGGATCCTCATCAATACGGATGTGGGTAACCCAACCGCGCCCATTGATTACGGCGTTTTGGGAGATAAGCGAGTTTTACCAGGCTGGTGGGGGCGCTTAGTTGCGTCCGTCCATATAAGGGGATAAGGATCCACCTTTTCACCTACGCCTTCTTCCTCCTTTGCTCATCCATTTCCGCGCACTCGAGCTCCAGCGCCCAAGTCCACACATCCCACCTCAACCTTCTCCAATTATGTCCGGAGCGGGAGGCAAGTGGATGGCCTCCTCCATCACGGAGGGGCACATCACAAAGCTGCGGGAGGCCGGATACTTGTCCGGCGACATCGCGTGTCGGCTCCCCAACAAGGGGCAGCTCATCCCCACCCCAGTGCCCCATGAGAGGGTGGTGTTTCCTCACCCACTTTCTCCGCGGACTAGGTTTTCCACTTCACCCATTTGTCCGGGGCTCATGTTCTACTACGGCCCGGATTTCCATGATCTGGCCCCAAACTTCATCCTCAATATCTCGACGTTTATCGTCAGGTAGCGAGGATTTCCTTCGCATCCAGCCCCACTTCGCTTATGGTTGAAGACCTTTAGCTGTCAAGCCGAAGATAGTGGGCGGCCGACAGCGGAGTGCGGAGGCGCCATGGCGGGCAGAATGCCCATTGTTCTATGGCTCGAGGGCTCCTTCGTGGAGACAATACCGGGGTGGCAATCGGGGTGGTTCTACATCACCGAGCCGCGGGACTCCAAATGGGCGGCGGCCCCCGAATTCAGATCTGGCTCCCCACACGGCTCACATCATGGAAAGAGACGGGCTCGACGTAAGGGTGATTCGAAGAGCTGACCGGACTCCAAACATGTGTCCGAAACCTGGTGGACAAGAAGCTCAAGCTTGTCAACGTAGTCCAGGTTATGCTCATCCGCCGGATTCTCCCATGCCAGCAACGGGCCTTCAATTTGTGGGAGTTTGATCCGGCACAGCACCGACTCTTGAGCCGCTTCTTCGACACTACGCACGAAGATGCTCGGAAGGTGCTGTTCATACGCCGGTTCTCCGATCCGCCACCGAAGATCGCGGATTCAGCTCGCAGCGTCAAGCCAGCCGAGGTAAGTTATTTCACCCTTTATGGGACTCTTTTTTCATAGTTTGACTCTGGCGCGGGATCTAAAACTCCTAACCTTTGACAGATCGGCTGAAGACGTCCAGGACAAATTAACTGTCCGGCCTTTTGCTGAAGACCCAGCTGGACGCCCACTTGACGGGCTGCTGGTTCCGCACCTCACGTGGTGATGGAGAAGAAGGCCAAGAAGGAGGCCGGGAACTCGAAGGAGCTCCGGCGCCAGTCTGTCGATTCTGAAGCAGAATCCTCTCCTGAGAACGAGGAGGAGGAAAAAGAAGCCTCTCCCCCAGCGGGGGAAGAGAAGAAAAGGAAGGCCGCCCCCACTGGGGAGGCTGGAAGGTCCAAGTAAGGAAGGACCCTTCCTCCGGACTTCTCCACCAACGCCGACAACGACGAGGAGGAGTGGCCACCAAGGGCCAAGCCTGGCGAGATCGTAAGTGTCCTGGACCTGTAATAACTCATGGCTTTTCATTTGTCGCATAGTGTCTTCTAACGCCGAATATAACCATGTAGCCCGCCTAAGGACGAGCTTGCCGCTTGCCGAGCGGCCTCGGATACGTCGGATGTGAATAGCACTTCACTTCCCACCGCCTCCTCCTCGTGACGCAGATGACATCGCGGTGGAGTCCCAAAGGGGCCCAACCAGGAGGAGGTGGTCCCGGAGGCGCCACAAGGAGACCTCCCGGACTCGGCGCAAAGGGGCAAAACCCTGAGGGCTTCTAAGTCCGCCTCGTGCGGACTCGCATCTGAACCGAGAACTGCGGTGGTTCAAGACCGACGAGGGGCCTTCGTAAGAAGGGCAAGACTGTGGACGCTGGTGACCTCCGGCCCAACCGGAGGCACCGGATAGTTATCGGAGGCGCTTAACAGCGCCTCCATCGACAGAAGGGAGCACCGCACTATCATGAGTGCGGTGATCCGAAAGTTCAGTCCGCCAAGAGCGGGCTTGATCAAGCCTGCACTCAGCCTTCTAACAGGCTTTGAGGTAAGTTTAGAATATGTAAAAATATTACCGCATAGGCGGTAGCCTCGATGCTTAGTTCGTGTTGGAAAGAAAAGCCGGATGGGGACCTAAAAAGATATCTGCAGGAGTCTAACATAAATATGTCAATATGGGAATGCAGGCTATTTCGACCTCTGTCGCACGGATCATGGAGTTCAATGCATTGAAGCAGAGCCTCGAGCGTTCCTAGAACGAGCTCGTCATTGCCAAGAAGAAGCTCGATGACAAGGAAGGTAAGTAATACCTTATTAAAGAAATACCTTATAGAAATGATTTGGTTGCAAAAAAAAATACAGGAATAGCATTAGATGCTTGTAGGGGCCCGCAGGCAGGTGGCGACCCTAAAGGAAGCGGTGTCCAAGGCCGAAGCAAAGCGGCCTGAGCGCACTCAAGCGAGAGAAGCGGGAGGCGCGGTGGCGGAGGTGCGGCAAGAGCTCGGGCTCTTGCGGAAAAACACGAGAGTTTGGGCGTGACTTGAAGACTCGAGTCCGAGGCTCGCCTCGGCTCTTGAGAGTGCCAAAGCCGCTAAGGCCAAGCCCAAAAGGCCCTCCAGGAAATTGAATCATTAAAGAAGATAGCGGCGGGTAAGTCATTCTTTATGCAAAGCAAGCATGTGAAAGTGAATTATCTATTACTTACCGAATCCGGAGCTCTCAGAGGCGTTCGCAGATCTGCCCCGTAGCAGTGTCCGATCTTGCCGCTTTCTACCGAGCCGAGGAGGGAAGCTCGACGGAGAAGGTGTTCTCGGTCTCGATATCGAGGCCGAACATCCGGTGCCCTGAGCGACCAGCTGAAGCAGCTGGTCGAGGCTCACAAGGTCACCGAACAGGCCATGAAGGGCCTCATAGTTCGGGTTGCGGGCTAACGGAAGCCATGCCTGGAGCTACTTGGTCTAGTGCGGCGGCTGGTGGACGCCTTTGTCCATGGATTGAAGTCATCAAGCGCTCCGTCTGCATTGAAGGTGCTCAGGGCCCTTGCCCGCAAGCTAAGGTGCACTTTGGGGCAAGCTGGACGGTGAGAAGCTTGTGAAGGACGGACCACCACGGGCAAGGAGCATCGCACGCTTTGAAATGTATTATGAGGGCGTCTGAAGGGTGCCCGCCTTATAGCGGGTGAATGCTCCAAAGATGTAATTTTTGAATAGGCTCGCATTTGTTATCATGTACGCTGAAAACTTGTTCATATGCGCTAAGCAACGCTTTGTGAATTTAAAATATTACCTTCTGTGTGGCCGTTTATCAAATCTGAGAGATGGCAAGTCGTTGGCTTCAGCCCCCATGCCACGCAGTCTTTGGGGTGTTTGGGATAAACTTGAGCGCTCTTGTTCCCATTCTTGGGTCCTTCGAGGGAGGCGCTCAACGCAACGAACCAGGCAACCGGACTTATAGTGCTTGAACACTCTCACTTAGCCATAGAATTCTATAATTTTAAATTTCGGCGAAGCCCCTGGTATTCGAAAGACCGAGTTCGGGGCTCTATCCACGCTTTGGCCGGACAATGCCGGCTCCTCGCTCTAAGCGGCATAAGTCTTTAGGGACCCGAAAAAACCTCTCGAACAGCGACCGGCTCTCGCCCTATCATGACAGTCATTTTTAGCTTTATCCACTGAGGTGCTCAACCCAGCTCAACCGGGGCACAATCACGGTGGTTCTCCCCAGCTACCTTAGCCGATATAACGGAACGTAAGGTACCAAAACATGGGAGCCGGGCAAACCCAATTATTGACCCAAGACATGATTCGAGCCGATGCATATAATGCTATAAGTTCGGGTGCCGCACTTGTGAAAGTGTTCGGACTTATCACACCATACTTTGGGGTACTTAAGCCCTGGTGTATTGGCCGTACCAAAGTGTCTGGGTGCAACATGTCATAGATGAACATATATGGGAAAAAAGAAAGGGAGCATAATAATAAGCGAAGCTATGTATTGTTTATTCAAAAGATCTGCAATGAAAGCAGGACGATAAAAATGGTGCGATAAGCAAGGGATGGGACTATTTAACATGTCCCCCTCCAGGGGTAAGCTGCGGGATGGTATGTAAAACAGGTATAATGCTCGTAGTAGAGACCACCTGGACATTCGACGTAGCTACGCTTCCCTGGCTGTTGGATCGTGAGTTCGGCAATGCTAGTGCCGGACAGGGCTTCGGAAAACGGAGTCCTGAAAGTAAGAGAAAAGAAGAAAGAAAAGAATGACACAATCGGGGCCTGGTGCGGTTGAGCCGCGTGCAGGTGTGCCGTGGTCGTGCCCTCCCTTATGCCCATGGTATCTCCAGAGCGTAGTTATGTAATGCATAGTAATCGGCTTCGCAATTTCGCGGTACGGGGTTGGGGCCGCATTACTCGCATGCTCGGGCGTGCAGGTGGTCTTGATGTAGGTTACTACGGGCGGCGCAGCGGTGTCCGGACGTTTAGTAGCGGACTCGAGAATTGCCTCAAGAGGCTGCTTTGTACTTCCGCCGCTTAGGGCGCCGTATGCTCCTCCGTTCGAGAGAGCGTTCGGTGTTTCCATTGACCGTAATTACTCCTCGAGGGCCTAGCATCTTGAGCTTGAGATATCGTAGTGCGGCACCGCATTGAACTTTGCAAATGCGGTTCGTCCGAAGCGATGCATGATAGCGGCTGCGGAGCAGGACAATGTCAAGATTAACTCTTCGCCGGAAGTTATCCGAGGATCCGAAGGCCACTTGAGTGTAACTGAGCTCGTACAATTGGCCTCTACACCTGGTATGGCGCCTTTAAAGGTTGTCATTGTGGGTTTAATCCTTGAGGGTCTATGCCCATTTTGCGCGTGACCGTATCCCGGGTAAAGCAGGTTCGAGTCTTTGCCGCCGCCCATCGGGACTCTAGTGAGGTGAAATCCGTCAATGATTGGGTGGGAACCAATGCGGCGAATCCGCCGTGGCGGATGCTAGTGGGGTGGTCCCTTCGATCAAAAGTGATCGGGCAGGAGGACCACGGGTTGAACTTTGGGGCGGCTGGCTCCATCGCATATACGTCCCTTAGTGCACGCTTCCGCTCCCTTTTGGGTATGTGGGTTGCGTATATCATGTTCACCGTCCGCACTTGTGGGGGAAGCCATACATCCTCTATTGTTCGGGCGGCCGGGCTCCTCCTCGTCATCGCTATGCAGCCCCTTGTCATTGAGTTCGACATTTAACTTGTTCCGTCAGCTTGAACACCCAACAATCCCTGTTGGTGTGGTTGGCTGGTTTCTCAAATTGCCATGTATTTGGCACAGCGATCGAGTATTCAGTCCAAATTGACGGGCCTGAGTATTTCTTTTGAGCGGCTTTTTCGTGGACGGGTTTAGAGCCTCACGAATCCGGCATTGACCGCCGTATCTTCAGCATTGTCGCCGTTAATGCGGCGCTTTGTGCTTATTGCGTAGCGACCGCCATTGCTGTCCTTGGTATCCGAACTACCAGGTTTTTGTTCAGGTTATTCTTGCGAGCTAGCCGACTGTCCTCTCCGCGCAAAAGCGGGTCATGAGTGATGTGAGGGCTGCCATGGATTTGGCTTTTCCTGTCCTAGGTGTCGGGCAAGCCACTCGTCGTCGCGAGATGTTATGTTTGAAGGCTGCAAGGGCCTCTACATCCGGACGATCAACGATTTGATTTTCTTGGTTAAGAACCGCGTCCGTAATTGTGCGGCCGATTCATCTGGCTGCTGAATTATGTGGCTTAGGTCATCGGCGTCGGTGGTCGCACATATGTGCCCCGGAAGTTATCAAGGAATGCGGCTTCCAGGTCTTCCCAAAAACCAATTGATTCTGGCGGCAAGTTGTTGAGCCAATGCCGAGCTGGTCCTTTAAGCTTGAGTGGGAGGTATTTGATGGCGTGTAGATCATCACCGCGGGCCATGTGGATGTGAAGGAGATAGTCCTTGATCCAAACCGCGGGATCTGTTGTGTCGTCGTATGATTCGATGTTTACGGGTTTGAAACCCTCGGGATTTGATGATCCATTACTTTGTGCATGAAGCATAGTGGGTGTGCGGCGCCTCAGATTGGGCTATATCACGGCGCAGCTCAAATGAGCTTTGTCTCATCGTGGTTCGCCCGCCAGATTCTTTGTATCCGGCGTGGCGGTTGTCATCACGTGTCGTTAGGCGCCACGCGATCCGTGATATATCGATCTTATATGCCTTGCCTTGTCCTCCAATATGTCTCGCAAGTCTGGCGCATTTCCCGTGGCTTTGTACTTTTCGGCGGCGCCGAGTGCGGCTTTAGTGGAGGGCCTAGAGGCCTCTCTGTCGCTGACCACGGTGGCGGTCCGCCGCATCATGCTGTTGGTGATGTAGGGTTGGGTGCTTCCTCCTCTAATTGGGGTAGCAGCTTGCGTTTTGGGTAGCTTTTGGAGGGGCGTCGAGTTCATACTCTTCGCTGCAAGGACTTGATCCATCTGTCGACTAGCAAGTCTTGGTCAGCTCTAAGTTGTCGCTGCTTTTTCTTGAGGCTGCTTGCCGTGGCCATAAGCCTGCGTTTGAAATGCTCCTGTTCGGCGGGATCCTCGTGCACGACAAATTCGTAAAATGCCGAGGCTTGCCTCATCTTCGGAGGGAGGCATATAATTGTCGTCCTCAACCTCTTTGTCTGCCGCTCTATCATGAGGGCTGGCTTCTCCCTCCTCCTGTGCCGAGTCCTGCTGGAGGGGGTTGTCTTCGGCACTGTCCGGGGTGTTATTATCTCCCGTGCCGGAATCACCGTTTTTGCTGTGGCGGGATATAGAGCGTGGCCACGACGCCGGGCGCTTGGGCTGTTTCTTGGAGGGTCATCCTCCGTTGTTAAAATCACTGTTCCCATCTTTTGGGATGTCCACCATGTATATGTCGTAGTATGGACGAGGTGGCCTTCTAGTGCCCTGTAGGCGCTGGTTCTTGGTTGTCTCCTGCATCGTCGTCCATACCGTCGATGTCTTGAGTCGAAATCGAGCATGTCGGTTAAATCATCGATGCGGCTACAAAGTGGGTGGTGGGTGGGCGTTGAATTTCTTCGTCGTCGCAAGATCCCAACCTTCGACCATTGTCCGGCCAGGAGCTCTCCTAATAAAGAGAGAGACTTTAGTGAATTCAGGATGTCACCAAAGGGCGAAGTCTTTGAAAGATGTCCCCGACGGTGAATTCCATAACCGGCGCCCAATCGGATTCGTTGGCGGTAGCGGGAGGTTCGGAGTCCGGGAGGAGTCCGGGCACCTCGGAGTCTGAGCTTTACAAGGGCGGGGAAGGTGTTGGCTCAATCGCCCGAGAGATCGTAGGCCCCGAGGCGGTGTCCAACCACTCGCCCTCGATCGGTAAGTCGGCTCGAGCTAAGGTCGGAGCGGACGGTGCTTGACCTCGGAGACCTTTGTTCGTGGCGAGCTAGATCATGCCCATCGAGACAAGCGCGCGCTTGGCTGTGGCTCGAATCCGTCAAAGATCAAGTCTCCGCGGATGTCGGCCCGTATAGTTCAAACTCCCGAATCTGACCTGATGGCGGGCGTAAGCTTCGATCTGCTCCAGATGGCCAAGTGAATTGGCCCGCAGCAAAGCCGCGAATATGAAGATCTGTCCTGGGGAGAAAAGTCTCACCCTGGACCGCGTCGTTGTTGATGATCAAAGGAGCCATCGGGCCTAAAGGTGACGACACAGAGGAACTCTCAATGAAAGCACCAATGTCGGTGTCAAAACCGGCGGATCTCGGGTAGGGGGTCCCGAACTGTGCGTCTAGGCGGATGGTAACAGGAGACAAGGGACACGATGTTTTTACCCAGGTTGGGCCCTCTCGATGGAGGTAAAACCCTACTCCTACTTGATTAATATTGATGATATGGGTAGTACAAGAGTAGATCTACCACGAGATCAAGGAGGCTAAACCCTAGAAGCTAGCCTATGGTATGATTGTTGTCCGTCCCTACGGACTAAAACCCTCCGGTTTATATAGACACCGGATAGGGTTAGGGTTACCTGAGTCGGTTACAATGGTAGGAGATCTACATATCTGTATCGCCAAGCTTGCCTTCCACGCTAAGGAAAGTACCATCCGGACACGGGACGAAGTCTTCAATCTTGTATCTTCATAGTCCAGGAGTCCGGCCAACGGTGATAGTTCGACTATCCGGACACCCCCTAGTCCAGGACTCCCTCAGTAGTAATTTAAAAAAAATCCTACGCACACGCAGGATCATGGTGATGCAAAGCAACGAGAGGGGAGAGTGTGTCCACGTAACCTCGTAGACCGAAAGCGGAAGCGTTATGACAACGCGGTTAATGTAGTCGTACGTCTTCACGATCCGACCGATCCAAGTACCGAACGCACGGCACCTCCGAGTTCAGCACACGTTCAGCTCAATGATGTCCCACGAACTCCGATCCAGCAGAGCTTTGCGGGAGAGTTCCATCAGCACGACGGCGTGATGATGGTGTTGATGATGCTACCGACGCAGGGCTTCGCCTAAGCACTGCTACGATATTACCGAGCTGGAATATGGTGGAGGGGGCACCGCACACGGCTAAGATATCAATAATCAATTGTTGCGTCTACAGGTGCCCCCTGCCCCCGTATATAAAGGAATGGAGGAGGGGGAGGGCCGGCCCTCTTCTATGGCGCGCCCTAGGGGAGTCCTACTCCCACCGGGAGTAGGATTCCCCCTTTCCTAGTAGAACTAGGAGCCCTTCCAAGTAGTAGGAGTAGGAGAGAAGGAAAGGGAAAAGAGAAGAGAAGGAAGGAAAGGGCGCCGCCCCTCCCCCTAGTCCAATTCGGACTAAGCCTTGGGAGCGCGCGCAGCCTCCCCTCTCTCTTTCCCCTAAAGCCCAACAAGGGCCATATACTCCCCGGCGAATTCCCGTAACTCTCCGGTACTCCGAAAAATACCCGAATCACTCGGAACCTTTCCGATGTCCTAATATAGTCATCCAATATATCGATCTTTACGTCTCGACCATTTCGAGACTCCTCGTCATGTCCCCGATCTCATCCGGGACTCCAAACTACCTTCGGTACATTAAAACACATAAACTAATAATACAAATCGTCACCGAACGTTAAGCGTGCGGACCCTACGGGTTCGAGAACTATGTAGACATGACCGAGACACGTCTCCGGTCAATAACCAATAGCGGAACCTGGATGCTCATATTGGCTCCTACATATTCTACGAAGATCTTTATCGGTCAAAGCGCATAACAACATACGTTGTTCCCTTTGTCATCGGTATGTTACTTGCCCGAGATTCGATCGTCGGTATCTCAATACCTAGTTCAATCTCGTTCTGCAAGCAAGTCTCTTTACTAGATACGTAATGCATCATCCATAAATAACTCACTAGTCACATTGCTTGCAAGGCTTATAGTGATGTGCATTACCGAGAGGGCCCAGAGATACCTCTCCAGGCAATCGGAGTGACAAATCCTAGTCTCGATCTATGCCAACTCAACAAGTACCATCGGAGACACCAGAGAGCGCCTTTATAATCACCCGATTACGTTGTGATGTTTGGTAGCACACAAAGTGTTCCTCCGGTATTCGGGAGTTGCATAATCTCATAGTCATAGGAACATGTATAAGTCATGAGAAAGCAATAGCAACATACTAAACGATCAAGTGCTAAGCTAACGGAATGTGTCAAGTCAATCAAATCATTCTCTAATGATGTGATCCCATTAATCAAATGACAACTCATGTCTATGGCTAGGAAACTTAACCATCTTTGATTCAACGAGCTAGTCAAGTAGAGGAATACTAGCGACACTGCTTGTCTATGTATTCACACATGTACTAAGTTTCAGTTAATACAATTCTAGCATGAATAATAAACATTTATCATGAAATAAGGAAATAAATAATAACTTTATTATTGCCTCTAGGGCATATTTCCTTCAGTCTCCCACTTGCACTAGAGTCAATAATCTAGTTCACGTCGCCATGTGATTTAACACCAATAGTTCACATCATCATGTGATTAACACCCATAGTTCACATCGACATGTGACCAACACCCAAAGGGTTTACTAGAGTCAGTAATCTAGTTCACATCGCTATGTGATTAAGACCCAAAGAGTACTAAGGTGTGATCATGTTTTGCTTGTGAGATAATTTTAGTCAACGGGTTTGTCACATTCAGATCCGCAAGTATTTTGCAAATTTCTATGTCTACAATGCTCTGCACGGAGCTACTTTAGCTAATTGCTCCTACTTTCAATATGTATCCAGATTGAGACTTAGAGTCATCTAGATTAGTGTCAAAACTTGCATCGATGTAACCCTTTACGACGAACCTTTTGTCACCTCCATAAGTTTAGGGTTTTAGTCCTTTAACTTTTTAAGGATCGACTAGAGATATCCTTATGACTTGTATATTTCAGATCTTCACAATGTGATGCTCTATATGTGCAACTATTTGTTGTGCAGTTCAATTTCATCATAACAGTTTCAACAATACCACTATGAATTAGGATATTTGGTTCTTGTTAAGGATATTGCGATTAACATGCCTTTTCGTTTTTCAATTGTTGTTTAGCAACATGCATTGTCTTGAATGACTAAATATGCAATCCCAGGCTACATAGCAACAAGGAAGAGTGTTACCTTAATGTTCTGATGATGTCTAGATATACATGTAATAAAATCTTATATAATGGGATGGATGGAGTGTTGTACTTTTTCAATTGTTGTTTAGCTTCTAATATTAACTTGGTGCTTTTAGGTACATATATCATTGCCAAAGATCCACACTTCGACCCTTTCTGCGTATGGGGCAATGAGATATTCATGAACTAGCATCAAGTGAGGAAAATGATAAAGATTGTTACTTAAATGGGTCAAAAGATGTCAATCAAACTATTTGTTTACACTTTATGCAAGACAAAGTGAACTGCGGGATGGTAAGTAAGAACCACCTTAGCCTTCTTTTTCTTGCCTGTAATGAGTTGTGTTAGATGACAATATCTGAATCTTTTTTCTTTTGCGGTGGATCTGAAGCGGTTTACTCAAGATTACCTCTCAAACTACATGATTGGCGGCGGCCATCACAAGGGGTTGGACTAGAGTCCTGCATGCCTTACGCATCCGTGGAGAGCACAATAGGGCCATTCCGCTTCACCTTGTTCAAGAAGCTGAAATGTCTGTCGCCTCTTTCTTTACCATCTGTAATAGTACAAGTATAGAACCCTGGTACATCATTCTTTATTTGGTGCTTACGTAATTCTTAAACATATGTACTGTGAATCGAATAATGCATTGGTTGTTTGAACACGATGGATATGAATAAAGCTATAGCCTACTTTCAAGTTTAAACTAGGTACAATTTTAAATAGCAGCAATTAAATTAAATGAAATTACGTTGTGCAGGTCATTACGGCACACACGGTTGGTAAAACACAAGCGTTTGCGATATACACCATAATCCGAGACGGTTCACGAGAGAGGAAGCGTGTGCAAGCATGCACACGATTCTTTGTTCATAAGCGTGTGTGATGTTAGACACTATCACATACAGTGCGGGAAAACTAAATGTGTGTGATTGTCTACCTATCGTACACGGTTTATAATCATGAACTGTTTGTGATGTGCCAAGCATCGTAAATCTCCCGTGCCTGGAATCTGCCTAGAATCTGCCTGGAAAGCTCTCGTGCCTTGAATCTGCCTGGTTTTAGGCAGAACCACAAAACTCCGACTGCGATGGCAATGCGAGCACAAACGAGTAGCAAGGATGAAGCGTTTGGGATATTCGAGATATCGGAAACGTTTATGTAGGGACAACTGTATGCATCAAGGCTCCCTATCCCCGACGGTTTCTGGGTCGTGTGGGAAGGACCCCCCTATCGCCCACACTCACTTGGCGACGGTTCCAAATGCCGTCGCGGAAAGGGGTTAAAAACCGTTTGTTTAGGACCGATGCACACCAGTGTTCCTCGAGCTCTTGATCCAGTAGAGGGTCGACGGAGAGTTCCATCAACACGAGGCCGTGGTGACAATGTTGGTGATGTGGTCCGCGCAGGGCTTCGCCTAAGCACTACGACAATATGACCGAGGTGGTAAACTGTGGAGGGGGGCACCGCACACGGCTAAGAAACAACTATTGTGTCTTTGGGGTGCCCCCTCCCCACATATATAAAGGAGGGGGGAGGAGGAGGCCGGCCCAAGGGGGGCGCGCCAAGAGGGGGGAGTCCTACTAGGACTCCATTCCTAGTAGGATTTGGCCCCCCTCCCTCCATCTAACGGAGAGGGGAAAGGGGAAAGGAGGGAGAAGAAGAAGGAAAGCCCCCACTTTGTTGGGGAACGTAGTAATTTCAAAAAAATTCCTACACACACGCAAGATCATGGTGATGCATAGCAACGAGAAGGGAGATTGTCGTCTACGTACCCTCGTAGACCGTAAGCGGAAGCGTTATAACAACGCGGTTCATGTAGTCGTACGTCTTCACGATCGACCGATCCTCGGCACGAGCGTCACGGCACCTCCGCGTTTAGCACACGTTCAGCTCGGTGACGTCCCGCGAACTCACGATCCAGTAGAGCTTCTGGGAAGAGCTTCGTTAGCACGACGGCGTAGTGATGGTGATGATGATGCTACCGATGCAGGGCTTCGCCTAAGCACCGCTACGATATGACCGAGGTGGATTATGGTGGAGGGGGGCACCGCACACGGCTAAGAGATCAATAGATCAATTGTTGTGTCTTTGGGGTGCCCCCCTGCCCCCGTATATAAAGGAGCTAGGGGGGAGGCGGCTGGCCAAGGAGGAGGGCGCGCCAAGGGGAGAGTCCTACTCCTCCTTTCCTAGTAGGAGTAGGAAAAGGGGGAAGGGAAGGAGAGAGAAGGAAGGAAAGGGTGGCGCTGCCCCCCTCCTTGTCCAATTCGGACTAGAGGGGGAGGGGGCTCGCGGCCTGCCCTGGCCGCCCCTCCTCTTCTCCACTAAGACCCATTAGGCCCAATATACTCCCCGGGGGTTCCAGAACCCCTGCACTTTCAGAGTATATGTCCGAAACCTCCTGAAACACTTCTGGTGTCCGAACATATTCGTCCAATATATCGATCTTTACGACTCGATCATTTCGAGACTCCTCGTCTTGTTCGTGATCATATCCGGGACTCTGAACTACCTTCGGTACATCAAAACACAAAAACTCAAAAAACCGATCGTCACAAAACTTTAAGCGTGCGGACCCTACGGGTTCGAGAACTATGTAGACATGACCGAGACACGTCTCCGGTCAATAACCAATAGCGTAACACGGATGCTCATCTTGGTTCCCACATATTCTATGAAGATCTTTATCGGTCAAACCGCATAACAACATACGTTGTTCCCTTTGTCATCGGTATGTTACTTGCCCGAGATTCGATCGTCAGTATCTCAATACCTAGTTCAATCTCGTTACCGGCAAGTCTCTTTACTCATTCCGTAATGCATCATCCCGCAACTAACTCATTAGTTACAATGATTGCGAGGCTTATAGTGATGTGCATTACCGAGAGGGCCCAGAGATACCTCTCCGACAATCGAAGTGACAAATCCTAATCTTGATTTATGCCAACCCAACAAGTACCATCGGAGACACATGTAGAGCACCTTTATAATCACCCAGTTATATTGTGATGTTTGGTAGCACACAAAGTGTTCCTCCGGTATTCGGGAGTTGCATAATCTCATAGTCATAGGAACATGTATAAGTCATGAAGAAAGCAATAGCAATATACTAAACGATCAAGTGCTAAGCTAACGGAATGGGTCAAGTCAATCACATCATTCTCCTAATGATGTGATCCCGTTAATAAAATGACAACTCATGTCCATGGTTAGGAAACTTAACCATCTTTGATTAACAAGCTAGTCAAGTAGAGGCATACTAGTGACACTATGTTTGTCTATGTATTCACACATGTATTATGTTTCCGGTTAATACAATTCTAGCATGAATAATAAACATTTATCATGATATGAGGAAATAAATAATAACTTTATTATTGCCTCTAGGGCATATTTCCTTCAGCCTCCCACTTGCACTAGAATCAATAATCTAGATTACACAAGAATGATTCTAACACCCATGGACTCTTGGTGCTGATCATGTTTTTGCTCGTGGAAGAGGCTTAGTTAGCAGTCTGCAACATTCAGATCCATATGTATCTTGCGTATCTCTATGTCTCCCACCGGACTTGATCCCGGATGGAATTGAAGTGTCTCTTGATGTGCTTTGTTCTCTTGTGAAATCTGGATTCCTTTGCCAAGGCAATTGCACCATATTGTCACAAAAGATTTTCATTGGACCCGATGCACTAGGTATGACACCTAGATCGGATATGAACTCCTTCATCCAGACTCCTTCATTTGCTGCTTCCGAAGCAGCTATGTACTCTGCTTCACACGTAGATCCCGCCACGACGCTTTGTTTAGAACTGCACCAACTGACAGCTCCACCTTTCAATATAAACACTTATCCGGTTTGTATTTAGAATCGCCCGGATCAGTGTCAAAGCTTGCATCGACGTAACCATTTACGACGAGCTCTTTGTCACCTCCATAAATGAGAAACATATCCTTAGTCCTTTTCAAGTATTTCAGGATGTTCTTGACCGCTGTCCGATGATCCCTTCTTTGGATTACTTTGGTACCTCCTGCTAAACTAATAGCAAGGCACACATCAGGTGCGGTACACGGCATTGCATACATGATAGAGCCTATGGCTGAAGCATAGGGAACACTTTTCATTTTCTCTCTATCTTCTGCGGTGGTCGGGCATTGAGTTTTACTCAACTTCACACCTTATGTCTGAGCAAGAATCCTTTCTTAGCTTTGATCCATTTTGAACTTCTTCAAAACTTTGTCAAGGTATGTGCTTTGTGAAAGTCCAATTAAGCGTCTTGATCTATCTCTATAGATCTTGATGCCTAATATGTAAGCAGCTTCACCGAGGTCTTTCCTTTGAAAAACTCTTATTCAAGTATCCTTTTATGCTATCCAGAAATTTTATATCATTTCCAATCAACAATCCGTCATCCACATATAGTATTAGAAATGCTATGAGCTCCCACTCACTTTCTTGTAAATACAGGCTTCTCCAAAAGTCTGTATAAAACCATATGCTTTGATCACACTATCAAAACGTTTATTCCAACTTCGAGAGGCTTGCACCAGTCCATAAATGTTGGAGCTTGCACACTTTGTTAGCACCCTTTGGATCGATAAAACCGTCAGTTGCATCATATACAACTCTTCTTCCGTAAATCCATTCAGGAATGCGATCTTTACATCCATTTGCCAAATTTCATAATCATAAAATGCGGCAATTGCTAACATGATTCGGACGGACTTAAGCATCGCTATGGGTGAGAAGGTCTCATCGTAGTCAACTCCTTAAACTTGTCGAAAACCTTTCACAACAAGTCGAGCTTTGTAGACAGTAACATTACCATCAGCGTCTGTCTTCTTCTTGAAGATCCATTTATTCTCGATGGCTCGCCAATCATCGGGCAAGTCAACCAAAGTCCATACTTTGTTCTCATACATGGATCCCATCTCAGATTTCATGGCCTCAAGCCATTTTGCAGAATCTAGGCTCATCATCGCTTCCTCATAGTTCGTAGGTTCGTCATGGTCTAGTAACATGACCTCCAGAACAGGATTACCGTACCACTCTGGTGCGGATCTCACTCTGGTTGACCTACGAGGTTCGGTAGTAACTTGATCTGAAGTTTCATGATCATCATCATTAGCTTCCTCACTAATTGGTGTAGGTGTCACAGGAACCGGTTTACGTAATGAACTACTTTCCAATAAGGGAGCAGTCTGATTACCTCATCAAGTTCTACTTTCCTCCCACTCACTTCTTTCGAGAGAAACTCCTTCTCTAGAAAGGACCCATTCTTAGCAACGAATGTCTTGCCTTTGGATCTGTGATAGAAGGTGTATCCAACAGTTTCCTTTGGGTATCCTATGAAGACGCATTTCTCCGATTTGGGTTCGAGCTTATCAGGTTGAAGCTTTTTCACATAAGCATCGCAGCTCCAAACTTTCAGAAACGACAACTTTGGTTTCTTGCCAAACCACAGTTCATAAGGCGTCGTCTCAACGGATTTTGATGGTGCCCTATTTAACGTGAATGCAGCCGTCTCTAAAGCATAACCCCAAAATGATAGCGGTAAATCGGTAAGAGACATCATAGATCGCACCATATCTAGTAAAGTACGATTACGACGTTCGGACACACCATTACCTTGTGGTGTTCTGGCTGTGGCGTGAGTTGCGAAACTATTCCGGATTGTTTCAAATGAAGACCAAACTCGTAACTCAAATATTCTCCTCCACGATCAAATCGTAGAAACTTTATTTTCTTGTTACGATGATTTTCCACTTCACTCTGAAAGTCTTTGAACTTTTCAAATGTTTCAGACTTCTGTTTCATTAAGTAGATATACCCATATCTGCTCAAATCATCTGTGAAGGTGAGAAAATAACGATACCTTACGTGAGCCTCAATATTCATCGGACCACATACATCGGTATGTATGATTTCCAATAAATCATTTGCTCGCTCCATTGTTTAGGAGAACGGCATTTTAGTCATCTTGCCCATGAGGCATGGTTCGCAAGTACCAAGTGATTCATAATCAAGTGATTCCAGAAGTCCATCGGTATGGAGTTTCTTCATGCGCTTTATACCAATATGACCCAAACGGCAATATGACCCAAACGGCAGTGCCACAAATAAGTTGCACTATCATTATCAACTCTGCATCTTTTGGCTTCAACATTATGAATATGTGTATCATTACTGTCGAGATTCAGCACAAATAGACCACTCTTCAAGGGTGCATCACCATAAAAGATGTTACTCATATAAATAGAATAACCATTATTCTCATATTTAAATGAATAACCGTGTCGCATCAAACAAGATCCAGATATAATGTTCATGCTTAACGTTGGCACCAAATAACAATTACTCTGGTATAAAACTAATCCCGAAGGTAGATGTAGAGGTAGCATGCCGACGGCGATCACATCGACTTTGGAACCATTTCCCACGCGCATCGTCACCTCGTCCTTAGCCAGTCTTCGCTTAATCCGTAGTCCCTGTTTTGAGTTGCAAATATTAGCAACGGAACCAGTGTCAATACCAGGTGCTCTGCGAGCTCACGGTAAGGTACACATCAATAACATGTATATCACATATACCTTTGTTCACCTTGCCATCCTTCTTATCCGACAAATACTTGGGGCAGTTCCGCTTCGGTGACCGATCGTAGTAGAAGCACTCAATCTCGTGCTTAGGTCCAGACTTGGGTTTCTTCTCTTGAGCGACAACTTGTTTGCCGTTCTTCTTGAAGTTCCCCTTCTTCTTCCCTTTACCCTTTTTCTTGAAACTGGTGGTCTTGTTGACCATCAACACTTGATGCTCCTTCTTGATTTCTACCTCCACAGCCTTGCCAAGAGCTCGGGAATTGTCTTATCCATCCCTTGCATATTATAGTTCATCTTGAAGCTCTTGTAGCTTGGTGGCAGTGATTGAAGAATTCTGTCAATGACACTATCATCCGGAAGATTAACTCCCAGTTGAATCAAGTGATTGTTGTACCCAGACATTCTGAGTATATGTTCACTGACAGAACTATTCTCCTCCATCTTATCACTGTAGAACTTATTGGAGACTTCATATCTCTCAATCCGGGCATTTGCTTGAAATATTAACTTCAACTCTGGAACATCTCATATGCTCCATGATGTTCAAAACGCCCGTTGAAGTCCGGTTCTAAGCCGTAAAGCATGGCACCTTGAACTATCGAGTAGTCATCGACTTTGCTCTGCGAGACATTCTTAACGTCGTCGATTGCATACATGTAGCAGGCCCGGCACCCAGCGGTTCTTCGGGGCGTAATTCTTACGTGCAGCAATGAGGATAATCCTCAAGTTACGGACCCAATCCGTGTAATTGCTACCATCATCCTTCAACTTTGCTTTCTCAAGGAACGCATTAAAATTCAACGAAACAACAAAGACGGGCCATCTATCTACAACAACATAGATAAGCAAAATACTATCAGGTACTAAGTTCATGATAAATTTAAGTTCAATTAATCATATTACTTAAGAACTCCCACTTAGATAGACATCCCTTTAATCATCTAAGTGATCACGTGATCCATATCAACTAAACCATAACCGATCATCACGTGAAATGGAGTAGTTTTCAATGGTGAACATCACTATGTTGATCATATCTACTATATGATTCACGCTCGACCTTTCGGTCTCAGTGTTCCGAGGCCATATCTACATATGCTAGGCTCGTCAAGTTTAACCGGAGTATTCTGCGTGTGTAAAACGGTCTTACACCCGTTGTAGATGAACATTGAGCTTATCACACCCGATCATCACGTGGTGTCTCGGCACGACGAACTTTGGCAACGGTGCATACTCAGGGAGAACACTTTTATCTTGAAATTTAGTGAGAGATCATCTTATAATGCTACCATCAATCAAAGCAGAATAAGATGCATAAAGGATAAACATCACATGCAATCAATATAAGTGATATGATATGGCCATCATCATCTTGTGCCTTTGATCTCCATCTCCAAAGCACCGTCATGATCACCATTGTCACCAGCGCGACACCTTGATCTCCATCGTAGAATCGTTGTCGTCTCGCCAACTATTGCTTCTACGACCATCGCTACCGTTTAGTGATAAAGTAAAGCAATTACAGGCCGATTGCATTGCATACAATAAAGCGACAACCATATGGCTCCTGCCAGTTGCCGATAACTCCGTTACAAAACATGATCATCTCATACAATAAATATAGCATCATGTCTTGACCATATCACATCACAACATGTCCTGCAAAAACAAGTTAGATGTCATCTACTTTGTTGTTGCAAGTTTTACGTGGCTGCTACAGGCTGAGCAAAAACCGTTCTTACCTATGCATAAAAACCACAACGATAGTTCGTCAAGTTAGTGTTGTTTTAATCTTCTCAAGGACCGGGCGTAGTCACACTCGGTTCAACTAAAGTTGGAGAAACTGACACCCGCCAACCACCTGTGTGCAAAGCACGCCCGTAGAACCAGTCTCGCATAAGCGTACGTGTAATGTCGGTCCGGGCCGCTTCATCCAAAAATACCACCAAACCAAAGTATGACATGCTGGTAAGCAGTATGACTTGTATCGCCCACAACTCACTTGTGTTCTACTCGTGCATATAACATCTACGCATAAACCTGGCTCGGATGCCCTTTGTTGGGGAAGCGTAGTAATTTCAAAAAATTCCCTACGCTGCGCAAGATCATGGTGATGCATAGCAGCGAGAGGGGAGAGTGTCGTCTCGTACCCTCGTAGACCGTAAAGCGTAACAACGCAATTGATGTAGTCGTCGTCTTCACGATCGACCGATCCTCAAAGACCGAACGCACGGCACCTCTGCGTTGTTCAACAAGACGTTCAGCTTCGGTGACGTCCGCGAACTCACGATCCGGTAGAGCTTCAGAAGAGCTTCGTCAGCACGACGGCGTGGTGACGGTGATGATGATGCCACCGACGCAGGGCTTTGCCTAAGCACCGCTATGATATGACCGAGGTGGATTATGGTGGAGGGGGCATCGCACACGGCTAAGAGATCAACAGATCAATTGTTGTTTCTTTGGGGTACCCCCCTGCCCCCGTATATAAAGGAGCTAGGGGGGAGGCGGCCGGCCAAGGAGGAGGGCGCGCCAAGGGGGGAGTCCTACTCCCACCGGGAGTAGGACTCCTCCTTTCCTAGTAGGAGTAGGAGAAGGGGGAAGGGAAGGAGAGAGAAGGAAGGAAAGGGGGGGCGCCCCCCTCCTTGTCCAATTCGAACTAGAGGGGGAGGGGGCGCGCGGCCTGCCCTGGCCGCCCCTCCTCTTCTCCACTAAGGCCCATTAGGCCCAATATACTCCAGGGGGGTTCTGGTAACCCCCCGGTACTCCGGTATATGTCTGAAACCTCCCGAAACACTTCTGGTGTCCGAACATAGTCATCAAATATATCGATCTTTACGTCTCGATCATTTCGAGACTCCTCGTCATGTCCGTGATCATATCCGGGACTCCGAACTACCTTCAGTACATCAAAACACAAAAACTCATAATGCTAATCGTCACAGAACTTTAAGCGTGCGGACCCTACGGGTTCGAGAACTATTTAGACATGACCGAGACACGTCTCCGGTCAATAACCAATAGCGGAACCTGGATGCTCATATTGGTTCCTACATATTCTATGAAGAACTTTATCGGTCAGACCACATAACAACATGCGTTGTTCCCTTTGTCATCGGTATGTTACTTGCCCGAGATTCGATCGTCGGTATCTCGATACCTAGTTCAATCTCAAGCAAGCAAGTCTCTTTACTCGCTCGTAATGCATCATCCACAACTAACTCATTAGTTACAATGCTTACAAGGCTTATAGTGATGTGCATTACCAAGAGGGCCCAGAGATACCTCTCCGACAATCGGAGTGACAAATCCTAATCTTGATTTATGCCAACTCAACAAGTACCATCGGAGACACCTGTAGAGCACCTTTATAATCACCCAATTACGTTGTGAAATTTGGTAGCATACAAAATGTTCCTCTGGTATTTGGGAGTTGCATAATCTCATAGTCATAGGAACATGTATAAGTCATGAAGAAAGCAATAGCAATATACTAAACGATCAAGTGCTAAGCTAACGGAATGGGTCAAGTCAATCACATCATTCTCCTAATGATGTGATCCCGTTAATCAAATGACAACTCATGTCCATGGTTAGAAAACTTAACCATCTTTGATTAACGAGCTGGTCAAGTAGAGGCATACTAGTGACACTATGTTTGTCTATGTATTCACACATGTATTATGTTTCCGGTTAATACAATTCTAGCATGAATAATAAACATTTATCATGATATGAGGAAATAAATAATAACTTTATTATTGCCTCTAGGGCATATTTCCTTCACCACCCCTTGTCTAATTCGGATTGGGCTTGGGGGCGCGCGCCACCTCCTGTGGCAGCCTCCCTCTCTCCACTATGTCCCAATAGGCCCATTAACTTTCTCGGGGGCTTCCGGTAACCTCCCAGTACTCCGAAAAATTCCCGATCTTCTTTGAAACCATTCCGGTGTTCGTATATAACCTTCCAATATATCAATCTTTACCTCTCGACCATTTCGAGACGCCTCATCATGTCCGTGATCTCATCCAGGACTCGAACAAACTTCGGTCACCAAAACACAACTCATAATACAAATGCGTCATCGAGCGTTAAAGGCGTGCGGACCCTACGGAGTTCGAGAACTATGTAGACATGACCGAGACACATCTCCGATGAATAACCAATAGCAGAACCTGGATGCTCATATTGGCTCCTACATATTCTATGAAGATCTTTATCGGTCAAACCGCATAACAACATACGTTATTCCCTTTGTCATCGGTATGTTACTTGCCCGAGATTCGATCGTCGGTATCCTCATACCTAGTTCAATCTCGTTACCGGCAAGTCTCTTTACTCGTTCCATAATGCATCATCCCGTAACTAACTCATTAGTCACATTGCTTGCAAGGCTTATAGTGATGTGCATTACCGAGAGGGCCCAAAAATACCTCTCCGATACATGGAGTGAAAAATCCTAATCTCGATCTATGCCAACTCAACAAACACCTTCGGAGACACCTGTAGAGCATCTTTATAATTACCCAGTTATGTTGTGACGTTTGATAGCACACAAGGTGTTTCTTCGGTATTCAGGAGTTGCGTAATCTCATAGTCAGAGGAACACGTATAAGTCACGAAGAAAACAATAGCAATAAAACTAAATGATCATAATGCTAAGCTAACAGATGGGTCTTGTCCATCACATCATTCTTTAATGATGTGATCCCGTTCATCAAATGACAACACATGTCTATGGCTAGGAAACTTAACCATCTTTGATTAACGAGCTAGTCAAGTAGAGGCATACTAGGGACACTCTGTTTTGTCTATGTATTCACACATGTACTAAGTTTCCGGTTAATACAATTCTAGCATGAATAATAAATATTTATCATGATGTAAGGAAATATAAATAACAACTTTATTATTGCCTCTAGGGCATATTTCCTTCAACAACATATAATCCCATAGCTTTAGCTTGCAAAATAGAAGCCATATATATATAAGCTGTAACTTGTAAGGGTTGTAACTTGTAAGCTGCATCAACAAATGCTACAAGACCTGCAATCTTGGAGAAGAGTCGTAGCATAATGAACTTGCAAGGAAGACCAAACTTTTTTTGTTAAGGAGAAGATCAGTATGAGCCTTCCAAATATTTCAAAGTAGTTGTGCCTTGATAAGCATTGACTGCAAAAGAGTAGGTGTGCCTCACGTGGGTTCACCAATGTTGAACTAATGATGCTTAGTTTGGAGATCAGTGATAGATTGCAAATTTTCTTGGAAGACCAGGCACTAGCTCATCTCTTGTTGCAAGAGTATTTCCAAGGATTGTTAAAGAATCAGACACTCTCAATGGTCTTGGACCTAGACGCTATTGTCCCCGCCTCCCGATGACTTACCTTGATAGGTAGTGGGTGTGTGGGTTTCAACCTTATTTTCGAAAATCTGTGTGTGTGTACACGCGCACGTGCGCACGCCTTTGCATGGTTGTTGGTTCTAGTTTTCTTATTAACTGGGTCAACTCTCTTCTTCTCAATGGCATTGCACATACCTGCCATGTAATGAGGTACATAATGTGTAATTCCCTGTTATTTCTAGTTTATTCTTTTATTACATAATGATTGGATGGTGGTATTGGTTTCAATAGTTTGGAGGACAACCGAATTAGAAAATCAGTTTTAGGTTGGATTCCGCGAACAACTAGGATCTCCACAACCCAATATGGAAATACACACACCCGAATCACGTGGAATCTTCTCATTGTATTTTCGTCACTTGGCCCCGACCAGACTATTTCAACCAGCCATGCCCATTTCTTCCATTTCTCGACCATGTCGCTTCCTCCTCAACCATCGCCGACATTGCCTCATCTACCATGTTGTCCCATCGCCTCATCTCTCTTGTTGTCGATGCTACTATTCCCTCTTCGAGGGCGCCTCTTCCATTGTTTATGCATGAGGACCCGTATCCTTGTTCACAGTCGCCTCTCCTTTGTCATCAACACATTACCTGAACCCAAAGCCCGGACCTAGTTACAAAAACACAAACAATAACATTTTCCGATTTTGAAATATTATTGCGAAGACATTTTGAGGATATGTAAAAGAATTATGGTGCTTATATTTCTACTAAAATCCTTACGTATTTCAGGCTTTCAAGCCAAAATTAGAGACAAACTCGGCCCAACCCTCAGACTTTGGGCTCAAAATGCCTTTTTTGTTTATTCTGTCTTTTTTCTTTGAAATTTTAAAATTCATAAATTTCGCAAAATGCTCAATATCTTCAAAATTATTCTGATTTTCAATTTTTTTTTGGTTTTTCAAAAGTTGTTCGGAACTTCAAAAAATCTTCTCATTTTTCAAAAATGATTGTGTCTCAAAAAGGTGTTCAAATTTTCCAAAAGTATACGCATTTTCAACAAAAAACTGGAATTTAAAAAATGACAATGTTTTCCAAATATTCTCGGTTTGAAAATTTGCTCATAAATTTCAAAAAATTTGTTCTTTCAAAAAAAAGTGTAACACAAAATGTTCCTGTTAAAATATGTTTAATTCTTTGAACTTTTTTCTCAGTTACAAAAAAATCTAAAATATGAAAAAGTTTTCATGTTTTCGAAAAAAATCATATTTTTTAAATTCATGTTTAGAAGCATGTTTAAATCTTAGTTAATTTTTAGAAAAAAAAACTGACCGAGAAAACTATGCTACAATATTTCAGTTCACTGCAGTGTTTGCCCGGTTTGTTGGCAATGGCAGCAGACCTGCAGTATTCCGTGCTACAGAGTTCACGTACGTGAAGGAAGACGCGAAACGGCTTAATTGGCTGGCCTCGTTTGCTCGCTCCTGTGCGAATCGTGTGCAATTTGACGCCTAACGCGTTCAGTAGGAGCCCCCTCACAGGTTCTCCCACTCCCCCTACTCACTAAAAAAAGAAAAGGAAAATATCGTTCCGACCCATTCACAGGACGCAAACAAATTCTTAGCGTGCATCATTAGCGCACGTACTTGTTCACAGTCACCTCTCCTTTGTCAACAACACATTACCTGAACCCAAAGAGCGAACCTAGTTACAAAAAGACAAACAATAACATTGTCCAATTTTGAAGAAATTTTGAGGATATGTAAAAGCATTATGGTGCTTATATTTCTATTAAAATCTTTAGGTATTTCGGGGCTTCAGGCCAGAACCAAAGCCAAATTCAGGCCCAACCGTCAGACTTTGGGCTCGAAATGCCTTTTTTTTTTTGCTTATTCTATCTTTTTTCTTTGTATTTTTTAAATACAACAATTTCAAAAAATATTCAACATCTTCAAAAATTATTCTGAATTTCAAAATTTGTTTGGTTTTCCAAAAGATGTTCGGAATTTCAAAAAATGTTCTCATTTTTAAAAATTGATTGTGTTTTCGAAAGGTGTTAAATTTTTCCAAAAAATGTACGCCTTTTAGAAAAATATTTGGAATTTAAAAAATAATCATATTTTCAAAAAATGTTCTCATTTTGAAAAATTTCTCACAAATTTCAAAAAGTGTTAATTTGCTCACAAATTTCAAAAAGTGTTTGTTCTTTCAAATTTTTGTTTGTGTAAGACAAAATGTTCTTGTTATGTTCATTTTAAAAAAAAAATCTCAGTTTCAAAAAATATTCGAAAATATGAAAAACTGTTTGTGTTTTCTAAGAATGTTCATGTTAAAAAATACTTAAATCTTAGTTAATTTTTAGAAAAAACTGACCGGTAAAACTATGCTACAATATTTCAGTTCACTGCAGTGTTTCCCCAGTTTGTTGTCAATGGTAGCAGACCTGCAGTATTCGGTGCAGCAGAGTTCACCTGCCTACGAAGGAAGACACGGCTAACCCCCCGGTAGGTGAACGAGCCGCGCTAAAATGCAGCGCTAAAATGCGCTAACACGGCTATTCCCCATTTTAGGCAGGTGAACGAGCCGCGCTAAAATGCAGCTCGCGCGCGCCGCTCCAGCAGCGCGTAAAAAATGCACAGCGCGCGACTCGTCGGGGCATTGCATAGGCATTTTGAACACCAAATGAAGTTGAAACATTCAAAATGCAATGAACATGACATATAAAATTTCACACAAACAAGTTGATGAAGAAAAGTTCATGTCCACAAGTTCAAAATCATGCCCACAAGTTCATCCAACCAAGTTAAAAATGCAAAATCAAGTTCAATACACAAATGATTCTTCCGCCTCCGAAGATGAATCTTCCTCCCTCTCCTCATCGCGCACCGCATCACGTGAAGCTCCGACGGCTATAGAATGGGGTGAGCGGGGTGCCGGCACGTGCGTCCATGGGGTGCGGGTCGCCGTCGCCGGCGCGCTGAAGTGTAGGAGCCGGAGAAGACAGAGGTGTGGCGCTTTCGAGTGTCTGTGTGTGAGCGGCGCCCAAATACACCACGCGAGATAGTTATTCTGACCGCGCGCCCAACTCCTTATACCACGCGCGTTATTGCACGCCCGCTGGAGCCACCCCCATCGGGTTGCGCGCGTGCTAAACTGGATAAATTTGCGGCGCGGCGCTTTGTTTACCGCGCCTGTTGGAGATGCTCTAAGAAGAGCTCAAGAACCACAGAACGCTGTAACAAATACGCAACACACGGTTTAGTTCAAGCACGCCTCCTCCTCCCTACCCCGCCGGCCCGCCTCCTCATCCCCACCGGCCGGGCCCGCCTCCTCCTCCTACGGCCGGGCCCCTCCTCTCCTCCCCGTCCCCCCTACCCCGCCCACCGGCGGCCGGGCCCTTCTCCTTCTTCCTCCTACCACCGGCGCCTCCCCCTACCAATCCCTAACCCTGCACACACCTAACTCCGAAACCCTATACCAATCGCTCTCCTCTACTTCCACTGCTACTTGGTGATGACTCCTGAGGCACATTCTTATAAACTGGTCGAATTCCCCGCAATTGAGCAAGATGGGACTAAACGAACTTGATTGTAGTTCGGTTGCCCTTCTGGAGTGCCCGCATTGGGTGCCTCTCCTCTCACGCCCGCCCACGTCGCCGGTTTGGGGAGAACGGCAATTTCTCCGTCCCACGGTGATGTGCGTCGCCTCCGCCTCGCTGCGTCTTTGCCGCCATGATGCACCGGCGCTCCGTGCTAGGGTTTTGGCCGGGGTCGGGAGAATTTGGTCGGAGAAGCTTGAGCGATGCCGATGCGCAACGATTTGGGTCTTGTTGTTTCATAGAGTGTATTGGGCCGTCGATGTTTTGGTATTCGGCCTGGCTGTAGCCGGACCCGTGCAGCTGGCCCAAGTCCCTACATCGCAGATTTTGTTCTTTTTTGACTAAATTAGTCTCTCTTTTTTTGAGGGTCGCCAACACGTTGTTAAATCTTTGACGATCAGCCAGCAGCATTACCGGAAAATGCATGTGGGCGTGTACATGTATCATTTCTGTTGCACGTCCCCCTAAAAAAATGTAGTATGTTGCATGTACATGAGCTAGCTGTTTTTTTTAGTCGGAATGTATATGGTTGAGATGTTGCGTTTGCACAATGTTTGCATTCATATTTCCTCTACAACATGTACCGGCAAAGTACATGCATTATCATTTTTCTAAAGGAAAACATTATATGTCATGCCTCATTATCTTTGTTTGGAAATTGTTTAGAGATGGTCAAGGTATTTTATTGTTAGGTTGCACCTCCAACCCAGGTAACCAAGAGCCTAGCCACGTTCAGAAGAAGAAAAAAACCAAGAGCCTAGCCAATGGTGTCAAAATGGTGCAAACGAAGGCTTGCCAGCATTTCTTTTGGAAATTGAAATGAAATAATTCCTGACGCACTACATATCCACGGACCCGAGATAAATGAGCGTATTTGAGAATGCAATAGATTATTCCATGAACAAAGGACAACGACCACGACGACTTCATTGATTTAGATGCGAAGACTATGAACCCATTCAAGTAGGTCGTGGCTTAAGAGTTTTTGTAAGCTCACACATTTTGAGTAAAATACATTAATACAGTATTTCATAAAATGAATGTCTGTTCAAGATATATTTAAATTAATGCACAATACTCCTTCCGTGTATTTGTTTTTTTAAGTCAAACTAGTGCATGTCTGACCAAGTTTTTAGGAAAATATATCAATATCCACAATATGAAATTTATATAATTTGAACCATCATGAAAAGTAGTTTCATAGTATTTATCTATTAGGTATTGCAGATGTTGTTATTTTTAAAATGGTTAACTTGGACGGAAATAAATACACCTTATATTCTAGAACGAAGGGAGTATATTTTTAAAATGATTATGAACATTGTTTTTTTTTACGCGGACATTTTTCCTTGCAACACATGGATATTTCTTTTCAGATACAAGATCATTCAAAAAAAAAGCATGAACATTTGTTGTGTGCGGAATGAAATTTCATTTTTTATATACATTAGTTTTTTAAATACACAAACATCATTAGTGAAATAAATAGATTCTGGAGATAAAAACAAACTAGTCTTCCCTCCATTCCTAAATATAAGTCTTTCTAGAGATTTTCATGTAGAGTACATACGGAGCAAAATGAATGAGTCTACACTCTAAAATATGTCTATATACATCCATATGTAGTCCATATTAATCTCTACAAAGAAAGTTAGTACAAACTTGAGCCACTTATTTTGGGACGGAGTGAGTATTATTTAGGAACGGAGGGAGTATATACTCGCACAAAAAAACGGAGGGAGTATATATCAGTTACATGGGCCACACTATCTTTCCGTACATGTGAAAAGCTTCAGGCGGTGCGGGCCCGCGTAACAAGAGCAATTTCTATTCTCTAGTTCTGGGCTTGTAACCGACGTACGGGACCGGCCCAGCCCATCAACAAACCGCTAATCCCCTTCCCCCATAGAACCCTAGCCTCGCTTGCGCTCGACCCCCTCACGGCAGCCTCTCCTCCTCCTCTCCCTCGCCGTCGCCGTCGCCGTCGCCGTCGTCTGCCCCTCCAACCGGCCGCGCCACCAGCTCGTCTCCTCCGATGGCGGTATGATTTCGTGCTCTCTGTACCTTCACGCCCCCATGGCCCACCTCTTCGCGCGCCGCGAGTTACTTACCAGATAGGTGGAGAACCCTAGGCTCGCGCGGTCGCGGCGACCTGCGGCGGACCGTTCGCTAGTATTAGTTGTGTGAGGGGCTGGGGCTGGGTCCGGTAGGTAGGTAGGGCGTTGATTCGTGCGAGCCACCGGGAGATCGAATTCGAACCGGGGATCTCTCCCGAGGTCACAGCCAGTAACCCCTTCCGATTTGCTGTTTTTCTGGTGTGAGTCGGTGATGCTGCATGGTGCGGTGGCTGCAAACGTGGCCTGAGCATTCTGCAGTGGAGATTGTGGGTTGTTATCAAAAGTTTGGCCCTGTTTGTTAGGTTTTGGCGAATCATTGCTGCTGGGTCTTTGGCTAGATGGGTCGGAATTTTGGGTATAGAAGGTAGTGACATAGTCGAGAGCTGCGAAATTGTTGCCAATGTTTTGTAACCTTTCTCCTGCAATGCTGCCACGGTTTTGTCATATCACTAGTTGCAAAATTATGTATCTGCTGCTCCAAAGCACTGCAATTAAGTTGGGGTAGTGCTGTTACTAATCCTAAATGTAAAATGCTACTTACTTTAAACTGTTCTTTTGGTTACAACACAGAGTTGTATGTGTCTGATACTTCTCTGCTGAATTCAGCCTTTGGCATGAGTACTATCATGTTGGTATAAGCTTAGTGTTGTCTTACCTCTAGCCGCAACTTGTGGTAGCTGATTCAGAACTAGTTTTCATGAGTAAATATGAATCGAGGATTATTTTCCCGGGGGATTGCTGAGTTGCTGTATTTGAATTGGTCTGAATCGTTGATTTGTTTTTTATGAACCTTCCTTGTTAAGGTTACTACTTAGTGCTGCTTGCTTCCTTGATTTGCATTGTGTTGATTTAATGCAGTACCCGCAAGAACATCCTTATAGGGAATTCTCTTTGGTTGGGCTTCTGTGAGTTGTAGGGTTTACATGCCTGTAGTGAAATATTGTTGCAATTTCCATGTGTAGCAGCAAAATTGCCCTAACTGTGTTGGACAACTTTTTACATATCTTCGTAAAAAATGACCCTATATGCGCTGTACTGTATTACTTATTTCCTTTGATATAATTTGTTAATTGCCCATGTTTCTTTACTCTGCTGCAGACTGTGCCAGTTAACCCCAAGCCGTTCTTACAAAACCTAACAGGGAAGATGGTCATCGTCAAGCTGAAATGGGGCATGGAGTACAAAGGTACTTTAATGGCGTTTCGTCACTTGTTAGTTACAATCATTATTATTAGTATCCTTTACAGATGTCTCATTCCTGTACATGCCTCAGTTGTGCTAATGCATAAATTGTTCCTTTTGTACCCAGGATATCTTGTTTCAGTGGACTCCTACATGAATCTGCAGGTAAAGTTCACATTGTCTGTGGCTACCCATTTTACATTATGGGAGGACACTCCCAGTATTTTGCCAATTTCACCACACTATTTTGTTACTCACACTTGAAACGAATTGCAGCTAAGTGGTACCGAGGAATACATTGATGGGCAATGCTCTGGGAATTTGGGAGACATACTGATAAGGTAATTCATTCATCAATCTTTGACCACAGCTATTATGTATCAGTAGTATATATATTTGAAATTGCACATTAAAACTCCCATTGTCTCATTTTCTGAAGTCTGTATCTGATATTTGATGAAAGATATAAACTGGTAGCACTCCTATAGCTCGACAAGTCAGCATATTAATGTAGATGTGGCAGCGTCATATGGTTGCTGATTAGCTTTTATTCAGTCTTACATCACATATGCAAGTGAATGACCGGATACGATAACTACTCTGTTTTGCTGTTCGTTATGCAGATGCAACAATGTGATGTACCTCCGAGGTGTTCCAGAGGAGGACACGGACATTCCAGATGCGGCCTGAAGAGCACATGGACTGTTCCTGGTTGATGCTTGCTGTTCAATGCTGAAAAAGAACTTCCAAGTTCGTCTCCATTTGCGCCTACTGGACTGTATTAGTACATGCATTGAACTCATGTTAACTCTAGTTCTGCATGCTCTGAATGAACGAATGATTAACTTGCATGTTTGAAACGGCCGATTGCTGATTGCTGATTGATGATAGCTCCTGCTCGTGCCGTTGGATATGTATGGTTTGCTGTCTGAATTGCATTGATCGTATTTGTGCAATTTGAACTGTATTTGCTGAGTTCCTGAGCATGGACTCAAGTCACATACCCAGCATGAAGGGATATTTCTGCTCCATTTATGTCTTTTTCTATTAGAAGTTCATGTTGAGTGCCAAATTCCACAAGAGCTCTGTGTGTGCTGTAAACTTGCACCGTTCATAGGTTGGTGCATGCTGTTTACTAAGAACAACTTTGCAGTTTGTCTCTGTTTGTGCTTGGTGACTGTATTACAGTCCAGAGGTCGAGTTCATGTTAACCCTAGCGGCATATCACCGTATCCTGAAAGAATGATTGCTGGTAGGTACTGATGTGGCTGTTGGATATGTTTTTATGTTTGAAATGTGACGGTTGTATTTGCGCAATTTGAACTATATATCTCGTGGAATTGCTGACCGTGGACTCAGACATATGTGTTGCAAGATCGAAGACATATGCAGTGACTAACGCATGAACTTGCCTTGCGGGTTTAGTAAAGTCCAAACGGAGCTAGATTTGTACTGCATTGAACTAGCAAGCTAAGTTCGTGTATCAGACCCTTGATTTTTCATCTCCATGGGGACTAAAGAGTCCTGCGTGATAAGTTAAGGCATGTCGCCTCTGATTAAGGCATTCTCATACTATACGTTCGGTCGGCCTAGGCTATCCTAGCTCTATGCATGAACTTCCCGAGGTAAAAAAAAGCAAGGAATCGTGAGACGTGGATGGAAGAGATCGCCAGAGGATTATGCCATGTTGAATGTTGACACAGGCTTCTCTACTGATGATGAACGAGGAGGCGGCCAACGCTAAGAGCATCTCCAGCCGTTCAGCCCCCAGGGCACCGAAAAATAGCGGCCTGGGGGTGAACCGGTGCTAGATTGGCCTCTGGGGGCGACCTAGCTCCCAGCCACGCCCCCAGGCGCCGCCCCCCAGCCGCCGCAAATTCAAACGCAGTCTCCCGCTCACAAAATAGACGCCACAAATCCGGCGATCGTTGGGCGATCGAATGAAAAGTTCGGCATACAAAAAGCAGAAAGGACACGCGTGCACATCAGACGGCGAGGTCGGCCTCCGGCGTCGGCGGAGTCGGCGTCTGTGAGCTGGCGGGTCTCTGTCTTTGGCGGGCGGCGTCGGCGTAACCACATCTGCGAAGTCTCGGCGGCATCATCGCTCGGAGCTTGGCGGCGGCGTCGGGCGTGGCATGAGCGTCGAGGAAGCTGGTTCGAGGATGAGGCCACGCTACGCCAAGTACCACGCCTTGACCGCCTCGTCGTTGCTCTGGAGCATGTCCGCCTGCCGGTAGGAAAGTCGGTCGGTGTTTCTCTTCTTCGCGGCGAGGGGCTGTCGCGATGATGTCGTCCATGTCGCCTCGGTCTCATCGGTGTCGCCGAGGTGCGAGAAGAACGGCAGCGCTACCACGGCGGAGAGAAGGCGTCGGGGAGGAGCTGGGAGCGTGGGGCGAAGCGGCAGTAGTTGTATGGAGGGTATTGCACGCCGGTGAGGGCTGGCGAGGGCGTGCGCTGGGCCGGGTGTCCATGGGGAAGATGACGTTGGGGTTGAACCCACCGTGCGCGTCCCCGGCGGCGTAGCCCGGCGAGGGCGTGCATCTCCATGGCTGCGGCAACGGAGAGTCGACGCCTTGTTGGCCCTAGGGCGCGTACTGGGCGTGGCTACCGGGTGGATTCATCATCGACTCCACGCGAGTCGCCTCGGCCTCGCCTTGGTCCGCCGAAGCTGCGGCCGCACGCGCCGCGTTGTCACGGGCCTTCTTGGCGGTGCCTGTTCCGCCGATCGGCGGTGACAACCTCCGTCGGCTGAACTTCCGCCTCCACTCAACGTTTGTCATGCGGTGGCTTGGACGGCGGCGCCCTCGGCTTCCTCGCTTGGTGGCGGCGTGAGGCGGTCGCCCGGTTGCGCCTTGAAGACGGCAATACTTCTTCGGTGGCATGGTGGCGGCTAGGAGGCGGCGGGGAGGAGGAGATTGGCGGGAGGAATGGAGAATGGGAGGAAGTGGGGAAAGAGAGGAAGAAAGCAGCGGGAAGAGGCGCTCGACTTCGTAGGCGAAGGCGGACCAGCGCCCTTTTTCGCTTGTGCGGGCGCGGCTAGGGTGTCGGGTTGACCTGCGTCCGCCCGGCTCGATTTCGGCCCGAGCCGTAAAAACGAAGTTCTGGCGCGACGGGCGTTTTCCGGCGGCCGTAGCGACAAACGCCTGGGAAGGGCATGTTGGCGGCGCGGCTGGAGATGCTCTAAAGGCGCATGCCTTGCTTGGTCAGAAGATGATGGAGGCCGAATGTCTCCTCCCCCTTGTTGAGCGTTCGTGATCCTTGATGTCGAGATCCCTAATCTTCTAGGTTGTGGGTATGTTGTGGTGTTGTTGTGTGTTTGTGTGCTCTGCTTGAGCATTGTAATGTGTTCTTCTTCATCATCATTGTAATGCAACACTCCTTGGTTTTCGTCAATTTTTTATATGAAATGTCATTTGTGGACGTGGCCCTTTACGGTTGAGGCCCAGGTCTTGCGGCTTCTTTTACGCGAGGGTTTGCTAATGTCAATTTTGATCAATCTGGTTATACCGGGGTGGTGGCAACCAAGAAAGATGGAGGCAGTTCTATAGGCGTCGCGACTGCTATCAGAAATGCACCTTTTAATGTAGGAATTTTGCTAATGTCAATTTTGATCATTGTCGTGGGAAGCCAACAAGATCTCGCAAATCCTAGCTTGTAATTTCGCCGGGACGGATTCCAATCCCTTTTCCAGTTCTGTTCTTTTGGTCAAGTTAATCGATTGCAATTTTGAACTAAAAAATCGTCGAGATGGCGTTGAGAACTAGAGGCTGTAAATCGAGCCATTTTGAAGTCTAATAAGGATGAAAAATTGGATAATCCCCTAGATTTTACACAGGCCAAAACCCACAGGGCAGGCATTTTGAATCATAACAAATCTCACAAAATTTTGTAGGAAATAATTAAAATCTAAGAAAAAAAATCCGAGTTCCGAAGGAGTGCAAGCTAATGAAGACCAAAATTTATCGGGTCTTTTCGATCGATCTCATCTAATCTCCGACCTACAAGTGCGCCAGCACGCACGCCATCCCCAGCGCCACGCCGGCGCCGGACCACCAGCCCATCATCGCCTGCAGCGCGTGGCCCTGCGACGGCGCCGGCGCCGGCGCGGACGCCGGGGTCTCCTCCATGGGCTCCTCAATGGGCATGGTCACGGGCGGGCACGGGAGCGACGACGGGGACGGCGACGCCGACGGGGACCTCACCGGCGCTGGGCTGGGCGCGACGGCCGACACGGAGCTCATCATCTTGGGCGGTGGCGGGGCGCGCGGCAGTGATGACCCCGGGCGGCACGACGAAGTTGCTGATCTGGAGGACGGAGATGTTGTAGGGCCTGGCGGTGACGGCCTTCTTGAAGGTGGCGTTGACGATCGCGCCGGGGGCAGCCGAGGCGAAGACAGCGCCGCCGTCGGGCGCGGGGGTGATGGTGAGGAAGCCGGACTTGTCGCCGTTGGCGGGGCCGAAGGTCTGGTAGAGCGTGGTGGCGACGACGGGCTTGGCGCCGCGGCCGCGGGGCAGGGCGGCGAGCTTGGCGGCGTCGTAGTAGTCGAGGACGACGTGGACGGAGAGGAGCTCGAGGAGGGCGGCGCGGGGGAGGCGCGCGCTGCGGCGGAGCAGCCAGTCGACGTCGGCGTTGACGGGGCGAGCACGGTGAGGGAGTTGCGGCTGTTGATGTCCTTGGCCACGCGCGTCTTGCTGATGAGGTAGTTAAACAGGGTGAACTCCGGGAACTTGGCCAGGATCTCCGAGACGTTGAAGCCGCCGCCGCCCCCGCCCGGGGCGCGTCGGCGGCGACGTTGTTCGCGCCGGCGCTGCCGGCCGCCGGGAGGAGGAGGACGAGGAGCACGAGCAAGGAGAGCTTCGGGGGCGCCATGGTGCGTGCGTGCGGCTCGTGGGGGTGTCGATGGCGATGGCGAGCTCGGGCTCTGAGTGAGTGTGGGTGTGGAGTGTCAGTGTATATATAGCGGTGGGAGAGGAGACGGTCATGGCGGGAGGGGAGTGATCGGTGGATCGATCGAGGGAGGAAGGGTTTGGCAGTTGGAGGAGATCTGATCGCCTGATCGGCCGGTCTTCAATCTGACCACTTCTCGTGGCGCGCGCGGCCGTGCATGCATGCATGCATGCACGACGCGTTCGTATCGCGCGCGTTGAATCTAGGGGCGGGGCTGGGGTCGACCGTCCGATGCGCATCCGATGGCCGGGCCTTGTCCGCTTCAGATCCTGCCTGCCTTCTTGGGCCTCGCTGCCCGTTGCCAGTGTCAACCTTGTACGTGGGCTATGCTATGGATCAGAGATGGCACCAACACATGTGCAGTCACGTACACACGTACATTTCCCCCTCAAAAAAAAAAACGTACACACGTACACTTGAATTCAAAGCACTGTACGCTTGAATAACCAGCGTGGCACGCGGCCGTTCTGATCCCGAGATATGACCTCGGGTGAACAGTACAATCGGAATAAATGGCAAAAAATTCAAAAAAAAAATGATTTTTTGCTACATTGATAAATGTTTTGATTGTTTGCAAAGTTTCACCACTGGAATGGATGATATTGGTGGAAAGCATGGCAAAAAAAATCAGTGCTCCAAAAATGTTATTTTCAAAATCATCGTGGAGCATATTTTTTTGGCACGTTTTCCACGAATGTTATCTGGTGATGAAATTTTGCAACCAATCAAAATATTTACCAATGTTTGGCACAAAGAAAATTAAGACTTTAAAAAAAATTACTGTTCACCTTAGCTTACATGAGCTCGGTATCAAAACACCACTTTTGGTATATGCATAAAATATACGGTCATATGGATATGGTTTGCTTTGATACATGCATTCTACCCCAATAATTATGAAGTTTAATAGAGGGAGGAGGAGGGAATTAAAATAATTCAGATTTTAAACTACTGTTTCTAAAATTAAAATCACTTTATACTTTACGTTGGGCCGCATCATCTAGCTGCTCAACTCCAGGGGTGCTCTCCAAGCACTTCTGCTTCAAGATGTTCCCTAGTGGAGTATCATAGCAAGTATCTTGTGGTGTGGCTTTAAGAGAATTTATATTTGCCCTTTATATAAGTAATAGAGATATGCTATAAATGATGATTATAAAACAGACATACTCAACGTAAACAACCGTGAAGAAATATATTGCGGTGTCATGCATGGGTGGGGAAGGGGACTTATGCCCCTCCCCCAATGGACAAGTAGTCCCAGCCAGTGTCACGGGACACGGGTAAATTCTCTAACTACATTATATATGGCCCATATATGAATTCTGGCACCGATAAAAAATTGAGGGACACGGCTAAGGCGACTCAACAACGGCCCATCCAGGCCCGTACCACAAACATCTGGCCTCCTGGTTGCGCGGCGCTGCGGCTCCGGCGAGTTACGACCTCGAGGCTGCGCCTCCAGTGGGTGGCAGTCGTGGTGGCGTCGTTGGCAAGATCCAGGGTTGTGGCCTGGCGGCTCCTTCCCGGCAAGTGGGGGTGGGGTGGAGCCCACCTTCCTGCCTTCGGGTCCTTCGTCTCCACGCGGGTCGGCTTCTTACTGGCTCTTAGGGGCTGTTGTGGTGATGCGTCATGGTGGGCATGAGTGCAGGGAGGCTGCGGCGAGGTGGGGCTGGAGGCGGCGGCCTTGACTCTAGATTTGGCAGTGGTCGGAGTTTGCCGACATCCCCGTCCTCGATCTGGCGATCTTCGAGGCGGTTGGTCATGGGATGGTGCTCGGCGGCTTGGTTGGCGTATTTGCCGGCAGGCGCTGATGGGATCGCGTGGCTTGCTTCGGCAGGGCAAGCCCGTCATGGTGGCGGACGGCCCGGGCGGCGACCTCGGGCCGGATCTGACCTGCAGTTGTCCGAATCGGGTGTTGTGCGCTGGTGCTCTGGGAGAAATCCCTGCTCACCCATTGTGTGAGCCGACCTCGTCGGCGCCACCGCGGCATCATATACCTTCCTAGAGGCGTGGTCTCCGAGCTATGTCGTATGGATCTGCTTCGGCGTGGATCAGGTCGTCTTGCTGTAAGGATGTGCTCAAACTCCGGGTGAGAACCTTGCATCGACTATGTCGATGACGGCGGCAGCGGCGTCTATGGACATCGCGTTCCCCACAGGAGGTGCCACTGTGGAGCTCCAGCACCTACGGTACTTTGCTTTGTGGTCACCGGGTGAAAACCTAAGATCGGGCTCGCCGGATCGGATGATGGTGTTGCGTCTTCGACAGCACTACCTCCTTGGAGGCATCATCTTGGGGGCCCAAAGCGACGGCTCCTGTTGCTGCATGTGGTAGAGCTAGGGTGGTGCTTTTGGTGGTGGTTGTACGGCCAGCTTGGTGTCGACGATGGTGTTTTTCTTCTTTATGTTTTTCTCTTTGGCTGTCCTTCGCATGGTCTCCGTCCTGTTTCTGTGCATGCTCAAGACCCTCCCGTGGTTGTCGTTGTGCTGCGGCGAGTTTTGGGCTCTTGGTGCTGTCTTGGTTCAGCTTTGCTCAATGATGACGCAATGATGCCTCCCCAACTTGCTAATCTTTTCGACGGCCCGTGGCGGATCTCCGAGTCAAGGTTCGTGTTTAGGTTTGGCACTCGTTGATTATGGTTGATCCTCTGTTGTGTCGTGGGGCTCGATGCATGCCTTTGGTGTGGTGCGTTAGGTTGTTTGCAGAGTCTTAGTATTGTGATCTCACGATAGCACCCCACATCTACTTGTGTCTCTCCTGGTGTTGGTCTTTCTGCCTGCTAGCTAGGTCATGCCTTCTCCTGGGTGGCAATTTTTTTCTCATCTTCTGTAACCTTGTTACCTGTACGGTTTTCGGCCCGGTTTCCCTCATAAACGGGGTCAATTTGTTTAAGTTTTTGATACGGTTTCTCTTATAAACTGGATCAGCCAAAGTTAATGGGTGACTCTTCGCTTTGGGAGCTTTTTGAGCAATATATTCAGGTGACTGAACAAATACACACATATGCACGATATTCGACTGAACAGGCCCCCAATTTCTAACTAATGGCCAGTTTAGCCGTGACTAATCTCCCGTACAAAAGCCAGGACTAATGATGCATGGGGAAGACGAGAGATGTGTCCAACGGCTACTATACGGAGCGGCAACCAGGGAGGCGATGAGGCGGCGAGGCGGGTGTGGCGGATCCAGTCCGGCGGAGCGAGGAGGAATGGACGCTGGTCGAGGCGGGCGTAGCGCCGGCGTGTTCTGCGCCCAGGGAGGGGCCGCGGGCCACTCCGGTGGGCGCCGTCGGCTGTTCAGGTAGCCGGTTCTGGGCCCTGGCAGGGGTGGATTCTGATGACGAAGAGGTCGACGGAGCAGGGGCGGGAAGCGGCCCGTCCCAGTGCTCGGTGGGCGATTTTGTGGCCAGGGCGGAGGAGCTCGGGGGCTCGCTCCACCACGGCCGGGGGCGTGCGTTTGCGCCTGGTGGCCGAGGCCATCGTCAGCGTGGTGTTCAAACGGGGGCCGAGCATCAGGGTGCTCGTCCCGCGTCCCCGAGACCGCGGGTGGCGGCGTTAGCGGTCCTGGAGGCGGAGGAGGGCCTCCTACTGCGTGCCCACAGCGTGATGCCGGGGTGGTCGCTGCTCAGTGGCGGCGATCTTTGGGCGCTTGACGGCGGGCGTCGAGATCGCCCCAGCCCTAGGGTTGGGGATCCGGGCAAGGCGGGCAAGTGGGCCAAGGGCCACCCAGCCATGACCACAGTCTGACAACCCCAGTGCATGTCTGACTTGCGTTTGCCACACCAAGGGGCCCGGCCCAATTTGTGTGTGGCAAGCCCGGCCCATCTGGAGGCCAGTGACCAGTCGAAGGGAAAGATACTTATGGCTCTGGGTGCCCAAAGGAACCCAAGATCCGTCGCTAGGGTTTGAGCCACCGGTTTGGGCGTGCCGCTTTGGTTTCTCCGCTCGCTCCCTCCGCCTGCTACCTTTCGCCGCCCTCGTGTGTTCCCGCCGAGGTGGTAGCCATAGGGCTCCAAGGCCGACAGCGTCTGGGACAAGCGCCCCATGCCTCCCCTCGACCCATGGCGGAGCGCAGCCTTGGCATGGAAGCCTTGAGCCAAAAGCGCCAAAGCGCAGCTTGTGTGACGGCGGATCCGGTGGCTAGGGGCCGCCGCCGTCGTGGTGGTTGAAGGATCAGGAACGCAAGAAGCGGAAGAAGGAGGAGCACAAGAAAAGGGGGCTTGAGCTCAAGCGCGTTGAGGTATATGCCGCAGTTCCATTGCGACCGGGTCGGCGACCCCTATGCGGTGAAGCAGAAGAAGAAAAAGTTCAAGCCGTCGGGCTCCATGGCGCCGGCCCCGCTGCCGGCGGGCTCCTCCAAGGGCACGCCTGACGAGCCATCCCGGTGGAGGAGGCGGATAGCGAAGAGTGCTTCAAGTGCGGGCAGAGCCACTTCGAGCACTTGCAAGTTCAAGCCGCTCTGCATCCTCTGCTCTCAGGAGGGCCACGTCTCCGCCTGTTGCCCCTCCGGTGGCAAGCCTCTCCTGCTGCAGACCATGGGGCACGCAATCCCTGGAGTGGGTTTCTTTTGCCTCCAGTTTCCGGAGGAGGCCGACGAAGGTTTGAGCGGGTTTGGGGTCAACACGGCCATCCTCTCCACGACCCCGGGCGTGCTCTCAAAGGAGATCTTGGAGGTGGAGCTGCCGCACTTGTTCGAGGGCGAGTGGGATTGGCAGGTGGCCCAGATCGATGCCGATAGTTTCTCCGTGGTCTTTCTAGATCCGGCTATGCTTCGCATGGCGACTCACAGCGGCAAGCTGTTCCTCTCCATCAACAACATCACCGCCCTCATTCGTTTCTGATAAGTTCTTAGTAAAAGAGTCGAATGTTTCTTCTGAAAATCAGACATTATATACTAGTGTTGATGAGGTTCGTCGCGATCACATGATGAATGCTAAAACACAGCAGAAGGATGATATATATAACAAGCCTATTTTTAGTGTTGAAAGCCTTCTTTTCTAATTGCTATTTGTTATATCGAGGGTCTCAATTTTTTATTTCGCACCGAGCCTCCGTTTTCTCGGATACGGCCCCGGCCCCATCTAGTGGCTCCTTCGGCTAGCAACACACTGCGAGGCATCAATGATGCAACCAGGTCCAAGGCTATCGGCCGGTCAATCCAATCAGGGCATCTCGAACAGTTTGTTTGTTAGCTTGTTGACAAAATATGTCATGTCATCGACCAACATCTTAACATACAACTACTTCAATACTCATCATTAACTACTTGACATAATAGGATGTGAGATAATAAATAAGATGCTCTCTCATTCTATATTGAAGCTTGTGTAAGGCTGGTCATAGTGGGGAGTAAATTAGACTAGTAACATGTATATGTTACTAGGCTATGTTACTACCTCTATAGTGGGTAGTAACATATATGTAGTGTCATGCATCACTTCATTTATTACTTTATAGACTCATTTAGCATTGGGAACCGCTAGATGATGGTAACATATTATGTTACTCTATTTGTCTCTCTCCTCATTAACTACTTGGCACATCATCACTTTTGCTTATGTGGCGTCTATGTTACTACCTATGTTACTCCCACTATGACCAGCCTAAGGGGTGTTGGTTCATGTACATACAACCTTACTCTCTATCCTCATTTATTGTATGACACATCATAAAAAAATCCTATATGGCAAAGTTTACCAATAACTATCTTACAACCATTGAAGATGCCCTCAGTGTTGGCCTCGCCCTAGCCTACAAGCCTAGATCACTAGAGAAATGAAGAAAAAAGATATAATGAGTGATGGACCAACCTTTCTATTGTGCGTGCCTCTATAACTCTATTTTTTCCTAGGTCTTGCTTCCTAAATTATCTGGCTAGGGTTTTAAATATTAGCGGTGTTACAATTGAGAGTTGAAATACTATGACATCTGATTTCTAATTTCTGATAGAGATTCATATTGTTTGAATTATTCCCTGAGAGTTGGATGCACATATTTTAAGTTTAACTCTGCAACCAGAACTCAAACAATATACATTGTTGTTTACTTTTTCCTTTTTTCTTATAAAGATAAATCATTTATCTTTATGCAATCGAGATATTTGTTTTATAATTTGGATTTTTTTCATGCTTTATTGTCCAACTTTGGTAATCAACTAGTATTTCACGTATATTGATTCATTTTTTCAAATGATTTAAAAATTGCTCACCACGCCCTGCCGCACTGTCGTATAGTGCTTCATTATGTTGATCATTTTTAGTGTCGTGGTTTGAAGCCTTTTCACAAAAAATATAATATTTAATGAAATATGTTACTTTTATATATAGCATTAGTTGATTTCCAAAAGTATGTGATGTACACCTCGAGATGGGACAATTTCCTCCCCCCCCCCCCCCATATAGGTAGGGGAGTGGGCCAAGCCTCTATAATTTTAAATTAACTATTCATTCATCGTTGATGGCAGCAACAATGGTACTATCCAACGACCAGTCGCTGAAGTAACCGCGGAGGTGTTCAGTCTGACCACTTGTCGTGGCACGAGCATGGACGATGCATACCAACTTGAATCTAGGGGCGAGGTCGTCGAGGCAGATCCGATGGTGGTGATTGGCTTGAGATCCTACCTTCTTGGGCCTTGCTTTTTTTTAGAAGATCTTGGGCCTTGCTAAGTAGCAGGTGTTGTGTTGCCAAAAAATGCGGACCTTGGCCGATGACAAGGAAAATGTGAAGCCCAAATGGAAAAAATTGCAGATCAGTGGAAATGTGTTTTTCCCCTAGAAAAAAGAGTGGAAATGTGTTTTTCCCCGTCCCGACGATATATATCTATTGAAACCAGAGACACCGGAGAGATACAGCTTGACGACGACGCTGCATAGCCGATTATGGGAAGATACATTTAATCAAACCATCCATGCAGAGGATAAAGTGTAGCACAACCATTGGATGTAGTGTCGTTTCCAAATCGGCCTGCAAGTGTCGTTTGCACAGTAGTTTCGATACAGCTTATGCGATCGTCGCCTGGCCCGCCCACCGTTTCTCCCTAATCTACGTGGCTGCTCAGCTGTCAGTCAGATCGACAGGACGTATTATCTCTGACGTACGTACCCGCCCAGTCAACGGCCGGCACGCCTGCATGGGCCTGAATTAATATTCACATGCAGCCAATCATGCATGCATGCATGCGCGCAACGCACAGACCACCGCACCATCGATACATGACAAATCTATGCACCCAGGCCAGCTCTCCAAAACCACTGTTATTCCAAAGAAGATAATCAGGCACACGCACACCACACACTCATAATAAACATAAAACTGATTCGAATATTCGATCCAAAGTGGAACTGGCGTAGTAGTAATATGGATATGACAAAATAGCACTATGTCCAAGCCAGGGGCCAGGGCGACATATGCATATGCATGCGTATACGTCGCGTCCAGACGTGTACATGTCCTTAAAACCTCGCACGTGTACGCTGCACGTATATGCATGCCTCATCCTCTCATGTCTCATGTCGACCAGGTCCAAAACCAGGCAGAGCAGGCCCCTGGGCAGCATGCATGCATGCATGGATGCACATGCACGCACGCACGCACGGGCTTAACCAGCTGCCTGGCCATGGCGAGGCTAGCTATCCATTTTGTCTACACATTTCGCTTTTAAAAACTGGTGACACACAGCGATCGAAAGGTCGAGAACAAGCATGCGATCGGGACAACATTATGGCGTCTGTGTATATCTTCTTCAGGATGGAGGTAGATTAGATAACATAGTTTATGCGTGGATAAGGGAGAAACCCTGGCGCTGATGATTTGATTAAGCCCAGATCGCCGGACGTGGCGCGGCGTGCTCCACCGGCTGCTCGATCGGTTCATCATCGGCGGCGCGACACATGCGCCAACGCGTCGCTGCTACGTGAACGGCGACAGCGCCTCATGTCCGGAAACAGGAGGAAAATCGATCGGTCGACCTCCGGAGAAAGATTGTCACATGGTATTTTAATTAGAAGGATAGAAGAGATTATGTCACGGGTTATCACACACGTACGTACCTCCGGTGCATCACAGTTCACCAGCTATGCTCTGGCCCTAAGTGAGTGTGTTTCATCCAGAGAACAGATTATTTTAAACAATGAACTAGTATGATGTTAAGTCCAACCAAGAGCTTCTTTGGATCGCAGGAATCGGATGCCATGTACTATGAATTCCTACATGATTTCAAGACACAGAAATTTTATAAGGTGTGTCTTCGATGGTGCACATGAAATGGACACGGGAATTTTAGAGGAATGAGAAGAGAGGGCAGAGAGAGATGGAGTGCAGGTGCAAAGGACTTCACAAAGGAAAAATAAAATAAAATGAGGTTTGAGCTCATGTTTAGATTCCTATGGAATGAAGGGTACAGAAATGGATTCCATAGGAATTTGAGTGACCCATTCCTATGATCCACATGGTTTTCACACAAAGATTCTTATGGATTGAAAACCTTCAAATTTTCTATGAGATTCCTTCAACCCAAAGAGGGTCTAAAAATCTTGACCCTTTATTGAAAAACGAAAACTCTGGACCACGAAGCCACCCCTATTAAATCCTGAACTCTGTGAGAACCACCCTGTGATTGAATGGTGGTGGTTGTGTCTCTCATTAAGTAGGATATTTTTTTGCACTAAGGCTAGTCATAGTGGGAGTAACTTAGCTAGTAACATAGCGCACTCCAAGAAAATTTTGCTTATGTGGCAAGTATTTAATGTGAGGTGGTAACATAATATGTTACTGTAACATAGCGTTTCCCAAGACAAGATGAGTCTACAAGCTAATAAATGAAGCCATCTATGACACTACTATCATGTTACTTTGCATTATGAAGGTAGTAACTTAGACTAGTATCATGCATATGACACTAGTCTAAGTTACTCCCCACTATGACCAGTGTAAGAGGCAACAAAAATTAGTGATGACTTCCTCAATTTCAAGATCCGCGACCCCGGTCTTTAGTAGGCGTCGTGTGAGTGTGTGCATATGGCGGTGTGGCACATGTTTGCATCTACATTGTACTTGATGTTTAAAAATACCAACATTTCTAAAACCTTGAAAAAAATTAAGACTTGATTCTTTAGTAAATGTTTAGTAAACCTTAAAGTGGGTTTCTCTAAGATGCATGTAATGCAAGAGAAAGCACAACAATACAACTGAAACACAAACTTTAGTGGAAACATGCAAAAACAAAATAGACGTTCAACGCAATTGAAATGATGTAATTGAAACATGCAAAATGCAGTAGAGAAAACCATTACTCCAGTAAATAAGCAGAAGCCTAACTTTAAGCATAGCCTTGTAATTGTTCTAAATAATGGTTTTGCATGGATACAAAGATACTAATAGATGTATATGTGATGAACCATAGGAGTGTATAATGTGCACAGTTCTGTAAAAGAAAACATGACTATCTATGTGATGAACCATAGGAGTGTATAATGTGCACAGTTCTGTAAAAGAAAACATGACTATCTATGTGGTGTGCATAAATATCAAGAGATAAATAATATCTATCACCTTTGATGTAAAAAAAATTATCATATTTGGCTGAAATTTTTCATATTCTTGGACAATATTTCAAGTTCATGTATATTTTTAAACTTATCCAAGACTTCAAAGATGTTAGATGGGCCTAGATGGCCGGGGTTAAGGAGGGAAGTTTCAAGTTATAAGGTTTCTCGGTAATTTTGAAAGAATTCGTGAGTGTGAAGAATGCTAAAAAGAGCCCAAATAAAAAAGTCCATCAAGCAATATGATAATATATTTTCCATTAGAAAAAGGTAAATGAATTTCCTTTACAACTTTTGCACATGGCATATATAGTCATATATTTGATGAATTTTTGTGGGTTGTCACTTAATAGCACTCCTTAGGTCCACGCATGGATTTTTGAAGGTTAGTTTAGTTGAAGGGTCCAATATACATAACTTCAAAATTAAGAAGGTATAATACATAATTCAAGGTTCAAATTATTGCACCATGCATGGCTTGAGAGTTCCCTTGTCTTGTTCCTAGAAGAAATTTAGTTGATGAATTACTATTTCCAAGAGTTGGGTTGCTGGTGTAGCTTTGGCAAATTATTGACCTTCATCCTCATGATTTTGCTCCTATTTTTCTTGTTTAACACTGCCGCGTTGGAGAGTCCACTAGTCGGCCACCCATAAAACATATCAACTTGGCAAACCTGGCAATTTGCGAGTCCAACCTGCTCGTTTCAATGTTCAGGTGAAAACAAACACAAAGAAATGATTTACATATACGTAATATATACCAAGTGAAACTGGTAATAATTGCTTTAATGCAAAATCACGCAAATCCTTCTTTACTCTAAAATTGACTCCTAATGCAGCATCCATGAACGTTAGATCTTTGCAGTTGGGGCTTATTAATAGTCATATCCTCTGTTTAAAAGACACACCCTTGATGAAAGGATGTCTCTTTGTGGAAAGACATGCCCTGTAGGTGAAAAGATGTATCTTTGTGGAAAGACATATTTTAAAACATTTGAAGAGAACACATTAACTGTTAGATTAACACGTTATAAAACCCAGTTTGTAAAACTCAGCTTGTTACTTCCCAGACGATGCAACTATTGAAATTGCCTTTACCATGTACAAAAATCCAAACACGCCAAAATTGAGCATTTCAGTTTGTTTCTGCACTTTAATGATATTTGAACTTTGCTAGTAGTTATACTTACTTAAAGAAATGCAATTTTTATACTATATACTCCCTCCGTTCCTAAATATAGGGTGTAAATTTTTTGGCACGGAAATTAAAGAACGCATGTGGAGGGAAAATTTCACAAGTTTTTGGCGAGATTCCACCTAACTAATTGATATGAGGAAATAGAGGAGCTTGCCCGATATAAGGAAATGTAATCAAAACCCAAAAATAATTATCCAAATGAGTGGTGCAACGCAATACACCTTATATTTTAGATTTTTTCTCAAAAATCTATACACCTTATATCAAGGAACGGAGGGAGTAGTATTTTAAAGCTAAACTCACTAAAAACATCTAATAATACCGGCAGCAAAGTGCAGGATTTACACCAGTGATATACTACGTAGTACATATCACTCCAAGTAGCAGTAACTAAACCACGTGATACATGTGGTAATCAATCCAAACTATTCAGAAAGTAGCAGTAAATAAGCAAGTACTAGGCCATAAAAAAGATCATGGTAACTAATCTATGCGTGAGAAGTGCCATGGAGGAGTGAATGTTTAGTAATTCTTAGAGTGGTTTTCTCTAAGATGCATGTAATGCAATAAAAAAAACACATTGCAACTGAAACACACACTTGAGTGGAAACATGCGAAGCAAAACAATATAGACGTTGACTTCAAATGATGGAATTGAAAAGATGTTTTTGAAACTTATCTAAGATTTCAAAGATTTGAGACGGGCCTGGATAACCGGGTTAAGGAGGGAAGTCTCATGTTCTGAGGTTCTCAGTAATTTTGAAAGGATTCATGATTGTGGAGAATACGTTATAAAAAGTACCCAAATAAAAAAAACGGTCGCGGACGAGAGTCCACCAATCAACCACCCATAAAACATATCAGCTTTGCAAACCTAGCAATTTGCGAGTCCAACCTGCTTGTGCCAATTTTCAGGCGAGAATAAAGCAAAGAAAGGATTTAGATATACGTAATCTACCAAGTGAAATGTAATAATTGCTTTAAGGTAAAATGATGCAACTTCTTCTCTATTCTAAAATTGACTCCTAATGCAGCATATATGTTAAGCCACACCACACTAAAAAGAACCTTCGCTGGATATACCAAGGATCAAACAAAATTCGTTATATCTTGGCAGTTGGGGCCTTTTAACAGACTGGATAATTGCACGTCCGTTGAAACGGGTGTAAATACTCTATAATATGTTAGCCAATGATTATCTTGTATATTAGTGTGATTTTCCAAATAATTGTTTAAAATTATGCCCGTGATTTATTATCAACCTAAATGAACTGTAGGATTTTATTTGGTAAGTCAATAAAATACGAGAGTGAAGGGGGAATATTGGACGAAAGACGAGGTGGACTACACAACCTTATATTCTTTTTAAGTACTTCCTCCGTCCCATGATGTTGTAGTGTCTAAAACGTTTTACGTCATCGGACTGAGGGAGTACTAGGAGATATCACACTCCATCAGTCATGTACACTAGCAGTAACTAAGCAATGAGACGGACCGCATGTAACATCGCAGTAAATTAATCCACGCGTGAGAAGCTAGCGCCATGGAGAGCGAGTGAAACACTCGAGTCGAGTGGAGAAAAGCAACGGCACCACCACCCACACCCTCCTCCAGCTATGCTCCACGGGTTTGGCGTAGAGAGCAAACAAAAAGGGAAAGAAAAAAAAAAGGAAAAGTTGCATGGCTAGCTAGCGCGCGCGGCTATGGCGGGGGGCTGCATGCGGGGGAACAGCGGCCGCCATTCCGGTCAAGGAGACCGCCCATACCACCCCGTGGAACGCCTCCACGTTGTCGACCACCATTACCGCCCCTCTCACGCCCCTTTGGATCTCTCGCAAAGCAAGAGGCTACCATGCATTAAACTACTCCACAAATCACTCTCTAATTAATCTCTCCTTCCTTGGCCCGTGTGCACGCGCTCTACTTGGACGGGTGGTTTCCTTGGACGCATTCACATAGAGAGAGGGAGTGTGTGAACAGTGCACAGTTCAAACAAGCAAGCTCAAGCGACCGGCCGGAGCTTTGCACTGTTTAGACCTTCTCTATTTATACCGGACTTTGACTATTCGCTGCAGAGAGTCCCATTCCCCTCCTTGCACCGGCACCCTTCTTCTAGCTAGCTAGTCTTCTCAAGGCAAGCCACACGGCCGCGCGCCATGGATATGGACATGAGCTCCGCTGCCCACCCTGCTCACCACTGGCTCTCCTTCTCCCTCTCCAACAACTACCACCACGGCCTCCTCGAGGCCCTCTCCAGCTCCTCCTCCGGCCACCAGATCGCCGGTAAGGAGGCCAACACCGCTATCCCTATATCGATCATGTGCTAGTGAGCGGGCTAGCTACACATCCGCTAGACGACTGTGGCTCATGGTGCATGTTTTCTTGTGCTTTTGTAGGAGATGAGGCGCCGGTGGATGAGGCGCCTAAGATGGAGGACTTCCTTGGCTGTGTTGGCGGCGGCAGCACGACATCGACGGCCGTGGTGGACCACGGCGAGCTGGGAAGCATCGCCGCCGGGTTCTTGCACCGGTATCCAGCGCATGACGGGATGCCGGATCAGAACTCTGGCGCGGTGACCGTCGCGGCGGCCACCATGGAGGTTGCCGAGTCCGATCAGGCGAGGAGGCCCGCCGAGACGTTCGGCCAGCGGACGTCCATCTACCGCGGCGTCACCAGGTAGGGATATGTACATGCTAATCAATCACATGCATGCATCATCTTCTTCCCATCGAGAGGAAAGAAGAACATGCTAGCGATAGTTGGCCAAGATGATTCTTGCTTCTTAGTATACTAGTACTAGCTACACATCCACTGCATGCAATGACCGGAATGTCTGATCCAATTAAGTTTCTATTATGTTAATCTCGTGGTGCTTTATGGAAGTAATGAATGATCTGGACTATATGCAGGCACCGGTGGACGGGGAGGTATGAGGCGCACCTGTGGGACAACAGCTGCCGCCGGGAGGGCCAAAGCCGCAAAGGCCGCCAAGGTACACGCATCATGCATGCTTTGTCGTCCAATAATCCTGCAAAAAACACACGTATAAATTATCATCACTAACATGTTTTCTCTTTGCTTTTCCCCCACAAATTTCTCTATCTTGTGGCGCATTGGTGATAATCCATCAGTCTACTTAGGTATGTCAATTGCATGCCACATCCAGTCAATTTATCTATCTATCTTCATTGCCATCTGGTTCATGATTTGGAGACAAGAAATGTTCGAGGCTTACAGTAGGATTTGGGGGAAATGCAGGAGGCTATGATAAAGAGGAGAAAGCCGCGAGGGCCTACGACATGGCCGCCCTGAAGTACTGGGGCCCGACCACCACGACGAACTTCCCGGTGAGTGACCGACTCCGGCAAGAGATCGGCATTGATTTGGCAACTCCATATACATCAGGATGCCGATCGCTGACCACCTTTGCTATCCAAAAGGTGTCCAACTACGAGAAGGAGCTGGAGGAGATGAAGTCGATGACACGGCAGGAGTTCATCGCTTCCCTTCGCAGGTGAGCACTTGGCCGGCGACCACCCAGCAGATTGCCAGATTCAGAATCCTGTTCATTTTCTCCACGTACACACCTTGCCGTACGCGTGCACGCACGCACGGCCAGTCCGCACAGCTTTTGCATGTGATCCGCTTTACCTTGGGCCGAGCTCTCACACACATGCATGTTGACCTCAATGCGTGTTCCTCACACAGGAAGAGCAGCGGCTTCTCACGAGGGGCGTCCATCTACAGAGGTGTAACAAGGTAATTAACAATTATTTCACCTGAATGAGCTTGCCAAAACAAAATGCACTACTAGTAGTCTGAAGTTTGACCTACATGAAGAAAGAACATGCAAATATCTTCTTCTTTTAGTCAAATCTTTGCAACAACCGAGATTTGATTTCATATATTTGATGACAGGCATCATCAGCACGGCCGGTGGCAGGCAAGGATCGGCAGGGTGGCCGGAAACAAGGACCTGTACCTGGGAACTTTCAGTGAGTAGTCCTCTTGATCCCACATGCATTGGCATAATTTGCCATTTGTCCTTTGATGAGACACCACTGACAGGGCCCAATGCACTACTGCTAAGAAATAATTAAGTTTGCATGAGAACCCAAAGACACTTATGATTAATTTGGTTTGTTTGGGCAAAAACAAACAATGTGGTACAAACAATTATCTGACCGTCTCTCTGCACAACAGGCACGCAGGAGGAGGCGGCGGAGGCGTACGACATCGCGGCGATCAAGTTCCGCGGGCTCAACGCAGTGACCAACTTCGACATGAGCCGCTACGACGTCGAGAGCATCCTCAACAGCGACCTGCCCATCGGTGCCGGGGCGGCCGCCCGTGCCTCCAAGTTCCAGCCAGACGTCCTATCGCTGCCGGCGCCAAACGTGGCGTCGCCAGACATGCTGCCGCCGGCGGAGAAGGACTACTGGTCCCTCCTCGCCATGCATTACCAGCAGCAGCAGCAACAGCACCTGCAGCAGCAGCAGTTCCCCGGCTCGGCATTCGACACCTACGGCTCCGGCGTGAACGTGGACTTCACGATGGGCATGAGCGGCACCAACAACCCCAGCGGCGGCGGCGCCATCGTGTGGGGCGCCACCGGCGCAACAGGACACGGCGGTGACGGCAGGCAGAGCAACAGCTACGCCAGCAACATTCCTTATGCCTCCATGGTGTCCGGGTCAGCGGCGTCAGCAGGCGGGGGGTACGAGGGCTCCACCGGCAACAATGGCACCTGGGTGACGACGAGCAACCCGGCCGCCAGCACGACGGCTCCTCAGTACTACAACTATCTGTTTGGCATGGAGTAGTAGGTGATCCATCACTGACTGCCTAGCTAGTAGAGTAGCTAGCTGTAGCTGAAATTGGGTGGTAGGCCTAGGAGGAGGAGAGGAGGAGAGGGACTAACATGGAACTGATCAAAATTTTGGCTGCTGCTGCATGCATTTGCATGGGAACGATGTATGATGATTGATGAATGCGATGCATTCTTTTTTGCTTCCTGACAAGGTCCTGTAGGCTGTAGCGGAGAACACTCGTGTATCTCATCTGAATTTCTAATCCAGGTTATTCTTCTAGTTCTCTGGTGTGTCAGCTACAGTATTGAGCATTTGAAAAGTACTGTGTATGTCTTCTGCTTCTAGTTCTTTGGCCAGTGTATGGGTGTTTGAGAAGTACTGTATGTCTAATAACTTCACGGAAACCGATTGAACAAGTATGCATCAGGTGAATGAGAGGAAGAAATTTCGGAAATGTGCGGTAGAGTACATACATACTCAGGGTGGTGAAAACTGGGAACGACGAACACACGAGCATTGGAATTTGGAAAGTCCCATTAAGAGTTAGTACCCTGCACGGAAACATTTGGGGTCAGTCTTCAGGTTGCCTCTAAAATAACATGGAAGTTGGATTTATAAATAAACAGAACTATCAGAAGATCAAGAAAAACATGTATTTTTTAACCAAAAAACAACAATGATGAGAAACATGTTTATCACTCAGTCGACAGCAATGATCCTCACAATGTGCTGCATAGTTGAAATTAAGGAAAATAAGCATATTGCCATACCAAGAGGATAACTATCTCTCTGTAAAAAGACCAAATGGGGGCATCTGTTAGTTTGAAATCGGAGGGGGAGGCCTCTCTTTCGATAAAAAGGAGAGAGAGGATAACTATCTTCTGCACCAGCAGAGACATCTGATCTTATCCTACGCACATGATAGCAACTAATCTTGTGCAGTCTCAAAGGACCCTTAGTTATCCGACTCAGGTGTGTATATTATGCCAAATTGCCAATACTATATCCTCATTTCTACTGGTTGCAATTGCACCATCTGGTGACATTGTGGCAGTACGAGTTCATACTGCCAAAACCCACACCGATGTGATGGAGCACCAAATTAACAGTCCAGCCACAACTACAGAAGAACCTCCAGAATTTGGTGGAAAACGTACTACTACTAAAAGAGACACCAGGTTTCACGTGCGCTTTTCCTTTCTGTCGATAACGCACAACGCGCGCAAAAACCGTACGTACCGCCACTGCAGGAGATCAAGGCTCGCGATCTCGTTTCCTCTGTAAACGCACAGTAATCACTAGTGCATATGGAATAAAGCGAGGAGCTTCACATGGGATCAAGGACAATCAGTCTATACCCTCTCAAGATTCTCACAGGGGACAATGCACACATTTGTAGACTATCTCTAGCCCATGAGGGCCTAAAACTACTTACTTAACTCGCTCCTTTTGATAATCTTGCTGGGGGCGGCTAAGGCAGGGCCTAATTACCCCCTGAGCAGTTGACCGGTCAAAAAATGAGGCAGCGGTGAGAATCGAACTACGGCGTGTGAGAACAGTCGCTTGATCGTCCTCGATCTTGTTTCCCCTTTGCCCCCATTGGACCAAACAGTCTTCCTCACATCTACTCCCTCCGTCCGAAAATACTTGTCATCAAAATGGATAAAAAGAGATGTTTCTCGAACTAAAATACGTCTAGATACAACCCCTTTTATCCATTTTGATGACAAGTTTTTCCGGACGGAGGGAGTATCCATGAACTGGAACCACGTCGCCGCGTGCATGCATGGCTGTAGTTTCCTTTCCTGCTTTCCTATGCCCTGTCCCCCTCTTGGCCTCACAAATCCTAGCGTATCACTCTTAATCTAGTACTACTGCTGCTCGAGCGCTTTCAGTGGACACAGAGACAACAAAGACGATCCATTGACTAGACGGCACGCATACTTCAAGCAATGTATGGTTGGTAAAGTGAAGCCTAAGAAAGGGGGATTTAATTGCTCTCCCTAAGCACCGGAGTGCTAGCAATTTCATAGTGAGTGACGTGAACCAAAATGTAGTATACTAAGTGTGCATTCCAACTTGCAAGCAAGTTACAGTGTCAGCGTGCGGAGTTATTTCCCGGGTCGGCGTAAATCCAAAGGCTCTGGGTAGTCTAGCTCACAACAACCAGAACTAGGCACTCGTTACAAGGGCACACTTGGAGAATTATATCAGCCATAGTGTGGACCAAGGTGCAGTGGTGTTAGGGTAGCTAGCTATTAGAATGTCAGAAAATCCAACAGTATTTTGAGCTAGATCTTCATGTAAGGCAGTCGAAAGACATGTGCTCTTCATGCATGGAACTTCATTTTTCGCTGAAATATTTTAGAATTCTCGATCACATGATGTTTGACACATACTACTCGCCCTACACCAACCTTTTCTAACGGAAAATCACTACGGAAACCAGGCATTGCGTCGCCCACAAAAGCGAGGTTTGACCGACTACTGGCAGCGGGCGACAAGGCAACGTACGTCGAAACGGCTATTTGTAAAACATACTTTAGGGTGTCTTTTTCCCACGTAAACAGATTCACGCCCTGCAGATTCTCCCACAAGAGCGCTTTCACTCCATAAATTAAGGCATGCAGACCCCTTTCAGCCAAGAGAGAAGAAAAAAAAGATGATGATTGGCAAAGCAGGTCATTAGTCAAATGCAGCACTGTAAAAAGGTGTTTCGTTTGGCAGTACCGTGTGGAGCCTTTCCCTTGGTTTTAGAAAGAGCTTCTTGTTTGGTTGCCGCTTTTGTCATGTCTCACATTGGAAGTTATGTCGGGACACGCATGTCATTTGAGCTGTTCTCCAAGTCCAACCATCATATATACAAGCTGTACCCCAAGAAAGAACTGATGATTAAACTTGATGAGATTCCAAAAAATGTATGGACTATGATCTAGTGTTAATACCTTAGTATGCCCAAACAAATTGTTTCTTTTCGTCTAATAGCTTCATGGATGCAGAGACCGGGAGTTTAACCTCCATTTCGAAAAAAGAAAAAAAATAGCTTCATGGATACTTTACTGGATTGAATGCACATGAACAACCCAAATTCGCCATAAGTATGAAAGCTTGTTTTGAAGTGGAACACAAACTTATTGTACATAACGAAATGGAACAGAAAGTTTATTATTAACTAGTATTAGCAGTTGCATGTAAGATGGAGACCAAGGACGTCAAAACAATTTCTTACAGCAGGAACAAGTAGAGAAGACAAAATCAGTGCATTTGTAAACCATCTGAAACCTTATAATGAGATCCATCGATATGTTTAGTTTACCTTTCCGCGCTGGGACCAGCAACTGATTGAAAGATACACAGTTTGTAAATGGGACCTAATCATGGATCAGCGCGTGCCTTGTGATGACAAAGAATATATAGTAGATTAAGCAGCCAATAATCTATGCAGTCGGATTCGGTAGAAGAATCTAAGACAAGACGCGATGCTGCTTGATATTTTGTTAATAAACTGTGCAGTGTGCCATATGCCTACATAATGAAAATGGTCGCTACAGAACCTAAAATTAGCTGGTCAAAGATGTTGCCAACTTGCTGCTGCAGAATAAACGAAGGATATTGTGGATCTGGGGTCAACAAAAAAAAGTGAATGTACAAGGCTACACTGCAATAGGTCATTCTTTTGCCAAATTAATTAAACTATCCAAACTGACAAGGAACCAAAGCCGCTCCTACATAATAATGGTTTCCCTATATTTGCTAAGAACCTAGCCCTCCTATAAGTTTAAAAAAAAACTAGCCCTCCTATATATTTTAGCAACATTATGGCAATAATTGTGGCGGCTAAGCAGAAAGATTCTGTGACAAAGGGATTGTACTGAGCACCAACAAGTGCTACAGAAAAAGAGCACCAAGAACACCATGTGAGCGGGCTACCCTTCTGGCCCTGATCGACGTCAATGCTCCGAGCCCCGGCGACGACGAGCGCAGACCGATGTTGTGCTTTCGGTAAGCGCGTGGAGCCTACGTAACGGCGGCCGTCATACTGGAGAGAGATTCGGCGGCGTGCGGCGTCGTTCATGGCGTTCCTTCCGGGAAGCGCCGCTCCTCCCGTTCGCTTCTTGGTGGCTCCCCGGTCCAACGACGGGTCAACACAAGAGACGTCTTGCTGCGGAAAACCATCGTCACGGCGGAGGGGCTGCTTGTCCTGTCTGTTAAATGCGGGCTGCGAGACGGCGGATCACATGGTGTTTGAGTGTCCTTTCGCCCGATCATTACGGCGGGCTGTGGGGGAGTTGGCGTGGTCGACAAAGGCTGCTCGGTGGGCGTGCTCCAGGCTCTCGACGTCCGGGGGGTGGTCGGAGATACAGCCTGCGCTACATTCACTCTCCTGTGCTGCTGGCAGCTATGGAAGCACAGGAACGCTGTGGTCTTCCGCAGGGCGGTGCCCTCCCTCGCCCGTCTTCTCGCATGCTGTAGGGAGGACTCGGCCCTGTGGCGAGGACGCCTGAAAGTAGATGAACGGGCGTGTCGACAGATGGTTACAGGTGTTCTCGCATCCTGGGAGGTAGCCAGTGCTGTGTTTTGTGGATTGTGTCATCCTCCCCTCCCCCCCCCCCCCCCTTCTCTCTCTCTCTCTGTGTGTAAAACTTGCTGTCTCCCCTCCGGGGGTGTGAATCAATAGAAAAAGAAAATTTCAGGTGGAGGGCTTTGCCCTCCCGCGGTGACCTTCAAAAAAAAAACTAAAATGTCCTCCACAAATTTGAAAAGAATTTTAACAGAGTTTTTTTTTCTTAAACTGTAGGCTTTTCTTTCTATGCATGCAAAATAATAATATCGATATCTTGTCAACCTAGTATAATGACCTGAATTTAGTTTGACAGATTGTTGTGCCACTGTTCGACCATAGCTTGCTGACTCAGCAAATCGGCATGAGCAGAGTTGGTATAGGAAGTTTATATCATAACTCTATGAGATTTAGGTCACTTTCTAGATGAGATAAAAAGCGCCCAGTTTGCTCCATGACAAAACCTTTTGGTGGGGAGTCAAGGCCTCAGGTGGCACAATTATATACATATGCAACCTACTTCACTTGCGCAAACAGACGGCTCAATCACCTAACCTAAAACTCAGGAGCCTTTTCCAGTTTCTGATAGGCATATGTGTTTGACTCTATGATGTCTGCTTGAAAAGAATCTTCCAGTTCCAAACTTGGGAGATGCCTGTCTGCATCCATCAAAGTGTTTAACTAGTTGCTAGAGGACCCATAAGACAGATGCGGACATGCTGATGTTCTAAACAAAAAGAACTCTGGAATAGCTTGTCGAGAAATTATTTAAGCTTCTTACATTAATTACATTCCAAAGAAAGGGTAAGCTAAATATGAAGCTCCAGAACCATTAGCAATAATCTGAAACATCAAACAGGGTAAATCTATTACTGGCTGAAGATTCTAGAGAAAAAAAAGTCGAACAACACTCAGAAAGTGATGGCTCACCAACAGTTTTAGGGCTCACGGAGATGGAAACGTGCAGGTTCCCTTCAGTAACTGCAACATGGTAGAAGAATTAAGAGCATTAATAAACATCGCATTGATGTGCCGAAGTAAAAAAGAAACTGAATATGTATAATATCACCTGTTTCCAAAAACAGAAGTTGAAGGCTCACCTCTTTACAATTTGTGAAGTCATGGAATTGCCCTTATTCAAGTTACCCCTAAGTGTTAATACGGCAGCAGGCAGCTTTTTTGAAGCAAAATAATCAGTGTGGTTAAGCATAAGCATAACCCAAAAAAAGTATGTATACATCTGAAGAAGTGTAGACTACAGCGATACCTGTAGGGAATGTATATTGAGAGCCTAATTAATACATTCATACACTGGTATTTGAAAAATACGAGATATCGATCAACTGAATCAACCATCACCAAGTCTGAGACATAAGCAGAAGCTTTGTAAATGAAACAACCAACAACATGCTATATGAAGCCTCTACTTATGTAACAAGCCCTTCTGACTAAAATATAACAATATTTTCTCGTCCACCAGGCACAACAATAATCACTACACAAGTTCTACCAGCTAAGTGCTCGAATAATATTCTGCTGCTACTGTGATACCAGGAAAGAAAACACCAGAGTAAACTTGACAGTTGATGAAAAGCTCTCAGATGCTCTCTTAAGCGTCAAGTAATCTACTGAGGGTAAAGCATGAGAAGAAGCAAGAATCAATAATATAATAATTAAAAGCATAAACTCTTTTTTATACAAAAAGAAATCTTATCTTTTATTATTCTTATTATTATTATACAGAGGCCTTGTACCCAGCTGAATTAACAAAACATGACAGAGTACAAAGAGGAACTAAAACACAGCGAAAGCCAAAAAAGACAAGAAAAGATGCTGGAGTTTACACTCAGCATCCAGACACAAACTTAGGAGGACATGCAGGTCCTAACTGTTTGCATAGTCACATCAAGCTCGCAAAATCCAGCAGCTAAGACAGAAAAAAGCAAGCACCATATACTCCCGGTGCAGGCAGCAAAGCTACTTTTATCCTAACTGTTTTCCATCATGTAGCCCTTCTGAAAACTTCCAAGGCCACCATCTTCAAGATCCTGGAACTGCTCTGTTTTTCGCCTTGTCAGGGACCATCCTGCACCTGGAGTAGCTTTTATTCCTGCAAATCATTTCAGCATTCAATCAACTGGCGTAGGGCTGGAATTCGAGCCGAGTCGAGCCAGCTCGGCTCGACTCGCTAGAGCTCGTTTCATTAACGAGCTAGCTCGACTCGACTCGTTACTATAACGAGCTCAAACCCAAGATTGGCTCGACTTATATAACTCGCGAGCTGCCTCGTTTAGCTTGTTAAGCTCGTTTAAGATATAAACATAAAGCCCTCAAATATGATACAAATGATTATGTATATATTAAACATATATATCACTATACAATTGTAATTTTCTTGTAACGCATGAGTCTCCTAGGAGGCTAGGCCTTCAACTGCTCGGCCTTGGATTGTGCGCCTGGGACGTAGGCTGTTTAGTGGCTGATCTTTCTTTGTATTGGGAGTGGCTGATCTATTGTATCGAGCCTAATGAGTTACACGAGTACTCGTGAGATTGGCTCGTTTAACTTGGTCTATAAACGATCTTAAACTAAAGCTCGGCTCGACTCGTTATTCTTGAGTTCGAGTTGATTGAGCGAGTCACGAGCTACTTGTTTAGCTCATGAGCTTGAGCTTTTTTTCCAGCCCTAAACTGGCGAATGGAGTATATGACACTTGTGGGATCAGAAGCCATCCTATTGTCAAAACAAGTGCCACTACAAGTTCTCCACACTGTCCACATTATAGCAGCAATGCATATCGAGGCAGAAGTTTTCACGATCGCAGGGAAAATTATTCGTTTATTGTGCACATGCTACAGATAATGGACGTTAAACTCACACAATCTTGCAGCTAGTAGCTACTTTGACAAGACACCGCGAACTGTAATGAAACAGCATAAACCTGTATCTGATGATAAATTTTGTACTAAATTTTCCCTACACATAACTTGTTTAACCAATTCAGAGTATTCCACTGAGAACAAATCCAGAAAATTAACTACACGGTAGAGAAGTGCAAACATTTGGCACTGAAAATTAGTTAGTATCATGATGACATGGGCAATTCCAACCTATATCATACCCCAATTTGAAAGCCAAATTGAAATTTACGCATGTTTCCCAACGTCAAGTGACCAATCAGAGCGGCCATCTACATCCATCGTCAACTTAAATTGATTCCCACAGAAATGAATTTTATCGTCTGTTGCGCTGAATACCCTAGGGCCCCGCTTGGCAACCCTGGAAAAACATATTGTAGTGGTATTTTACTAGCCACTAGCAAAACGACCCAAAATACCACCAGAAATCCATATTCTCCTGTATATTGTTGTATGGGAACTTGCTCTACATGCGTGTCAGCCACAATGTACATATAAACACGAAGGAGGTATAAACACAGCTTGCTGGAATTATCCATCAAGTCCAGCAAATTTTACAATCTACATCGATATTTGGCGAAGTATTTCAAGAGCCATAAGATTAAATTAACTATTTTGAGATCGAACAAATCAAGACAACTTCAATCTGGGCCAAAGACAAACAATTTGGGCATGTTTGTACTTTGTCGGCGTTCACATCAGCACCTTTGGCACAAGTAGGGTGTGAAAATAAAGATGGTGTATGCATGAAGGTACAACAAGAAAAGACAAAGGGTTCATCTTTGCCACGGTTCAGTACAACTCACACAAAGGGTTCATCTTTGCTACAGTTCAGCACACCTGTAAATTAACAGAGAAACACACACAATGCTTGGTTAACATCCTCTTTTAAGTTTTTTTTTGTTAAACGCCAGGCAATGCACACAATGATTCACAAATTTTGTACACAACGATTCACAAATTTGTCACTAAGCTCGTACCAGACGGACAAATTCCAACAAGATCTGGCACTTGTGCCTAGCAAAGCCCCAATCATCTTGACAACCGCAAGCTCATCTTACCTCTCCTCCTAATAATCTTGACATAGCCCTGAGGCAATCGATTCCACTCGCGTCCAAGCAATAATCTCAGAGCAGAGGAAAGGCAGGGCATACCCAATCATCATCTTAACCTGTTCCGTGATGAGGAGGCCGTGACCTGTGGGAAAGGAAGCGAACGGCGCGGCCACCGTGACGGAGAAGCCGGGCAGCGGCGGCCGCGGGCTTCGGGAGTGCCGGTAGGGAGGGGGAGAGCTCAGGGCGGACGGGGTCTCCTTCCTCGTGCACGGTGGCCGTCGGCGGCGAGGAACTTTACCCCTTCTTTACTGACAGCAACTAATTTTCAGATTTCCGGGTTTTTTCTCGCAACGATCAGCGCCACGCTCTCAGTCGTCCACCATCGCGCTCTGGACGCTTCCTTCAGATTTCGTTTTTTTATTTTTTCGTAGGCATTCTTGGCTTTTTAAACATTTTTCTTAGGGTTTTTTTTTTACTTTCGGTTTTTCACGTTCTTCCTTAACTTTTGGACAATTTTTTTTTGAAACTTTCTTTTTACGGAAAAACCATTTTTTCCTTCTGCGAGAGGCATGGTTTTTCTTTTGTAAAACGCATGGTTGTGCTTTCACGAGAGGTACGGCCGTGCCTGTCAGAAACGAAAAAAAACACATGTTTTGTTTATTTTTCTTGCGCGAGAGACACGGTTGTGATTTCGTGAGAGTCATGGCTGTGCCTCTCAGAAAGGGAAAAAAGCAGAAATTTTTTTCTTCTATGAGAGGCGCGGTTTTGCTTCCGTGAGAGGCACGGTTGTGCTTTCATGAGAGCTCAAAAATAATAAAAAAAGACACGTTTTCTGTTTTTTCCTTCGGCGAGAGGCACGATTTTGCTTCCGCGAGAGGCACGGTTGTGATTTCGTGAGAGACACGGCTGTGCCTCTCGGAAAGGGAAAAACAAAAAAATTTCCTTCCGCGAGAGGCACGGGTGTGCTTTCACGAGAGGCACGACCGTGCCTCTTTCGGAAAAAGAAAAAACCGTGCTCCTTGTTCGGTTTTTTCGTCGGTTTTCTTTATGAAAAAGAAAGTTTGTCAAAACCTATCAACATGGGATCTAGTTTGGAAGATCTCAACGCGAGGAATCCAAAGGTGAAAATGGTTCGAGATTTAGACGCAAAGAGATAAAACGTTTTGAATAAATGGATGCACGAAAAAAGGGAAAACTTCCAGGATGCGACAAGTGGCACACATGCAGCGCGCCACTTGTCACAACGTGGGAAAGGTGTGAGTGATCTTTGCAAGGAGTACTCCTCAATTAGTGATTTTGTTCTTTCCTGCTTCAGGGGTGCGCCCATTCTACTTAGGTCGCGTATGGGCCTAGCAGGTAAGGCGCCTGCCACTGGGCGACCTATTACTCTGTACGTTAATATGCAAAGAAAAGAAGCTACATCGGCTCTGTTTGGATCCATTAGTTAGAGTTAGTTTGAGCTACTTGGGGCTCAAATAGCCCTAAAGTATCCAAACATAAGGGTTACATTGAAGGTTGCATCTAACCCATCCAAAAAAAACTATCTCATCCAAAAGGTGCTAATTAGAGATAGTTCTCATGAGGCCCATAGAAAAAATCACTTTTCTCTCTATCCCGCCAGTCAAGAGGTGCAAATCGGAGCTTTGTGAGACCCACTGAAAGAACACTTTTCTCTCTCCATCAAGTATATTTATTGTCAATCTAACCCTGTCATCCAAACACCTCTTTGGCTAAAGTTAGTTTAGGGTTAGTCATCAGCTAGAAACTAACTCTAACCTTTAGCTAAGTTAGTGTATCCAAATAGGGCCATCGCTATCTATCGAACCGGCAACCTCTATCGTCAAACTTCGATCGTACAACCACCGCGCTACGGAGCGGGATTTGTAGAATTCAACTCTTCCGGTCTTTTATTCCATTCTTCTTTGTTTTCCTTTTTTTCTATTTTCGTTTATGTTTTTCTTTTTTCTTCTTCTTCTTCCAGGTTTCCTCCCTCATTGATTTTCATGTTTTTTATTTTATTAAATGCTTGAACTTTTTCCAAATTGATGTTCTTTTTTATAGTATGATGAATATTTTTTTCAAAATCAATGAACTTTTTTTAAACTATTTTAACAATTGATGATTCTTTTCAAATTGAATGATTTTTTTTTTCAAATTTGATGAACATTCTTTAAATTTGATGAACTTTTTTCAAATTCAATGAACTTATTGAATGGACTTTTCCTGAAATTCAATGGACTTTTCCTGAAATTCGACGAACTTATTTTCAAATTTGTGAACTTTTTTGCAAATTCGGTGAACTTTTTGAAAATTGGTGAACTTATTTATAGCTTCGGTGAATTTTTCAAATTTTGATGAACATTTTTCAAATTCAGTGAAAAATTTAAATTCGATGAACTTTTTTCAAAATATAATGAACTTTTTCTCAAATCCAATGATTTTTTTTCGCATTTGATGATTTGTTTTAATTCTATTAGCTTTTTGTTCCAAAATCGACGAACTTCTTTCACGTTTTGTGAACTTTTTTCAAAATCGTTGAATTTTTTCTAATAGATGAAATTTTCTTATCAATTGGATGAACTTTTTTCAGAGACGATGAAATTTTCCAATTCGCAAACTTTTTTTCAAAATTTGATAAACCTTTTTTCATAAGAAATGTAAGTTGTTTTGCGTAATAAATAACGCTGCTGCAATAGCTCTTTAGGAATTCGCGTTGCTATTAGTCATAGTGGTCTAATTGCTGTAGTGGTTAGCTGAACCATCTTTCTGTGCCGGTGCATTCGTGGACCAGCCCACTTGACGTTTGCTGTAGGCGCTGGTTAACTTCTGCGGCGCTTAAAGCGCTCAATAGGAGCTCCCGTCTACTCTCGCCCAAAAAAAAGAAAAACCCCAGCAGTCTACTCTCCGTACACGTTTGCCGGGAGATGCTTTGCTCTGCTCCTCGGCAAAGGAGGACGCGAGGTCTGCCCGCAAACAAACCTGGAGGGCATCATAGCCGATCTGGATCAAAAGACCAACTCCCCACTCAACTGGTTACGTCCTGGTCGTGGAAGTTGTCGGAGCATCATGGGGGACTCGAGCTCCGACGACGGCACCGGCGAGCCCGAGCTTAATCCTGACGACCGTTTCCGGTTAGTCCACACTGAGCACACATGAATGTTTTTTACTTTGTCGGCCTTGGTGTTCACGGTTGATTCCGACGGATCTTGTGGTAGCAGTACAAGCGGCACGCCCATGGGCCATGGCCGAGCTATCACCAAACCTCGCCCAGAGCGGGCGACTCCTGCGCCAAGCTGCATCAGCAGCTAGTGCATGCAATGGAGGACTTTCTTCTTCTTCTTGAGCTTGGTGAAGGGGTGGTCTGGACCATTTGTGGTGGAGGTGTGGTCTGCTCCTCCGTACGTCAAAGGAAGTCTGACCGTGTGTGGCAGCTTGTCCCGTAGCTTTTGTTGCAAAAGGAAAAAGAGTTGTTTCCTAATTTTCACACACTAGTCATATTGCTTACAAACATTTACACACACACACACACACAAGGGTAAATTCGGTAAATCTAGTGTTTTTCAGCATAATTCCAGCATAATTTGACACACACACAAACAAACAAACAATTACTCATACAAAACTCCCGCAAAAAAAATTACTCATACAAAACAAAATCACTCTAGTGTTTTTCTTTCCGTAGCTTGTGACCTGGTTTCAGAAAATGCCCTCCTACGCACTGTACATTTTTTGTGCAATGCGTTATTGTTGCATGCACTGTATATCCTTCTCTGCTAGTAAAGTGATCTTACTTTTGATCTTAACGCTACGTTATTTTGATGTTAATTCAGCATAGGAACTCTTGGCAGACACTCGCCAATCGAAACCTCCTACTGCGTAGGAGCACAAGAACAATATGATCTTGCCAGGGCCAGGGACCACAGAGCTGGTATAGAGAACCCGACGAAATTCATCAGATCTCTTTGACAATTAGAACCTGCCAATTAGTGGAAGATTACATGCTAACCAACAGAGGTGACCCCAATGCTATTTTTCTCCAGATTCCTCCCCGCCAAGGACTAATCCAGAACGTTCAGGTCCGTAACCTTCTCCATCGTTTTTTCATGCAAAGAAAGTTGAATGCTTACTAGCCCCAGTCAGTTCCATAGCAATTGTAGCTTTTTAAATTCGTGTAAATTTCGTTCTGCATCAGTTTTTTTTTAAGTTTTAAATAGCGGGATATGGCAAATAGCGACCAAAGCGTCAGCGCGCTGAATGATGCTAGACGGTTTAGTCTGATATGCACCTCTAAATGCTATAGCCCCAAGATAGCATGATATTTAGTTTTTCTCCATGGGATCATGTAGTATTTGTTTTTTGTTCCGCGACAAAGCCAAAGGGCATACATTGTTATTATTATTTTGACCCTGAGGCATATATTATGTAACACAAACCTTTTAAGAAACAAGCAAAAGGAAAATAATATGACGCTGTAAGAACAACACATATCACGTGGACAAATAAAAACATAGGTCCAGCTGTGACAAACCGATAGTTGTTGATTAAGAAAGAGAGATGTACTGGTCATCCCCAAGTTTAGACGTTAGAGACTTCTTGAAATATTTTCTTGGGGTGTCTTAGTTATACCAAAGCTTGAGCTCTTGCCTCTCCTTATTCTTCTCATATCACTGTTCTCAAAAACTTCATTCACACAAGCTAATACAAAATTGTGAGATAAGTTAGCATAAATAACATTTGAATCATATCATGCCTTTCTGCAACATAATTTAGAAAATTAAATTAATCATTAGCCACTGTATAGTGTATACTAAACAATTTATCACACTTATACATCAAAGGGAACAATAAATTTTACAAACATAAGCAGTTTATGAAAAGTATAACAATAATTTGTCAAAACAGAGTAGTTAGTTAAATGGTATCCATACTTCTGTAACACTAAACATTCTGAAAATTACAACGTAACAGAGAATTTATCTATGGTTACTGTGCAAAAAATTTAAGATTTTAAGCATGCGTTGTTAATCAGTGAAGAAATAAGCAGAAAAAATTATGTCTCAACACAACAACTCAAAGACTTGCATACTTAACATGATAAAGGCAATATTTGGCATTTTATTAAGCAAAACACACACACACACACACACACACACACACACAAAATGTTCTTACAGAAGGTAACAACTTTATTAAGGACAAACACGGGTTTTCTCCCGCGATCTCTTCCTTTATAACCATTAAGGTAGGTTTATGATTTTAATGATGCTCACATGAAAACATGAGTCGCAATTATTTTAAAGCATAGTACAGAGCATTAAGAATCATCAAATAAATATATTTAAGTCTAACCAACTTTCTATGCATATGCATCTGATAAGTAAACAAATCCTTAAACACCTGCAATCCCTAGCATATGCAAAAGAGTAGATATACAACTATAAAACTTTCAACGTAAAGAAATGTGGTTTAGGAGCATGAAGATTTCTGTAGTCATATTTCCCTCTCTCATAATAATTACATGTGGGATCATAATCAAACTCAATAATATAGCTATCACCTAAGACATACTCCTCATGATCCATAGATTTTATCACTATCCAAATAGTAGGATCAACATTAACTAAAGTCATAATCTCTTCAAACCTACTTTTATCAATATCAAAATCAGATTGAGCACTCTCCAAAATAGTGAGGTCATTACTACCTAAAGTCATCACCTATCCAAACCTACTTTCCTTAATAAATGGAATAAAGCCTAATAATTCCAACAGAACCATCACTCAAACCACTGTTCTTCAACTCTAATTCCGGTGAGTAGCAACTACCTGAATCAGAAACTTCATCACCATTCTCTCCAACATCTAAGCACAAATCCAAGCCCTCAATGGCACCCTTCAAACATTGTTGAAAGCCTCCCGAATCGTCCAGAATAGATAAAGGGGAAACAGGAGGTACTTCCTATCCCCACCCGGAGAACCCACGACCACACCCGTGTTGATGTACTACCTCCGTTCCATAATATATGACGTTTTGGTAGGCTAGTTTATAGCCTACGAAAACGTCATATATTTTGAAATGGAGGTAGTAGATCTTTGTCCATCATCAATGGCATCACATTAGACCTTCGCTTCACATATCAGCCACTCCCAACCTCACAGCTCAACATAGAAACCACACTAAGTGAACCTCCAATCGAGACCATCCCCAAAGCTGGTCTCTGGTTGAACTCATCGGTCAATATCTCAGTATCTCCTGAACTCATGAAGTCGAGATCGCCTCCTCTACAGCCTAATCAATGATTAGCTCCGAGGAGAAATCAGAGCCCTGTTGAAATGGATGCTCCCTCTCATCACCGCTTGGAATAAGTGGGTAGCTATATCAAAAAACAATCTACAACTCAAAAGAAAAAAGATGCTCCCTCTCTCATCCACAGTTCAGGCTGCAAGTGGGACTATACATGGGTGTCCCACCTTTAGCCCACTTGGTCCCAGTTCGTTTAGTGGGAATAACCGGACATCTCATGAGAACGTACGCAAATTATGTGGGCACAAGTGGGATCCAACTTAGCAGATGCACTCACGATTGGAAACATCGCACTTCAGAAGTTCAGAGGATAATCCATGGGGACAGTATTACACTTCATGGTTGTATAACTGTTACGATCCTTCGATTACAGCCTTAAAACAAAACCAGTTGTATAATAATGAAGACACAACGCAAATGCACAGAAGGATGAATAGATTGACTGTTCAGAGGATAATGCAGAGCAAGACTTCGGGATCCCAGAAGAGCCAGAAGAGCCCTGAACATGGCGGACATGAGTTCAATATCTTTAAAATCTTCTCACATTATTTGGTTTTCTGTTGGTGCATGCTCTGAACATTGGTGACATGAGATCGAATATCTCAAAGCTGTTGAATCCTTTGGCATCCATGTTGAAGAGCCCTGCAACTCTGCAAGTACATGTAGTTCAATGTTAAATGAGATCAAACACCTCCTTGTATTTCAGAACACTAGAACACTGCTGCTGAAGAGAAATAAACTTGTTTTTCTAAGCAAAGGTCATTCTGAAGTTTGAACTCTAAGCACATGTCATGTTCCAAGAAATGATGTACTAATTCTCTAGTAGATATGGATTTACTTTGTTCATAGAAGTGATAATGGATGTTTTATAGCAGCTAGTGATGTAACGATGTCAGTACAGAGTACATAGGCAGGTAGTGAAATAATAGAATACATTGTACAAGGGATGAAAGCCAGCCTTCTAATCAAGTTACTGTAGTTAGCAGTGCATTTTTTTTAAATATAGTCTGGCAATGAAAATATTATAGCATTGGCATAACATGTGAAACCTTCAGAATATCAATCCTCTACTATTTTTCATGCCAGAATAACAAAAATGAATTTGAAGTACAAATTGATATCTGAGAGATAAAAGAAATATATATTCAAGATATCTTAGGTTCCAAGTAGCCTGATCAAGCATGTTACAAACACATGCATTGCATAATAATTCTGCTATTCAACTCCCACATTTTCCAGTTCTAGAGGTGTGCTCAAGCTCAACTACAACGTGGGCAAACACAGTTCAACTACTCATGGCCAGGGAGAAACTCGACAAGAACTATAACTGGTCACGATGATTAACAAGCTAGGTTCTTACTTAACCTGCACAATGAAAAAAACACACTAGTTTAACACTTGAACTGCAGCATAGTAAACAGCAGAACCAAGGTTCGATCAGACTGATTCAAGTTCGGAGCGATGTTTCTTTCGTTAATTTGCACTCATGACTTCACTCAGCAAACACATCAGCAAGGGAAGGCTAACATCTTTAGTTCAGATACTTAGGATGCACACAGCCAACACTAACACACGCACACAAAGTATCACGCCGGCAAATAACAAAGTCATTCAAGCCGATGCTATGCATAGGCGGAGAAAAAAGAAGAAGAAAAATCCCGAAAGCGATGAAAACAACCTAGTAGCAACTACAGGCGTCATCTTGGACTTTGAACTTTGGTATTTTTACATTGTTATCAAACTCCGTGTTAATTATGAGATAACGGAAGATGTTTTGCCTATGTTTCAGAAAATTCAGAACGGAGTGGAACTTACAGTCATTCGCCAGTCCCAATTTCATCCGGAAATGACGTCGACATACATGTAGACGAGAGCCATTTTAAGATACTGTTGGAGAAACTGTGCGGCGCAGCTTCTGCAGGAGCAGGACACGGTGACTCGACGCAGCAACCCACCATCTACATGGTCCCCCAGGAACTTAAAATTAACAGCTATAACCCCGTGGGAGAATATGAGCCTGTTGCTGTTTGCATAGGAAGAACGTACTCCAAGATTGACACTCTTCCAGCGGGAAGTCAGTACAGGAAAGCTTGCAGCAGCTGGACAGATACAAATGGTGCTGCGTGCAGCAGCTCATCAGGCGACACAGCCGCCTCTTGGAGCCTGCCAAGACTCTGGTGCTACTGCACGGATGCTTCACGAGCATGAAGCGGCACCTTCCTAAAATTCGGGGATCCTACTCACAAGGCACCTTAAGGGCTGACGGAGCTCAATCCGACAACGAGGTGGTGGAGATGATGCTGCTAGACGGCTGCTTCATCCTACACCGACTGCTCAAGTACGCGCGACGCGCGGAAATGGAAGAAGCTGGTGGCGTTGGCGATCAGATTGTCGACAACGACGACGACTGGACTCAGGTTTACGGCAGGTGCTTTGTGTGGCAGTTGGTGACGCGGGACCTGCTGCTGCTGGAGAACCAGGTACCTTTCTTCGTCATCCGAGAGCTTTTCCAGCAGCTGAGGAACGAGGGCGAATCCGAAAATCTCCTCGTTACCGGCAGCCTCAGGCTTTTCCGCTCCCTTCGTCCCCAGATGCTGCACCAGTCGCCCATCACATGCCGCGGCGTGCACCACCTGCTGCACCTCTTCTACCTCTCTGTCAGCTTCCCACCGAGCCACGAACGGCAGCATTCCCGCCACCGCCGAACCGATGAGTTTCTGCCGGAGCGCCCGCAGTGGATCCCGTGCGCCAAGGAGCTGGAGGAGGCGGGGGTCCGGTTCCGCAAGAGGGAGAATGCTACGAGCTTCCTAGACGTGAGCTTTGCCCAGGGCGTGCTGGAGATCCCACAGTTGGAGCTCAACGACTCCAGCGAGTCGCTGTTCCGGAACCTGATCGCATTCGAGCAGACCTACCCGGACACACCGTGTGATGTGTCCACCTACGCCGTCTTCATGGACTGCCTCATCACCTCCGCAGAGGACATGAGGATCCTGGACCTGCACGGCGTCCTCGTTAGCCACCTCAGCAGCAGCAGCAGGAGGGTCGCATGGCATTTCTTCAGCGACATTGTCGGGAAGGTGCACTGGTCGGCCGACGACAACTACCTGGTCGGCATGATGGACGAGGTGAACAGGTACAGGGAGCGCAGGCGGCACAAGTGGCGCGCGGCGCTTGCCCGCAACTACTTCAGCAACCCATGGGTGACCATGTCGGTGTTCGCGGCCCTACTCCTGCTCTCCATGGCCATGCTGCAGACCTTTTTCGCTGTTTATGCCTACTTCAAGCCTCCCAAGTAAGCGCGCAGCAGAGGTAAGCTAGACAGTAAAGTATGCTGGGAGAATATCTCAGGTGTTCTGCTTTCAATAAAACTGGGCCATTATCTCTGTATCCGTATTGTAAACTGAACTGAGTTATTGCCATGGATATGTTTCTCTTGGCTATATACTACCTTCTAGCATGATTTGCACTCACCAAGTGATTTGACTATTTGTGGGTAAACTTATGTAAGTTACTAAGCAATATAATTACCATTTACTCATTTTACCATATATCCATGATTTTCTGCTTTTAAGTTCCTGTCTGATTCACAGGATTCCAAAATAAAGCAACTAAATTGGTTCGGTGCCAGGTAGATTTTCTATATTTGTGCTCTCGAGTTGTCTAAATTCGGAAGCTTACTGTTATGAAATGCTATCTCAATTCGAAAGCGATTAATGAGGCGATTTTTAGTTTGAGGCTAGATTTGTTTAAGTTTGCCACACCTAAGGTTTGGCAAGTTTGACCAGATTAGGTGGTTGTTTGTTTCAAGCCACACCTTAGGCAAAATGCGTTTTGCCACATTAGGGGCCTACATGACATACACTCTTAAGGTGTGGTAAGATTTTTCTTAGTCTTGGTAACTTGTGGCTCTAATTCTACTTAACTAACCTTAGGAATGTTCGGCAAGCAGCCGCAAAAAATGGACCGTCCTGTGCCACTTCCGCGAGCAACACGGGGAGCCCTAGCACCGCCAAGACTCGGCCACCTCCCATCCCCTCGCCGTTGTCGGAGGGTGCCACCAGAGTGCGGTGCTGGCGCTGACGAGGCTACTTGTCCCTCTTGCGAGGTTGGCTGGCGGCGCGGGATGTCCCGGCTTCGTGTGGGCGTGGGCCTTGACATGGCGTGACCACAGGCTTTTGGCGGTGGCGCAAATGCAAGGCTGCTGCGCGACTGCGTGGTGGAGGAGCGATGGCTGGCGGTGGGCACAGTGCTTCGGTCAGGAGGCGCGGCGCCAATCTGGCGGCTGTGCACTTCTGATCTAGTAGAGCGTGGGTGCGCGTTGGCGATGGTGATATGTGTTTCGTGCTCCAGGTCTAGCCATGTCGGCCCACGGGCGAACAGGCCTGGGCAGGGTTCTCTCCGGCGAGGTAGTAGTCGACGATGGTGTGCTCCGCCAACGGTGTTGGTTCTTGTGGTGACCACTCCGGCCTGCGGCGGCGGACTCGCTGCTGATTGAGGTGGCCACCGAAAGGTCTTTGTGAGAGTTCCACTCTCTAGATCCGAACGACGCTTGACGCGGAGGGATGGTTGTGTAGCGGTGGAGGTCGTACATTGCATGTAGCAGCTGGGATTGCGAAAAAGTGGTGGCGACAACACATAAGTGGCGTCAGTTGTGGTGCTACTCAAGCACCCAGTCTCAAGCTACAGGATGAAAGCCTAGGTCTGACCTATGTTAGTTATACCTGGCAATGGCAATGTTTTTACACCGTTACCTTGTTGAAGACATTGCTCAGATATTCTTGGACTGGTTCTTCAAAATGAAAATCTAGATTCTGGCTTTGGTTGGTTGGATCTGGTGACGACGGCGATTCTCCTACTGCATAAAAAGGAAGTAAAGTCAAGAGAGAAAGTGGTTCATAACATCCAGAGTCAGAATCATAGTGGGTGCATAATATACAATTGATAAGTGGAAAAACAGAGTTAAAGTTCACGGGATTTTGGATACAAAAAGTGACGAAGCTTAGGAGTTTTCCAATGTAGATACAGTTGTTTCACAATTATGCAACTAACTAAACATAATTGCTTGAGAAAAGGCAAAACAGAAATGCTTTAAAAAAAGAGAAAAAAAGCATGCACTAGTGAGTTTAACTTTAAGGTTAAGATGGTGTATGTATGAAGCAACAACAAGAAAAGACAAAGGGTTCATCTTTGCCACAGACCCACAGTTCAGTACAACTCACACAAATGATAGCCTGCTTTGCTACATTTCAGTACAACTGTAAATTAACAAAGAAACACACACAAGACTGAAGTTAGGCAAGGCTGAAAATGAGTTTGTAGTATAATGCTGTTTGGGAACTTGCTGAACAAGCTACAGAAACACATAGCGCGTACAGGCTCCACACAAGGGTCCGATTCCAGAATCAACCAGTGTGAAACCAAAATTGTTTTGCATAGACATCAAGTTCAGGATTGGTTTACATATACATCAAGTCCAGAATCGTATTATCCAACACTTGAGCATGCCACATATATATCATTTTAAAAGTTGAGCAACATATGTAAGGAGCAGCCATCCTCTTCTAGCACCCCACATCTACATACCAAGAAATCCCTAACCACTCATCAGAAAATTTGATTCACATGTGACAATTGCTTGGTTAACATAACATACAATGATTCGCCAATTTATCCCTAAGCTCGTACAAGATGGACAAATTCCAACAAGATCTGACACTTGTGCCTAGCAAAGCCCCAATCATCTTGACAATAGCAAGCTATCTTACTTCTCGTCCTGATGATTAACATAGCCCTGACGAAATCGATTCCATTAACATCCAAGCAATGATCTCAGAGCAGAGCAAGAGCAGGGCATATACCAAATCATCATCCATAGAGGAGGCAGTTCTGTGAGGAGGCGGCCGTGGCCTCTGGGGAAGGAAGCGAACGGCACAGCCACCGTGAAGCCAGGCAGAGATGGCTGCGGGCGGCGGGAGTGCCGGCAGGGAGGAGAGTTCAGCGCGTCTCCCTCCTTGCGCGCGGTGGCTGTCGACGGCGAGGAAAAGCTGTTGGCATGATCTTCAAGTCCCATCGCTGTAGTTGACCTGGCACTTGGAGCAATACTTGCCATGGAGTCCATCCTTCCCTGGTAAGTGCAGCAAGAAGTGTAATATATTACATGCAGGAGCACCTAAAGAGTTAGCTTGTCATGAGAGCTATAGTAGCAAACAAAGAAAATGTCTAATGCATTGGCATTCAGATGTACTAAGAAAAAGAGAGTTACAATAATGCTGCTAATAAAAAATATTCGTGAGTACAGCAGCATGTAGTTAGCATGGCATCATGGCATTATGTGATGACACACAGCACCAAAATGCTAAATCTGTAGGAATGTAGTGCAACTTTTTTGCACCTGAATAAGGAAGACCAAGGCAGGATCAACCAAAGCAGGCATTGGAATACATATAGAAGTTGAAGAAAATGAAGTACAAACATCTTCGTTTCAGCAGCTAGCAAACATGTCACCTCCCCATTATAAGCAGAGGCTATGGCCCTTAAGGTTGCTGCAGAAATAATTTCCAAATTCAGATGCAAGCAGATCATTTTTCTGGTGGATAATCTGACCCCAGCCAAGGCAGCAGTGTCAAGAAACATTTTTCTTTCCCCTGGCCATTGGGGTGATCAGAAACCAGCTAGCAGATTTCTTTGCTACAACAGCGAACATGCATATATGAATCAAATATGTAGTCTAAGCAAAATACAACAGTTCAGTGATTATTTTTCCCATGCCAACTGAGAGAAGCCACCACATTTTTACTCAGAAGATAGGAGTAGCTACTGCTACATACATCTCACACAATCAATGTAAAGGGGACGATGGTTTAGAACCAAAACACACAATAAAACCACAAGTCAGTAACATTCAAAAGGACACCTGAACCTGAAGGCTGGAGTTCTCCTGCCCGGCGTCGGCGGATGGCGGATCTGGCGCCGGCGTGGCGCCGAGGCGGGGAATGGCGGCGCGGGGGTGGAGCGCCGGACCTCGAAGCGCCGTACGTCGGAGCACCGTGGCGAGATCGATCGCTCGAGGTCCGCCGCGGCCGCCGGAGCCCCGAAGCCCTCCCTGCCTGCCCCTGCTCGTGCTCGTTTTGCTCCAAAAAGCTGGGGGCAGCGCAAAAATGTTTGGAGAAACGTTACAGGCGGTATAATTCTGCGCTTCCATGGGGTGGTTTTTGCAAGTTTCGCAGGGCGTTGAATCGTGTCCCTATATTACGCATCGAACGGCTGGGCCGTGCATGGTGCAGCCGGCCGGAGCACCCTATCCTTGGGAGCACAGGCGCTCCCGACCAGAGTCCTCCCCGAGCGCGACAGCTAGGGTTCCTAGCCACCGCCGGCCCGCCGCCACTACTTCCGGGCCGAGGCCTCCGCCGCCCCGCTGCCGGCACAGGAGCCCCACCAGCAGCGCCTCCCTCCCTGGACCAGCCGCCGCCGCCGCCACCGCCACCGCCGCCCTGAGCTACGCCGGAGACCAGTCCATAGGCAGGTAGCCGCCACTCCTTCGCCCTTCCTCCTCCCCGCTACTTCCTCCCTCCTCCCCCCTCCTCCTGCCCCCTCCTTCCTACCTCTTCCCTCCTTCCTCTTGCATCCTCTGTTTGTTCAGTTCTTTTTACTGATTTTATTGTATTGGATGAGCACTTGCTGTAGATTTGATATTGTGAGGACATAATGATGAATTGATGATCATTTCTTGATGAGTACTTGCTGCATGATTTCTCCAGCGCATGTTCTAGTCTACATGATTTGATATTGTTTATTAGGTAGTCTGCGTTGGTGGTGTCGAACTTTTTGGAGTGAGTGGCTAAGAATATGCTCTTTGTTGCGACCGGCAGTGCAGGGCGGCCGTCCACCTCTGATTGTGCGTCTGCAGTCTGAGGCCGGCCAAGACGTTCACCCACCCATGGCGGGAACGATGATGGCCGTGACGGCCAAGAGCAAGAACTGCACGCTGGCCTCGGAGAAGAAACATGGGTGGGCGCTGCCGGAGCTCCGGTTCCCTTGGGATTTGCATGAAGACAAGGCCTTCTCGTTAAGCTTGCTGCATGACTTTGCGTCCCCTAATGGCGGGCTGTTTGCTAGCGTTGGTCTGAAAGTGTCGACGCCTGCTCCAGCAGTGTCAACCAGTCCGGCGGAGCAGGAGTTCAAGATCCCTTTTGCTGACCATTGCATAAAGTATGTCTCGTCGGCAGTCGGGTTACCGGTTGTTGGGACTGTGGCTGAGTCTGTGGAGGAGGAGGTGGTGGTGGATGGTAAGATTATTAGGAAGAAGGCCAAGAAGCGTGGGCTGAAACTGAAAATTAAGATTGGTAACCCGCATTTGAGGCGGCTGGTTAGTGGAGCCATTGCAGGGGCGGTCTCGAGGACTTGTGTGGCGCCGTTGGAGACAATTAGGACACACCTGATGGTTGGGAGCAATGGGGATTCAATGACAGAAGTGTTTCAGACAATTATGAAGACGGAGGGCTGGACAGGGCTGTTCCGTGGGAATTTTGTAAATGTCATCCGTGTTGCTCCAAGCAAGGCGATTGAGGTAACTTTCCATTTATGCTACTTGGCAATTCCTAGTAGACCTTGTTGCTAAAATGTACCATGTGATTTAGCCAATGCCTGGTGTATTGCTGACGCTATAGAGGTTCTCTGCTTATTAATCGATTTACTATAGGGTGGTGTGGTGTACTTTTCAACACTTCAATTTGATGTTAATTGTGTAGTGCACTTACAACAACCTTCAGTTTGCTGATAGATGCAGCAAACTTGATGTGGGAGGAGGGCCATAACAATAATGGGGCACCATTACTTTTTAGTCAATGTTATATAGCACCCAGGCTGCTATTAGTGAAGTAGGTGTAACAGTATATGCAATTTGTAAACACAGTTTCTGCAAAGGAGTTTGGGTTTGCCTAGCGGTGAGTTGATGTTTTCCTACATTTGATTACATATATGATCAAGGGCCTGTCCTCTAGTATTAGTATATGATGGTCCTGACACTCTTAACTAAGTCAGACTGTGGACACTTTTAGTGTGTATTTAGACCCTTGTTTGTTTAGTTTTACACTACTTCTACTCCCTGGATTGAATGATTGGCTGAACTGCCACTGCTTGGTTTCTTATATCTTGTCTTCTGATATTATACTCTAGATGACAAAACATTAATGCAATTTCACTGTAGAAACTTGGTTTGACTATTGCTATAGAAGTACGCTGGGTGGTTACGATTATCGGACTGCATAATTCTATGTTACACTGATTTTTTGGGGTGCATGTTACACTCAAATTGGTTGCAAGTCTCTATGCCCAGTTCCTTTTCTGCTTGTGAATTTCAGTATGGCACCTAAGATTTGTTATTAGTGATCAAACACTTTGTTGTTTACCTCTTAAGACATACTAACAATATTTTGATTTGATTGATCTCTTTGCATCCAAATGCAGCTATTTGCTTTTGATACAGCCAAAAAATTCCTGACTCCAAAGGCTGATGAGTCCTCTAAGACCCCCTTCCCTCCATCACTTGTTGCGGGGGCACTTGCAGGTGTCAGCTCAACACTCTGCACATATCCTCTGGAACTGATCAAGACCCGTCTGACTATAGAGGTGGATACAACTCTTTGTCAGCAATGTGTAAGAGTGATATTTCTTTGAGTGCCTCGCCTGACATGTACTTGTTTTTGCAGAAAGATGTATATGACAACTTTCTCCATTGCCTCGTCAAGATTGTACGGGAGGAAGGCCCCTCAGAGCTTTACCGTGGTCTCACACCGAGTCTGATAGGAGTGGTGCCATACGCCGCGACCAACTACTATGCCTACGACACCCTGAGGAAGCTCTACAGGAAGACATTCAAGCAGGAGGAGATCAGCAACCTTGCAACCCTCCTGATCGGCTCAGCCGCGGGCGCCATCTCGAGCACCGCCACCTTCCCTCTCGAAGTAGCTCGCAAGCAGATGCAGGCTGGGGCGGTGGGCGGAAGGCAGGTCTACAAGAACGTGTTCCATGCCCTCTACTGCATAATGGAGAAGGAAGGGATAGGCGGCCTGTACAAGGGACTTGGGCCCAGCTGCATCAAGCTCATGCCCGCGGCGGGGATCTCGTTCATGTGCTACGAGGCCTGCAAGAAGATTCTGGTCGAAGCCGAGGAGTAGAGCAAAGCGTGCCGCCGGGGCCGGGTCCTTAAAGAAGAGGCGGCAGGAGGATTAAGCCTCGTCTTTCTTTCTATCAAGAAAAGAAAAATTGGATGATCAACTACTCAGCAGAAGCTTAGGTCAAAGGTATTTGGGATGTCTGTTAGATGGTGAAGTTTTGGCCTCTAAATTAGTTCTGTGTCCGAGTTGAAATCCATAAACAATATTCTGACTGGCGGAAGCAGTTTTGTCATGCTACTTTGCTTCTGTGCTACTCTAGCCATGTTTCTCCATTTGATCACCGGATCTTGGTTAATCTTTACAGAGAACGGTTCACGATCTTTGCTGAAAATAGAAGTGCCACGACGGGCAGTTCGATATCCTGGATTTCATGTCACTGCGCTTGGTTGAATATATGGGATTATATTGTTTTTGAGCGACAATATGGGACGGAAGGAATATAATTGATTGATCTTTTTCAGGATTGAGAAACACAATCTTTGACTCGGAACGGTTTTTCAGCCTTCTAGTTTTAGGCCTGGCTGGATGGACGTTTTCTAGCCGAATACGTTTAAGGCGTGTCTGGCTCTGAAAAAACAGCCTCATGTGCGACATCTGCGAGTTGTTTGGTTGCCTGTATGAACTACACTGCCTGGTGTTTGGTTGCCTGCATGTTAGTGGACAAATCCAAGGCATGGTGTTTGGTTGTATGCAACTCCTGGTGTGTGGTAACCTCTTTGGCTAGTTGATGAGGTTATCATCACACTTCGACACAACCATGTAGCACACATCATAAGTAGAGCAGAGTATAAACAGAGCATCAACTACTTAACGGCATAATTTAGATAAGCAGTACTACACTTCATAACAGTTCAACGCATAAACCATAAACAGTTCAACGCATAAACCATAAACAGTTCAACGCATAAACCATAAACAATTAAAAGCAGACTGAGGTGCCCCGACCCTACTCCTTGGCGGCGAAGGCTTCTTCGTGCTTCCCGCACTTGTTGACGACCTCAATGCCATCGTCGTCGAAGATGATGGCCTTGAGGGTGTCGGGAGTGAGGAGCTTGAAGGTCACCATGTAGCCGATCTTGATCTGATGAGCAGTGCGTGGGTGGCCCGACCACGATCCAGTGGTCACCCCGCTGCTCATCGGTTTCACCGTCACCTTTCGGGGAGCGCGGTGTTGTTCTGAGCTTGAACTCCGTCAAGACCGCGACAAAGTGCTTGGTGAAGTCCAGGGGCATGGGGATGCACTCAAGCTTCGTGCAAGGATGCCCTTGCAAAAGTGGTGGGCCATCCTCCACGATGGTAGTGGCCGTGAGTTGCGCGCTTGTTCTTGGGGGTTCCTCCATGCCCTCGTCGCCACCACCCTCAGGCGTCTTCGGGTCTTCCTCGGCAGTGGGCGGCAGCACAATCTCGTCGGGCATTGGGTGAAGGGGATGCTTGCCCTTGTTGTCAAGGGTCGGGGGCACCTCATTGCTCTCCTCGATTTGCACACAATTCATGGAGTCAAGCACAACACAGAGTTCATGGCTTATTGAAGAGCATGTAGTTAAAACGACATGATTGTCACTCTTCTCCTCCTCCTCTCCATCGCCCCTATATTTACTCACCCTACCCAACACTACTTACCCACCCCCTTTCTTCTCTCACTTTCAAACTTCCTCCTCCCCATCGTCATGAGCTCTAGCTCCAGCTCCAACGCCAACCCCTTCCCTTGGGGTATTGGCTGGACGGCCTTCTTCCTAGGGTGGTCGGCTGATGACCGCACCAAGTTCGAGAACACCATGGAGGTGTGCTCGAACTTCGGCTCCATGCCTGACATGCAGAAGGAATCTAATGCAGTGCTCATGAAGGCCACTGCAGAAAAGCTGAAGAGGCCGATTCTCGACCAACAAGCGCGATGGCGATTGACATCATTATTTGGGCCATGAATTAGGCCGCTCCGACGCTAAACAGAAGAAGAAGTGGTGCAAGTACAAGAACTCTGGGCTCCTAATGACCGCCCGTGCCATGATGTCTTTGGGAGGCGGCTATCGCGCCGCCATCGGTCATCGGTGGGGAGCCTAAGGAGGAGGAGGAGGAAGACCCGGTGCAGATGCCGGCGAGGGAGCCGGAGCCAGGCCGTCGTACCTGGCAGATCGACCTCGACTCCGCCGAGGACGACGACGACGATGCGCCGCTCCGCACGGCGATGAAGAAGAAGATGAAGGCCAGCCAGTCGACCCGCCGCTCCGCACGCCGGTGACGGCGGCCGCGGTTATGTACCCCCAATCCCCCTTCTACTATGAACTACTATTTCGATCTACCTCTATTCCGATCTTGCATGAACTACTATGAACTCCTATGTACTTGTATGAACTACTATGAACTGCCATGCTTATCTACCTCTATTTCCCATTCCCCTCTGCGCTGTGGATCGAATCTACCGCCGGATCGAATACGAAAAAGTAGTGCATGACGAACAGAGAAGTTCTTACTGCCATTGCCATTGCCCAGGTGATGATCCGCTCGCCGGTGATGGAGTCCGGTGGTCTTCTTGCTCTTCTCCGATCTGCCGCCGCCGGTGAGAGTTGGGAGAGTGGGGAGAGTGGGGAGATGGAGCGGTGAGGGGCGGTGAGGCTAATAACTGTCGGCGCTTCGAGAAGCAACGCGGCTTCTCGAGCGTGGCCGCGCGCGAGCAGTCGCCGCCGCCCCGCGTGCACCGCTCGGGCCTGGCCCTGGAGAAACTGCCGATTCGGGGGTTCCCAGAGAGCCAGGCCAGGAGTACTTTAAGGTACGTGCCATGCGGACCGAACAGTGAAAGTAGGCAACCAAACAGGCCGGATTCTTCCCGCGCGGGCCTGGTTGAGCCTCATGCAGGCAACCAAACACGCCCTTAAGCCTGGCTTGTTGTATCTCACCGTTTTCAGTTTTCCTTTTTCCCTGATTCGGGACCTTATTAGATAAATAAGTATATACACAGGGGCCCATACACAGGACCTCCTTTTCCTGGTCGATTTTGGCCACTGCCGCCTGGTCATAGGATATAGTCACCTGAGATAAATACACTGAACCGTCGTTGAAGTTTAGTCGAAGCACGCTACAGTTCGGGGACTTTGAATTATGCAACGCGGTGCAGTAACTAAATTTGAGTTGCAGCGATTATGCAGGCTCATGGTAGAGCTTGGTATTAGTGGCCGTATGCATCGCTCTAATACAGAGATCGGGAATCTTACTCTTTTCTAAAAAAAAACACTCCATTGATCGGTCAAACAGTTTACATGGCACCATCGTTGTCTTCCTAGCTTAGCGCCATAATGGGGAGCAAGTATAAATAAAATAGTGGGCTATAAGGTCGAGCAAGGGCAAATAAAATAGTGGATCTACAGGAGCATACAAGGGCAGATTTAGTATTCCTTTCTGAATCTTATTTGAATAATATAAAGCCGACGAGCTTCGTCGCGTGTTAGGTTTTGATTCTATGTTTGTAGTAGAAAGCGATGGTAAGGCCGGTGGCCTCGCTTTGTTTTATCATAAGTCGAATAAAGTTGAGTTAAACTATGTTTCACCCCATTTTATTGATATTGGGTTTATGTATTAGGATGTGGTTCAGTGGCGTTCCACGGGTTTTTATGGTCACCCAAAATGGAATAAACATCATCTATCTTGGAATGATATTCGCAATCTACATAGTACAATCTACATAGTAAGGGCAACCGCCCCTGGGTGGTTTTAGGGGATTTTAACGAAATTTTATATCCTTCGAAAAAAGGGCGGTATGGCAAGACCACTTGGTATGATGAGAGAGTTCTGTGAGTGCCTAATGGATTGTGGGCTCGACGACTTAGGATATATTGGTGACGTTTTCACTTTGAGGAGAGGCGAAATAGCGTGAGCGTCTTGATCAGGCGGTTTGTAATTTAGCATGGGCAAATAAATTTCCACGAGCGACAGTGATCAATGTAGAACATGTTCATTCTGACCATCGCCCAATTGTACTGGACATGGATTATTTGGATGGAAAAATCTTTAAACAACCAGAGGGGCGTGTTAAACAATTCGAGGCGAGGTGGCCGAAGGAAGAGATGGTCACTGAAATTGTTAAGGCATCTTGGGAGAAAGCAAAGCTTGCAGGCATCGGACCTTCGCTTGCTGATCGTACGAGAGTAGTGCATGCCGACCTGCATACTTGGGATCGGAAAATTCTAAAGGGACCGAAGGTGAGAATTAGAAAATTAAAAATATAATTGGAGAGAGTAAGGCGTGGCCCACTGAATACGGAATCTCGATGTCGTCAGAAAGAAATTATTGTGTTAATTGAAAATATCTTGGATCAAGAGGAAATTTTCTGGTTACAAAGAGGACGGGCGATCTGGTTGATACACGGGGATCATAATACATCGTTCTTCCACAACACTGCCACGGCCATGAAAAAAAGAAATAATATAAAGAAACTCTTAGATGAGTCTGGAAACTGGATACAAGAGAAGGATTTGAAGGATCACATCACTGAATATTTTTCAATGCTTTTCACATCGAAAGTTCAGCATCCGAATCAAGAAGTTTTATCACTTGCCCGTAGAAGAGTGTCAAATGAAATGAACAATGCTCTAGTTGCCCCTTATACCGCAGAAGATGTTCACAAGGCTTTATTCGACATTGGGGACTTAAAAGCTCCAGGGCCAGATGGTCTCCATGCTATTTTCTACAAAAGATTCTGGCCCATGCTGGGGGAGGACCTAATTGAGGAGGTTCTGAAAGCAATCAACACATGTACTATCCCGAACGGTTGGAATGACACGACGATCGTGATGATTCCTAAGATTAATACACCAGAAAAGGTAACACAATTTAGACCGATCAGTTTATGTAATGTGGTATACAAAATAATTGCAAAAATGGTGTCTACTCGATTGAAGGCTTTGTTACCAGAAATTATCAGCCCAACATAGAGTGCATTTATTCTGGGAAGATTGATAATGGATAATATTTTAGTGGCCTATGAATGTTTTCACACAATCAAGAACAGAAGAGAAGGTAGAGAGGGCTTATGTGCTATAAAACTTGACATGCACAAAGCATATGATAGAGTCGAGTGGCCTTTCTTGAAGGAGATTATGTTGAGATTGGGTTTTCATCGAGAATGGGTGAATTTGATTATGCAATGCATCTCAACTGTCGAATGCAGAGTAAGGATCAATGCGGAGGAAAGTGAGAGTTTCAAGTCTACTAGAGGGTTGAGGCAGGGTGATCTGTTATCACCATACCTCTTTCTGCTGTGCACAGAGGGGTTGAATGCCTTGCTGACGCATGCTGAGGACAACGGAAACATATCAGGAGTTAAAGTCTCTAGAGATGCCCCGCCAGTCACAAACCTTCTCTTTGCGGATGATTCATTGATCTTGATGAAAGCCAACCAACATAATGCGGCGGCCCTGAAATCAGCATTAGAGTTATATCGTGCGGCGTCGGGACAGCTGGTAAGCATGGAGAAGTCAAGTATTTTCTTTAGTCCTAATACAACGGTAGAGATCAGAGAACAAATGTGTACAACGCTGAATATAATGACGGAGGCAATGAATGATAAATACTTGGGCTTGCTAGCAAATGTTGGCGTTGATAAAACAGACTGCTTTAAATTTTTGATTGAACGAATTGTTAAGAAAATTAGTGGTTGGAAGGAAAAATTACTTTCTACCGGGAGGAAGGAGATCCTGCTCAAGGCTGTGATCCAAGCGATACCTACCTATGCAATGTCGGTCTTTAAAATTCCTAAAAAAATCTGTAAAGGAATCATCGACGCGATTGCGCATTTTTAGTGGGGCGACGAGGAGAACCAGAGGAGGATGCACTGGATGGCCTTGTGGAAAATGTGTGTACCCAAAAACCAAGGAGGAATGGGATTCCGTGAAATCCATTGTTTCAACCTGGGTTTGCTTGCCAAACAGGCATGGCGTCTCATTGATAATCTTGATTCCTTGTATGCTACTATTCTGAGGGCCAAGTACTATCCCCATGGCGACTTGATGAAGGCCAAGCCAAAGCATGGCGCTTCCTTCACCTGGCAAAGCATCATGGAAGGCATAACTAGAGACGTGGCTATATTTGACGAGTGGGGAATGGACATAACATCAATATCTGGGAAGATGCCTGGATCCCAAACTGTGCCACTAGGAAGATTGTGACCCCCAGGAGGGGACAATTATTATCAAAAGTGGGTGACCTGATTGACCCTGCCTCCAAAGTTGGGATGAGGACCTGATTAGACAAATTATGTGGCCCATTGACGCACAACATATACTTTCAATCCCACTTTTGCAACATGACATGATAGACTTCATTGCCTGAAGTCATACAAAAAAAGGTATATTCTCGGTTCGGTTTGCTTACTCTGTGGAGTGGAATTATCAGTATTGGAGTAAACTAGAATATTCTAATGGGATGGGGCAAATCATACCTAATACTATATGGTGTCAAATATGGAAGTTATCTTGTCCAGCAAAATTAAAAAATTTCATATGGCGTACATTACATGGCACTCTCCCATGCCGGTTAACACTCGCTAACAGACACATGAAGGTCTCGCACTCTTGCCCTAATTTCTCTCAAGGTTTAGAAGATAGGAAACACATGCTTTTCCTCTGTAGGAAAGCAAAGGAGGTTTGGAAGAAACTAGAGATAGATGAGATTATTGATAAAGCTTGCAAGGTTGATCGTGCTAGAGAGGTGATATTGGAATACCTTCTACTTCTTCCAGATCAAGATTTGAGTATTATGGGGTATCAAAATGTACGAGAAATGATAGCTATTTCAGCTTGGTACCTATGGTGGGAAAGACGGAAATTAGTGCACAAGGAACTAACTCAAAATGCAAATCAGATGTCAATGGCGATCATAGCACTCGCATCCAACTTTGTAAATGCATCATCTCCAAAGGCGTCCATGAAAAAGGGGGGATTGGTACTGTCCTCCTAGGGGTTTTGTGAAACTCAATGTTGATGCCTCCGTTGATCATGACATGCTGAAGGGTACGGTGGGGGCAGTCTTGATAGACGAAAAAGGTAGGTTTATTGCAGGAGGAAATGACAAAATTGACTATTGTGCGGATGTTCTGATGCTGAAGCTCTAGCACTCAAATTTGGCCTAACACTGGCGGAAAGGGCGGGGTGTAATCGCATAATCATCAACTCAGACAATCTAGAGGTGATAGAGACCATGCAGGATGGAGGAAAATCAGCGGGTGCGGTGGCGGCAATTTTCGAGGACTGCTTTCACTATGCCTGTGATTTTTTCATGACTAGATTCGAACACTGTAATAGAGAGGCAAATAAAGTAGCTCATGAACTTGCTAGATTAGCTAGATTTTCTTTAACTTCAGACTGGTTTGAGGAGCCCCTAAATGAAATTGTACTGATCCTCACAAACGATGTAATGGTTATCTCTAATGAATAAAGTTTCGTTTTAATTCAAAAAATATAGTGGGCTATAAAGCCCGTTTACATGGGACTTTCGTCTATGTGGAGTAGAGACACAAGAAAAAAAATGAAGAGTGAGTTCTCATGCGAGAGTCGGCCTTTACGCGTGCTTCTAGGTACAAGTATTTAATGAGAAAAAAGTGATTAGAGAGAAAGTGAAAAAGAATTGACTTATACAAGTATTTTATGAGTAATTAATAATGTAACTCTTGAAGGCATGACATGTCTGTATAGCCAACAACAGGCTATATTATTAGAGCATGGTTAATGGTATATCCAACTGCCGAAAATTGCTTTTGGAGTCCGAGCTCCATGGAGACCTTCAAACGCAAAATTCAAAATTCTTGAAAATTCATATTTTTACATTTAAAAAAAATCTGAAATAAAATATAAAAGATAGAAGAAGGCATAATGCACAAAGGTGTAAATTTTCATGACAAAATACGTTGAAATGAGTGTTGTGCAAAAAAAGACAAATCTGAGGCTTTTTAACACATGATATTATTCATCCTCTCAGACCATGAATTTGTCTTTTCCGTACCAGTTGCGTTTAACGTATTTCATCCTGAAATTTTACGCACATACGTCTCACATCATTGTTTACTTGTACAATGTTTTTCAAATTTCATTGAAACTGAAACTGTTGAATTTTAAATTTTTCAAAAAATCGGCCTCCATTGAGGCCAAGAACCTAAACCCCATTCTCAACCAACTGCTGCCTATATGGTATTGCCATGTCATCAAGGCCGGTCCTGAGATTTTAGGGGCCCGGGGCGAAACAATAATCCGGGGCCCCTTTAACTTTTATAATAGGTATTTTCATTATATAGTTTGTGCAACTTTAACATACTATTGACAAAACATGCAGTAGGAATGATAATGATTTAATATAGAAGAATAATTGTACGGGAACTACCTTCAGTTACTTTATGTGCATTCGCTTGCGTATTAGCATTGTCATGTTCTTCTTATTCTATTGCGGGTGAGTTCACTAATCCTAATTAATTCAATAAAATCACCCACTTAATTATATACTGGGCTGTGTCTTGATATTTCGTAGATGGTTTTTGTTAATGTAATTTCACATTGCATGTGCATGCAAACACTACCTTTCATCAAACAATTTTACTCGGCCAGGATACAGAAAGCTGAAACGTACAAAACTTCCCTTAATCAAGAGTTTTACATGGTATCTACATACCTGGATGTGGCAGTCCGGCGGTGTACTTCTCAAGTTCTCATCCCTGTACAGACCCTTCAAATCATCCATGGGCTTCCACGTCTGGTTCCGAGGACAGACGACCATGATCAAATAGCTTTACCTATCTCTGTCTAAAGCCTTTACCTGTTCAGCATGTCAAGCCAAAACGCCAGGGCATAAATTAGGGCAGAATCAGGAAGAAATTGGACACCTGTGCTGTGCCCTCAGTATTGACCCTTGTGACTTATCTGTGTGCTTGTGGACCTCCGTGTGCGTTTGTGTGGGTCGTTGTTGAACCTTGTTGGATGCTTGGTTTTTTTTTTGAGGAACACCCAGAAACCACTTAAATTACAGAGGGTACGATATTACAATCCTCTGCCAGGATGCTACTAAGGGTATCTGGACATTTTCCAAAGAGGCTGAAGTTTCCATGTCTTCTCGCCATAGCGGCTAGCTCGTGTGCTAGTTTGTTGCTGGATCTTTTCGTTGCACTGAACGTTACCCCACTGAACTTCTCCAATTCCCAAACATCTGTGATTAAGGCAAATTGTGTGGATTGGTTACTTGCTCTATGATTAAGAAGGCTGATAATTGTTGCACAGTCCGACTCCACGCACACACGCCCATAAAAGTACTTGTTTAGTACTGTCAATCCGCAGATACGCAGCCAATTCAGCTTCTTCTGGGCCATTGCATGTTCCCGATCGCTGCCCACAGCTGAGCGCAACCACGCCTGTGTGGTCTCGACGACGATCCCCGCCGAGCTTCCCTGAAGTCGGCAAGAATGTCGCATCTGAATTCATTTTCCATGTACCCATCGCTGGCGGCTCCCACTTGCTCTCATCATTTATATTGGGGCATGCTTCGCCTACGTAAATTGCTGTGTGATTCCCGTCGATGGTGCGGTGTACCTTTTCTGCTTGAGGACACAACCCGGTATGCATCTTCCCTTTCGAATTTCCTCCCGCCGCTGGTCTTCGTCCACTTTGCCCTGTCGGCCGACTAGGGGTTGGTCATTCTCGCTAGTGTAGTCTTTCTATCCTTCTTTGCTGATTTCTTCCAAAAATCTCGTCAGAAATTGGGTGGCCCGGCCAATTGTAGCCCTGCCCGTCTACATGGACACAATCATCTCGCAGCCACCATGCTCTCCACAGTAGAAGGAGGATCCTTTTCCTCTCCTCCATGTCTCCCTTCCCAGCAGGTTTTGTAGCCAATCCTTGCACTGAAAAGCGAAAACAGTTTTTCTGCCAGGTAGGTTCCAGTGCTCCCTCATCTCTTCTCTTAGTGCTCTTGCTTTTGTGCAATTTATTGTCGCATGGAACTCATCCTCCTTCTCTTTGCCACAAATGCTGCATATATTATCCACCTCCAGTGTTCTCTTCCATTTATTTTCCTTCGTAGGGAGTGTTTATGTCGCAACTCGCCACACAAAGATCCTAACCTTTCCAGGGACCTTTGTCTTCCATATTAGGTCCCATATACTTCTGTTATCCGCATCATTAGCGGAGCTGGACGCGTTTAGGTCGCCGTGGTATTTAAGGTTTGCACCAATCTTATACGCACTACGCACAGAGAAGACGCCTGACCTTTCTCCATGCCATGCTATACAGTCCTTCACGTTACTTGTGGGATCCTTTTTTGCAGATTTCTTACGCATCATACTCATGGAACAGTTGGTGCACAAGATCCACATCCCATTCTTTCCTCCCTGGCAACATCAACTGATTCACCCATCTCAATCTTGATCTCCTCTTAAATTCTGTTATCTTTAAACCGCTCTTTCTCGGTACCCATTGGTCTCTTTGGATTTTTATTTTTTCTCCATTGCCTACTCTCCAAATAAGACCCTTTTTCAGAAGCTCCAGCCCATGCTCAATGCCCCTCCACGCTTGAGACGCGTCCGATGCAAATACCGTATCCATGAGTTCACCTCTCGGGTAGTATTTGGATTTTAGAACTCTTGCACAAAGGCTATCGGGGTATTGTAGTAGGCGCCAACCTTGTCTTGCTAGTAAGGCTTGATTGAAAATTTGCATGTCCCGGAAGCCAATTCCCCCTGCTCTCTTTGGTTTAACCATTTGGTCCCATGCCATCCAGTGCACCTTTCTCTTCTCTCCATCCTCGCCCCACCAAAACTCTCTGATCAGTCGTTCGTACTTGTCGCAGAAGCCCACAGAAAATTTGAACACCCCCGTAGCGAAAGTGGGTAAGGCTTGTGCAATTGCCTTGACGTTTACCTCCTTGGCTGCAAAGGACATATGCCTCCCGGCCCAGTCATTGCATCTCTTGCGGAATCTATCCATGATAGGCTGAAAATGATCGTCCTTCATTCTTCCATCCGGGGTTGGGAGCCCCATATATTTACTCTCGAAGGTGGACGTCTCACACGCAAGAATGTTTTTGATTTCTTCCTGTACGTCCATCGGACAGTGTTCACTGAATAAAATCGAGCATTTGCTACTGCTCAAAAGCTGCCCCGTACACTTCTGGAACAGAGCAAGGGCTCTTTTCACTACTCTGGCTTGGTCACTAGATGCTTTAAAGAAAACCAGACTATCATCCGCGAACAACAGGTTTGAGATACCCGGGCTATTGCGAGCCACCTTTACGGGAGAAATATTCCCTCCACGAACCTCTCTGTTAAAGATAGAGGCAAGGCCATCAGCAACAAAAAGAAACAAATATGGGCTCAGTGGGTCACCTTGTCGGAGTCCCCTTGATGGGCAAAATGCTTCCAGCACTTCCCCGTTCAACCTCACTGAAAACCGGACAGATTTCACACATTTCATAATCCAGCTTATCCACAAGGCACTGAATCCCATTTTCTCCATAGCACCTTCAAGGAAGTCCCAATCCACTCTATCATACGCCTTGGCAAGGTCTAACTTATATGCACAGTATGTATTGTGGGGGGTTTTTGCTCTGCTGAATCTTATGAAAACATTCAAATGCAATGATCACATTATCCGTAATCAACCTTCCTGGAACAAACGCGCTCTGCGTTTCTGAGATTAATTCGTTCAGAAAAGGCCTCATACGATTAACCAAGCACTTCGAGATAACTTTATAAATTACATTACATAGGCTGATCGGCCGGAAATCTCTTAAGTTCTGTGGATCCTTTCCTTTGGGGATGAGCCCAATGACTGTGTCGTTGATTCCTCTACGGCATAATGCCATCCGCAAAAAACCTACAGACTGCGGCTATCACATCTTCCTTTAGAGTGTCAGTTGCGTTGGAAGAAAGCGTATGGAAGCCGTCGGGACCAGGCGCTTTGAGAGGGCCAATCTGAAAAAGGGCGTCACTGATTTCTTTTTCCGTGAACTCCTTCGTTAGGTTCCTGTTCATATCCTCGCCTACTTTGCGTGGCAACATATCAATCAGTTCAAAAGGCTCAACCCCCTCTTCCTTCTTGTACAAATTCTTGAAGAAATCTGTAGCCAGTCTGTTTAGAGCCTCCTTTTCCTCTACCCATACACCATCATTATTTTTCAGTTTTTTTATAGCATTCTTCTTCTGCCTCCAAGTTGCTTTCCTATGAAAAAACTTTGTATTTTGATCCCCTTCTTTGATCCATGTCGCCCGAGAGCGCCGTCTCCATATAATTTCCTCCCTCAGTAGTAGTTCATCCAGTTCAGCCCCTGTTTGCTTGATCAACTCCTCATTCTCTCCTTGCCTCGATTTTTCGGTGAGCTCCTTTAGCTTCTGTCGTTTCTTTCTAATGTTCCATGTGACAGACCCAAAATCCTTTCTAGACTAGGTCATCAACGAATTCTGAACCTCTCCCAGCTTTTGTGCCACCCCTGCAAGTGTGCTTGCGGCGCCTCCTTACTCCACGCCTTCTTTACAGTCGGTTCCAACGTATTTACTCTTTCCCACATCATCTCGTATCTGAAACTTTTCTTTCTGTTTGACATATGGACCTTATCCAGAGTGAGAAGCAAGGGGAAGTGGTCTGATCTTGAGGTAACAATATGTTGTATCTGACCATGCGGGAACAGATCCATCCATTGTACTGATGCCACTCCCCTGTCTAGTCGAGCCTTCACATTTGCCTTCCCCTTTTGTTATTTATCAAAGGTCCATGCCGGCCCTCTGTATCCCAGATCATATAGGTCACACCACCCCAACACTTCCCTGAAGTTGCTCATGTGTCGATTCGAGATAAAGCCCGGCAGAAAAGTGTTCTCCTTGCCACATAGTTTCATTGAAGTCACCAATCATCATTCAACGTTCTGCTGATCTAGGCTTTATTCTCCGGATTAGGTTCCACATATGATATCTCTCCTGGGCACGCGGCTCACCATACACAAATGTACCTCTCCAGAGTGGGCTGTTGGGGGAATCCCGGATATGAACATCAATGTAACGCGAACCATAAGAGAGCAGATTTATTTCAACGCTATCGTCCCAAAAGAGGGCGATGCCGGCACCCTTGCCAACCCCATCATGGGTGATACAATTCTTGAGTCCTATTCTATCTCTTATTCTTTTAACGCTCTCTTCACACTGTCGTGTCTTTGAAATGAACACAACAGAGGGGCGATGGGTATGCACTAGGCACACCAATTCCCGAACTGCATCAGGGTGGCCCAAGCCCGGCGAGTTCCGACTTAAGATCGTCATTCCTCCCGACAGCGCTCTCTTTCGCGCCCGCCAGTTCCCCGGTAGCCCCTTCACCGGTTGCTTCCTTTCCACCTAACACCCCTGCTCCTCCCTCATCCTTTCCCTCCACATCACCTCTCTGTTTTTTTACACATGTCCCCTATTACAACAGATTCTCTAGTATTAACCAAAACTGGTGCAGCCGTGTCTCCTGTAGCTCTCTTGCCAAGCACTGAGTCCATATCCCCCGATCCTTTCCTTCCCTTGAACTGACTAATGTACCTCTTAGCTTTGACCTTTAACCCTATATCCTGTGTCTTCTCCGTATCGCTGATCTGTCCAGTCTGCTCTCTGTCTTGGACAGCCAAGCCATCCACCTTGCCCGCTTCATATGAAACCTGCACCTTCCCTGTCTTCACCCCCGTATCTCCTGGAATGACAGCAGCAGCAGCGGCAGGTGAGGCCTTGACCGTGTCCGGTCCAAAACCTGGCGGATAGGGAGGGGTTGCTGCACCCGCAATGTTGTGAGCGAGTGAGGTTTTGTCGATGTTGCCCCCTGTCCCGGCAACCGGAGTTGTAGATGGTGCAGTGTTTGCGCCAGCCCAGGCCATGGTTGGAGTAGAGGCCGTGGTTAGTACGGGTTGTGCCGGGTCCGTCGCCTTGTTTTCGCCGATGCTTGTTTTCCTTACTGCAATCTCTATCCATGGCCTTCACTCACTCGAAAGACGCTCACCGCGGCGAAGGCCGCTTGTACAGCCGGGTCCAAAGCGGTACATCATCGTAAATATCCCTGCATCTTACCATCTCCTGTGAGCGGCGTGCACCACCCTCTTGTCCCTGCCAAGTTTCTCCTGTGCCAAAACTTGGCGGTGTTGTCCATGTCTTCCCATCCAACTCGGACCCAAAGTGCGAGAATCGCTCAAGCGCCGCACGATCGGGCACCACTGAATCCTCCCTTGTTTTTGCTTGATTTGTAGGGCGATGCTCTCATCGCAGCACCTGTGAACCGCACTATTTGATCATCTATCGGCAGCCTGCAGTCCCTCTCCCCATGTCCTATATGCCCACCCCACAGTACATACAGAATCGGGGGGCTCTCTCATACTTGACCTCTAGGTCCATCTGTTCCTCCACCCCTAACTCTCTAGGACTGATCTCACACAGGAGAGGAGTGTTTACATCATGTTCTACCCGTACACGGAGAAATTTAGAGATAATATTCCCAAACTTATCAGCATCTACCCTCAAAACTTTTCCCAAAAGGCCACCCATCGCCCATCCGATCTCCTCCGAGAGCATGAGAGGTGGTACATCATAGATGCGTGCCCAGATTGGCATGCCGTTCACCGGCACGTCCGACGCCTTGCCCTGTCCATCAAAGGGAACAGTGAGGAATGCATCCTTACGGTGTGTCCAAGGGCCGTTCTCCAGGACGTGCCGGCGATCGCCCTCACGCTCGAATTCGAGCATGAAGTGATTGTTATGAGAGGCGGTAGCCGAGCCGTCCAGCGCAAGAGCCCCCACTCTGCTCTTTCTGGGCCCACCAACAGCCCGCCAGGCTGAAGAGGAGCACGGAAAAGAAGTACCCCACAGCGAGCCAGCGGGTAATCATGGCAGCCCTTGCCCTTGTCAGGTCGAGTTCGATCGTTGGCGCGCCACGCCGCGCCGCCGGCGCCGCTGCCGGGCCAGGGGGGAGCCGGCATAGCATTGCCCCCCTGCCCACCATGCGAGGAGGAGCCTCGCTCCATTCTCCTGCTCCCGCACTCGCCGCCGTTCGAAGGGACGACCTCAAGGCTCAAGCCTGCTCTCGGTGGCTTGCTGCTTCATCTTGCGATCGTTGGTGTTCTCCATCGCGCGCTCAAGAGCAGGCGTATGGTGTTCTTGCGGTTGTGATGTGGAGTCTCCCAGTGTTGTGCAGGTCTTTATCTACACGTAGCCATGGCTCACACAAGGAAATAGATCCCTTTTGATTGATTTCATCTTTACACACATGTATGGGGGATCCCCGGTGTAACATCCCCAGCATCACACTACAGTAATCCCTTATGATCAGTGCCAAGTCATCTTGTTTTACAAAGCTTAATCATGTTGGGGTAATATCTCAGCTCAAATCCCTTCTCTGAATTCTATTCAAATTCAAAGTGAAATTTGAAGTTGCAAAAACTTCTTTGGAAAAATGTTCATTATTTAGAAAATATTCCAAAACAATTGATGTTAAGAAAAGAACATCACTATGTTGCTAAAATGAGCGGTAGCAATTAATCCAAAGTGCAATTCTACATTTTAAAATGCTACTCCAATTATGAAAATTCCAAATGGATTCAAATAAATCCCAAGCTTATGGTGGCGGTGCACCAACGCCTCTAGTATTTGTTTTCATCAATGGCACATTTTTGCAAAAGATAATTACTGCAAAAGAAAATGCAAAAGGCTACTGTTAAATGAAAACAGAAAAGTTTTAAAAGAAAAGGAAAAGAGGAAAGGAAGTCCCTGCCTCCTTGGGCCTTGGCCCATCCGGACCAGCCGGCCCAACCTAGACGGTCCACCTCCCTGGTCGCTCTCCCCTCCCCCTGTTCAACCGACCGAGGGCGCGCACCCGCGTGTCGCCGCCGGACCACCTCGCCGTTGATGAGGAGGATAAGGCCGCCAGCGCCCCGACTCCTCGGACCTCTTGCCCCACCTACCTCCATCCACTTGCCCGCTCCCTGCCTCACTCGCTCGCCTCTTCCTCTCCTCTCGTCCCGATCTAGACCTCCCGCGCGCCATCGTCGCCGCTGTCTACCACCACCGCGGCCACCACCCATCCCGCGCGCCACGCCAAGACGCTCCACGAGACGCCGTCGACCTCTACCTCGACTATGCCTCGCCATCGAGCTTGGGAACGACCGCATGATCAGGATTGAGCTCGTCCCCATCTTCTCTATCACCGGTGACCGCCGTCGTCTCCGGCCACCTCTGCGCTCCTAAGCTGTCGCAGGCTTTTCGTAGCCGCTCGGTGAGCTCCTCCCTCCCTCCATTCTTCTCCTCGCACCGCGTGGTTCTCCCTAGCTAGCTCGTCGCCGTTGCCGTGAGCTCGCCGCCGCAGATCACCTCACCGTCGTGGCCACCGTGGCCCGAGCTCGCGTCCGAGCTCGTAGCCGAGTTCCTGGGGCTCATATGAGCCCAACTATGCTCTTCGCATCGCTTGTCGCGCCCCACATCACCGTAGCCACCAACGCCTGATTCCGGCGTCCGCCGCCGACGACCTAGCACTCGACTCCATCTGTTTTAGCTCGCACTAAGGCCACATATCGACGCGGGACGTTGTTCCCATTCGAACGTGACTAACCGCCGTCGATTTGGTCACCCGGCGACGAAACCCAAGCCCTCCCGCACGCGCCGCTGCGTTTTGGGTCGGCGGAGCTGTCTCGGCGCTGCCGTCGCCGGCGTAACTGGCAGTGTGGGCCATCGGCCCGCGATCTGGGCCCCATGGGTCCCCATTGACTGGTTTGACCAGTCAACATCCTGACTGGGTACTTTGACCCACTGACATGCGGGCCCCGCTAGCTTAAACGTTTTAAAAATAAATAAATCTGCTAATTAAAATCTGTGAATTAATTAGTAATTAGTTAGTCACTGACACCAGGGGCCCACCCCTCTAATTAGCCTGATTAGATTAGTTTAATCCACTGTTAAGCTTACCGTGGATGACATGTGGGCGCCACCTATCTGGTTTGGTCGGTCACCCGACCGGTTGATTCTTTGACGTCAGCATTGCATCATGCTGACGTCATATTCCTTTTCTGTTAATATGAATAATTCTAGAATATGGCTTAATCTTTGAAAAATCATAGAATTTAGACCGTAACTCCGATGAAAATGTTTTCTACATGAAAGTTGCTCAGAAAAATCCAACGAATCCGGATACGCGGTACGTTCATCTGTCACATGCCCCTAGCATGCTGAACATGGAACTTTCCCCTCCGGTCATCACATGCCGACCGGGTCGAAGCGGGAAAACATTCCCGGTTGACTTCCCCCCTCGCCGGTATTGTGTAGCAGCACGTTAGAACACGTCTAGCTCTGCTTGTTGTCCTGTTATGCTATGTTTGCTTTATATTTACTGTTTCTTCCCCCTCTTCTCGCCGGTAGACCCCGAGACCGATGCTGCCCCTGTGATCGACTACGTCACCGACGACCACTCCTTGCCAGAGCAACCAGGCAAGCCCCCCCCCCCCTTTGATCATCCCGATATCACCCATTCCATTCTCTCATGCTTGCATTAGATTTTGCTATTATTATTGTTTGCTCCTATTACGATGCATAGCCCGCTTTTGTATCTATTTGTTGTACCTTACCTTCTTATCCTAAACTGCTTAGTATAGGTTGGTTAGTGATCCATCAGTGACCCCCACCTTGTCCTTGTTGTCCCTGCTTCATCATTGAAGACCCGATCAACGGGATCGAAGACCAGGCCCCGACACCACACATCACTTTCCCCTTAGTTGCTCGACACTGCTGGGTTACTATCGAGTGCCAAGGGTGAGACCTCTACAACACTTCTGATGTTAACCCTGTAGTGTAGCTATTCGGTCGTGGTCATCGAGGGTGATTCCGCCTTACCCACTTCCGATACGACTCTGTCGTGCAACCCCTCAAGTGTGAACCTCGGGGGTGATTCCTCTTACGTTCACCTTCATGATTACATCGAGTGGAATTCGCCGGGGGTGTTTCCTTGGGTTTTCCCCTTGATGTTTGGACACACGAATACTCATGATTACATCGAGTGGAATACTTGATGTTTGGCGCAACCAGGCAAGCCCCCCCCCCCCTTGAGTGCCGACCCTAAGGGGTATCCGCGAGTGATGTGGAGACGGGTTGACCTGGAGGGTACCCGAGAGTTGAATACGAGGCGTGGTCGGGCATTCTTAGCCCTTGCTGCAAGTCCTCGAGACGGGGCGACGGGGTCACATCTTTCATGAGTCTCGCTTTCGTGACCGCACTACCAACACACTAACGGTTTGGATATTTGATCCGAGGGGCCTCTGGCCTGATAGCACTAACCATCACATGGGCATAGTATATGGGCGTTCTGCGTCGTATGCATCAGCCGAAGCTTAATAGACGTCAGCGAATGAGCGGCGCGCACCGGGTTGGACTGGTAAGCACCTGCCTTTGTTTGAAGGAGGTAGCTAGGTCTGCTCACCGCCGCGTCAAGAACGCAAGTGTGGGGTTCCGGAAGATGGCCCATGACCCTGGGGCATAGGTTTAGTCTGGCGTCTTGACCTCTCTATTAAGCCTAGGTCGGGTTGCGGCATATTGTTTGGCCGAGGCCGGGCATGACCCAGGAAAGTGTGTCCTACTGGGTTAATCGAGCATGGTGGGTAAGTTGGTGCACCCCTGCAGGGAAGAAAACATCTATCGATAGCCTGTCCTACGGTAACGGACACTCGGAGTTGTGTCCCGATCGATACAACTAGAACTGTATACTTGTGATGAGAATTGGATTGTGATGAGAAATGGATAGTATGGCTCTGGGATTTATTTCTCGCTGGGAGTCGAGAAAGGATCTCTGGCCGAGGTTGATAACACTACTACTACTTTACTTTATGCTACTCTACTCCCTCCTGTTTGCTGCAAGATGGTGGTTTCCAGAAGATGCTAGTCTTCGATAGGACTAGGCCTTCTCTCTATTCTGGCATTTCTGTAGCCCAGTCCACAGATACATCCCATTTCATTGATAATGTTGCATATGTAGTGTAGATCCTTGCTTGCGAGTACTTTAGATGAGTACTCACGGTTGCTGTGCTACCCCTTTTCCCCCTTCTTTCTCCTTCTGGTTGTTGCAACCAGATGGTGGAGTCCAGGAGCCAGATGCCACCTTTGACGACTTCTACTACCCCGAGGGTGCCTACTACCACGTGACGGACGCCGACGACCAGAAGTAGTTAGGAGGCTCCCAGGCAGGAGGCCTTGCCTTTTCGATCATGTTGCTTTTGTGCTAGACTTCTTAAGGCAAACTTGTTTAACTCATGTCTGTACTCACACATTGTTGCTTCCGCTGACTCGTTTGTATTCGAGCTTATGTATTCGAGCCCTCGAGGCCCCTGGCTTGTAATATAAAGCTTGTATTATTTTAATTTGTGTCTAGAGTTGTGTTGTGATATCTTCCCGTGAGTCCACGATCTTGATCGTACACATATGCAGGTATGATTAGTATACGATTAAATCGGGGGCGTCACAAGTTGGTATCAGAGCCGACTGCCTATAGGTAGCCCCCCTTCCTACTCCTTGGCCGAAGTTGAGTCTAGTCATCCAAAATTGTTTTACTAACTTGGTTGTGTGGCTTACAGGACCACGTCGCTGATGGGTGGTACTAGGATCTTTTATTCCTCGTCTATACTCTGGGACTCTGATCTCTCTTCCATTCGGGTTAAACAATTTTGCTAACTCTAACATTAGGATCTCGTAACTACTTCCTCCCGGGGAGCCCCTTATTACAAATGATCGCCTGCTGCACCAGAAGATTCCTAAGATACTCTCCGATGTTATCCCGATAAATTGTGCTCATCGCATTTGCAATTCCCTACCACCGATAAGCCCCTATGATTAACCACATACACTTGTCATTCATACAATCATTCCTTGTTGCTCTTGTTATTTCAAGATGCCATGAAATACTCTCCGTCGCCCCGAGAATCCCTTGAGCTTACTGCCTTGCAGTTCTTTACCACAAGAATACCCCTACGGATAATTCCTCGCACTTATCGAGTATCCGTTCATCCCCAGTTGTTCGTATGCTTCATAAGATTCTCTGATATACTATTCGATCTTCGAAGAATCCTCTTCAAACTATTGCTCGACAATTACTTGTCTGCTTACATTATGGATGCTTCTCATATGTCTAGCAATATTCATTAGTATCATTCGACACCGTCATTTTGTTCCTATTGATTCAACATCTGAAAGCCCGAATCTGGCGCCAATCATCGATTGAACCTTTTAAATGATCTTTCCGGCTCGAGCGTCCTCCGGACATGAGCTGGTGCTCGGCAAATCAAACCTTAATTGATTATCGATCTATATCTATTCAACTTACTTGGCTTTTGATCAAAGTGTCTGCTTCTGATCTTCTAATTTGGAAATCATAATTTCTTTGCATTAAGCTTCGAATTATTCAGATGTTTCTATAATCCAATGCCTTTGCATTCTTTCCTTCTCTTGATTGAGTACTGATACTCAAAGCAGATCCATTGAGGATCGTTGAATCCTTTGTTGGATTACTGTCCGGCAGTTTCCTTCATATTCAAAATTTTGTGCGCTCTTCCCCTGATACATATTGCCTTTGGTAAATTGTATTCTCTGCTTTGTCAACCATGCTCTGCTTCCGAACTTGAGTTAATTACCTCTAAAGTTTTTGCAAATTTTCCTAAGATGCCCGGAAGGTTGAACTAATGCTTTCCCTAATTTGTGTGAAACCGAAATTTCTATGGGTCATACTCTCTTTGGCGTTACGCCGGATAAAAATTTCTGCACTACAACTTTGTCAAAAGTGAGAAGTAAATGAGAGGTTATGCATTGAAGAAGTGGGATTCGACCTTGAACTTTGTGTTCATGCCCATAGACACGATGTAGATCTTATCATGGAAGCTTCTCTTATAATCAAATGTTCCCTTGGTATAAGCTCATCTTGCATCTTTAAATTGATTCTTTGCAATCGTGGTTCCGACCATATTTTTCTCCTTGATTCCATTTCCTGGACAAGTTAAAATACTTGTCTGCTGCAGATCATTTCATCTGTCCAACCTCTATTTTGATCTACCTCGAGTATTGCCCCCTGTTATCTCAATGATATTGTGTCATTGCACTAACTCTTGTGAATTCTCATTGGAATGATACTCCATCACATCATTCCTTTCCTGATCGGTTATATCATTATCGAGCTAATTTTAACTGTGCTACCTGGTCATTTTTCTCGGAGCAACTTCCGACGACGAGCTAAGCTTACGTCGATCTCCTTTATCTTATCATTTCGCCTTGAACAACAGGCTTGAATTCGAGTTTGTGTCGTATCCGTGGTTCCAATAAACTTTTGCTTCATCATTCCTTTGACTTGACGTCATCTCCAATCGATTACATCTTCATGAAATCTCTCGACAAATGTGTCATGATCATCATCAACATTCTAAGCTCTTCCAGGGTATCAATCGAATCCGGGATGAGAAATACCATCCTAGCCCCCTCGAGGATTTGTGTTATTATCGACAACATTCTTGCCTTCCCCGCAACACAAACTTGTTTGTATAATTTTGGAAATACTTCCTTTTTGACGTGTCGACAGATTGCTGCTGAACCCATCCGCCACATCCTCATCTTTTTCCTGGATTTTTTTGCATGAGGTGTTCTAGAAAATTCCCGATGGATCCTTTGTGTTCTTAAGGTCCGACCTTTGCCTAATGACCATGCCAATGCTATCTCAAAGCATGCCTATGGTACTCCGATCTTCAATAAGAATATTTGAAGCACAATGCTATTTTTTTCTTTATCAATTATCCTAACATCGTTGTATGGGTAATGTCATGAAATTTCTCTCCCCTTACCTACCGGGTTTTCTACATTATATCTTGTCATGCATATGATGCCCTGCTTGTCCTTGGGAAGGATATACCCTTGAAAAGGGTGTTTAAACACATTTTTCTTTCCATTGTTTTGTTTAACCTTTCTTGTAATCTGACTTAACTGAGCAGTGGTAATTCCCTGCTTAGGTAATCACCTTGCTGTACCGCTCTATCAGTAAGACCCTGTTACGATTGTTAATGACATTCCGGTAACCACCGATGGACGAGAACTTTGCCTATTGGTCCGCCTCGTCTTACGAGTAGGAAAATGGTTCTCTTCGTCCCACGCCCTTGGTACCAAACTTTGTTGCCAACATAAGCTGATGTGCTATCCTCCGACCTGCCTTGCTATCATGACCGTTCAAGATGTTAGCGCCTTCCTGCTTTTAACTCCACATGGTGGGCCCATAACCCACAGTTCCAAAAGATCGAAACATGACTCTCCCAGTACACCCTTGTTTCTAAGGTTATTTCTCACACTTGGCTTCATATGAAAATCCCGAGCCGCCTTCCGAGAGGCGATCTATTCTGCATCGACGCGATACTTATTACCATTGCTCAACCCCTTTCACCCACTTGTTTCAGGCAACAAACGATTGCCTACCCGGTTGAAGCTTCTTATTGCATCTCATTACCTTGTTCTCGACGACTTTCTTGAATTTCAACTCGAGAGGTGCCTCTATGCCATGTTCACTGAGATAGCCCCTAGGTACCTATCTTGTGCTGAGCTTCGTCCTTCCCGAGTCTCCCCCCTTACTCCACCCCTTAAATCTCGGGACGAGATTTCTTGTAGTGGAGGAGAATTGTGACATCCCCAAAGATCACACTACGGTAATCCCTTATGATCGATGCCAAGTCATCTTGTTTTACAAAGCTTAATCATGTTGGGGTAATATCTCGGCTCAAATCCCTTCTACAATTCTATTCAAATTCAAAGTGAAATTTGAAGTTGCAAAAACTTCTTTGGAAAAATGTTCATTATTTAGCAAATATTCCAAAACAATTGATGTTAAGAAAAGAACATCACTATGTTGCTAAAATGAGCAGTAGTAATTAATCCAAGTGCAATTCTAGCATTTTAAAATGCTACTCCAATTATGAAAATTCCAAATGGATTCAAATAAATCCCAAGCTTATGGTGGCAAGTGCACCATCGCTTCTAGTATTTGTTTTCACCCGGTGGCACATTTTTGCAAAAGATAATTACTGCAAAGAAAATGCAAAAAGGCTCTTTGTTAAATGAAAGCGGAAAAGTTTTAAAAGAAAACAAAAAGAGGAAAGGAAGCCCTCGCCTCCCCGGGCCTTGGCCCATCCGGACCAGCTGGCCCAACCTAGACAGCCCACCTCCTGGTCGCTCTCCCTCCCCTGTTCAACCGACCGAGAAGGCAGCGCTGCTGGCCCAGCCGGACCACCTCGCCGTTGATGAGGAGGATAAGGCCGCCAGCGCCCCGACGCCTCGGGCCTCCTCCCCCACCTACCTCCATCCACTTGCCCGCTCCCTGCCTCACTAGCTCGCCTCTTCCTCTCCTCTCGTCCTAATCTAGACCTCCCGCGCGCCATCGTCGCTGCTGTCTACCACCACCGCGGCCACCACCCATCCCGCGCCTCGCCAACACGTCCACGAGACGCGCCGTCGACCTCTACCTTGACTACGCCTCGCCATCGAGCTTGGGAACGACCGCACGATCGAGCTCGTCCCCATCTTCTCTGTCGCCGGTGACCGCCGTTTTCTCCGGCCACCTCTGCGCTCCTAAGCTGTCGCAGACTTTTTGTAGCCGCTCGGTGAGCTCCTCCCTCCCTCCATTCTTCTCCTCGCACCGCGTGGTTCTCCCTAGCTAGCCTGCCGCCCGTTGCCGCGGAGCTCGCCGCCGCAGAATCACCTCACCGTGGGTTACCACTGGGGTTCGAAGCCAGATCCGAGCTCGTGAGTCGAGCTCCCGGGCTCATAGGGAGCGCAACTATGCTCTTCGCATCGCTTGTCACGCCCACATCGCCGTAGCCACTAACGCCGATTCGGCGTCATTGGCACCAAGCGACCTAGCGCCGACTCCATCTGCTTTTACCTCGCACTAAGGCCACATATCAAGCGGACGTTGTTCTGTTCGAACGCTGACCAACCGCCGTCGATTGGGTCACGGACGATGAAACCCGAGCCCCTCCCGCAGACGCTGGCCAGATTTTGGGTCACTGAGCTGTCTCGGCGCCGCCGCCGACGTGGTATTCGGGCAGCGGGCCATCTGTACATCGATCTTTGGGCCCCACGGGTCCCCATTGATCTGGTTTGACCAGTCAACATGCCGATCAAGGGCAGTCCCGACTCAATCACATGCGGGTCCCGCTAGCTTAAACATTTTAAAAATAAATAAATCTGCTAATTAAAACCTGTGAATTAATTAGTAATTAGTTAGTCACTGACACCAGGGGCCCACCCCTCTAATTAGCCTAATTAGATTAGTTTAATCCACTGTTAAGCTTACAGTGGATGACATGTGGGCGCCACCTGTCTAGTTTGACTGGTCAGCCGACCGGTTGCATCATGCTGACGTCATATTCCTTTTCTATTAATATGAATAATTCTAGAATATGGTTTAATCTTTGAAAAATAATAGAATTTAAACCGTAACTCCGTTGAAAATGTTTTCTACATGAAAGTTGCTCAGAAAAATCCAACGAATCAGGATACACGGTCCGTTCATCTGTCACATGCCCCTAGCATGCTGAACATGGAACTTTCCCCCTCCGATCATCTGTCTCATCATAGTTCCAAACCGGAAAACATTCGGTTGACTTCCCTCGCGGTATCGTAGCACCACGTTAGAACACGTCTAGCTCGCTTGTTGTCTGTTATGCTATGTTTGCTTTATATTTACTGCTTCTTCCCTCTCTTCTCTCCGTAGACCCCGAGACCGATGTTGCTCTGTGATCGACTCACGCCACCGACGACCCCTCCTTGCCGTGAGCAACCGTGCAAGCCCCCCTTTGATCATCCCGATATCGCCCATTCCATTCTCTCATGCTTGCATTAGATTTTGCCATCGTTATTGTTTGCTCCTATTCTCGATGCATAGCCTGCTTTTGTATCTCTGTTGTACCTTACTTGCTTATCCTAAACTGCTTAGTATAGGTTGGTTAGTGATCCATCGTGACCCCCACCTTGTCCTTGTTGCCCTCGCTTCATCATCATTGAAGACCCGATCAGCGGGATCGAAGATCCGAGCCTTGATACGCCTCCAACGTATCTATAATTTTTGATTGCTCCATGCTACTTTATCTACTGCTTTTTAGGCAATATTGGCCTTATTATCCACTTTTATATTATTTTTGGGACTAACCTATTAACCGGAGGCCCAGCCCTGATTTGCTATTTTATGCCTATTTCAGTTGTTTCGAGGAAAATGAATATCGACGGAGTCAAACGGAACGAAATCAACTGAGAAATTATTTTGGAAGGAAAGCAACCTGATAGACTTGGAGTGCACGTTGGAGTCCGGCTGCCCACGAGGGGTGGGGGCGCCTCCTGGCTCGGCCGCCTCAGCACCTCGAGGCACCGTGAGCACCTGAGGTGCACCGACGTCATCTCACACATCCTGCCGTAATGAACAAGAATGGTAGACATCCATCATTCAAAGTTCAAATGTTCATCGATTTCAAATGTTGTTATCCCAAATATATATAATATGTTGGGGTTGCTGTAGAAAAATCCCACATTTATGCAAAGCAACCCCAACATATTATATATGTTTTTGGGGTAGAAAAATCCCAGAAATCCAGTGGTGGCATTCGTTTCTGCATTTGAGCAAGTTCATGAACATGTCATTTTACATCATGATGCTGTTTTGTCTTTTTCGGGTGATTTATTTCAAACATGCTACGTGGGTTGTTTTTAAGATGGATAGCTTCATTTTCATGTCTACTTCATGCTAGTACTTGTTCCATGCCATGACATGCCTGGTAGTGAGTTAATCAAGCTTGAAAAGATGCCATGTTGAATCTGTTTTTGCCATGTCCTGAAATTTCACTAAGTCTGCAAAACTGTTATCTTTTGCATTATTGCCATGCTGTTTTAGTCATGATATAGTGGTTTATAGATTGAGCTCAGTGTTCATGTTTGGTAGAGCATCTCCTGTACTTCACTGCTATGCATTTTTTTTCATATGTTTGGATGCTATAGCTTATTTATACTTTGCATCCAAGTGGCCATGTTGCTGTTTTAAGCAGTTTGCATCATATCTTGTCTTGCTTGTCATTTGCAAACCGTGCATCCGAATCCGGTGATCTTTATATCGTTTTCAACCGAAATCATCTCATCTTTCCAGCGGCATACTTGGTTTGCCAAGTTGATGCCTTGTTCATCTTTTCCCCTCCGGAGCACGCATATGCATTGCATATCACATCTCGCATATCATGCCTTATTTTGCACCATGTTGCTTGTGCATCGCCCGTGGTTGATTGTTGGTCCTTTGCTTGTGTTCTTGTTTTGGCTAGAGCCGGGAGACGAGTACGTGAACGAGGAACCTGTTGAGAACGCTTACGAGGATCAAGCTTTCGACAACACTGAGAACTTTGCAGGCAAGATGACCATACCCTCGAAATCACTTCTATCTTTGCTTGCTAGTTGCTCGCTCTTTTGCTATGCCGCGATACCTATCACTTGCTATATCATGCCTCCCATGTTGCCATGTCAAACCTCTAACCATCCTTTCCTAGCAAACCGTTGTTTGGCTATGTTACCGCTTTTGCTCAGCCCCTCTTATAGCGTTGTTAGTTGCAGGTGAAGATGAAGTTGGTTCCATGTTGGAAAATGGATATTTGGTATATCACAATATCTCTTATTTAATTAATGCATCTATATACTTGGTAAAGGGTGGAAGGCTGCCTTTATGCCCTGTGTTTTGTTCCACTCTTGTCATTTCTAGTTTCTATCATACCGTGTTATGTTCCTTGATTTTATGCTCTTACACGGTTGGGTCATTTATGGGACCCCTTGACAGCTTCGCTTTTGAATAAGACTCCTCCAAAGAAGGCCCAACTTTGGTTTTACAATTTGTATACCCCCTACACCTTTTCCCTTGGTTTTCATGAGCCCAAGGGTCATCTTTATTTAGCCCCCGGCCGTTGTTCCTCCGGGTGCTGGTCCGAAACGAAAGCAGATCAAGGGCCACCTTGGGGAGACTTGAGGCTTGGTTTTACTCAGAGGATGTCTCATCCGGATGTGCCCCGAGAACGAGATATGTGTAGCTCCTATCAGGATTTGTCGACACAATCGGGCGGCTTTGTCGGTCTTGTTTTACCATTGTCGTAAATGTCTTGTAAACCGGAATTCGAGATCGATCGGTCTTCCCGGAGAAGGAATATCCTTCGTCAATTATGAGAGCTTATAATCGGCTAAGTTGGGACACCCCTCGCAGGGTATTATCTTTCGAAAGCCGTGCCCGCGTTATGGAGGCAGATGGGAATTTGTTAATGTCCGTTGTAGAGAACTTGACACTTGACTTAATTAACAATACATCAACCAAGTGTGTAGTCAGATGGTCTCTTCTCAAGTGAGTCCTGGAAGTGAACACGGTTTGAGTTATGCATGAACGTAAGTAGTTTCAGGATCACTTCTTGATCACTTCTAACTTCACGACCGTTGCTTTGCTTCTCTTCTCGCTTCTTTTATGTATGTTAGCCACCATATATGCTTAGTGCTTGTCAGTAGCTCCAATTCTCATTACACCATCCTTCCTATAAGCTTAAATAGTCTTGATGTCGCTGGGTGTGAGATTGCTGAGTCCTCGTGACTCACAGATTCTACCAAACAGCTTGCAGGTAAAAGCCGACGATGCCAGCAGGTGACGCAACCGAGCTCAAGTGGGAGTTCGATGAGGAATGTGGTCGTTACTATGTTTCGCTTTCCTCGATGATCAAGAGTGGAGCTCAGCTTGGGACGATCGGGGATCTAGCATTTGGGGTTGTCTTCTTTTATTTTGGTTCCAAGACTTGACCTTGTTTGTACTTTGAATGATGGATGTTTAATCTATGTATTGTGTGAAGTGGCGATTGTAAGCCAACTCTTTATCCCATTCTTGTTCATTACATGGAATTGTTTGAAGATGACCCTTCTTGCGACAAAACCTACAATGCGGTTATACCTCTAAGTCATGCCTCGACACGTGAGAGATATAGCCGCATTATGGGTGTTACACCCTTGCACCCATATATACCTACGTACCCTAAAACTTCCGCACGTAACCTAGATCGGAGTTCCACCGCCGCAAGCCTCTCAGAGCCACCAAAAACCAATCGGGACCCCTTGCTCCGCACCTCGCCGGAGGGGGATCCCATCACCGGAGGCCATCTTCATCATCCCTGCCGCTATCCATGACGAGAGGGAGTAGTTCACCCTCGGGCTGAGGGTATGTACCAGTAGCTATGTGTTTGATCTCTCTCTCTCTCTCGTGTTCTCTCTCGTGTTCCCTTTATGGCACGATCTTGATGTATCCCGAGCTTTGCTATTGTAGTTGGATCTTATGATGTCTCTCCTCCTCTACTCTCTTGTGATGAACTGAGTTTCCCCTTTGAAGTTATCTTATCGGATTGAGTCTTTTATGAGAACACTTGATGTATGTCTTGCCGTGATTATCTGTGGTGACAATGGGATATCATGTGCCACTTGATGTATGCTTTGGTGATCAACTTCATGGGTTTCGTGACATTGGGAACCTATGCATAGGGGTTGGCACACATTCTTGACTCTCCGGTAGTAGCTTTGGGGCACTCTTTGAAGTACTTTTATGTTGGTTGGATAAATCTGAGATTGTGTGATGCATATCGTATAATCATGCCCACGGATACTTGAGGTGACATTGGAGTATCTAGGTGACATTAGGGTTTTGGTTGATTTGTGTCTTGTGTGTTATTCTAGTATGAACTCTATGATGGATTGAGCGGAAAGAATAGCTTTATGTTATTTTACTACGAACTCTTGAATAGATAGAACAGAAAGGATAACTTTGAGGTGGTTTCGCATTCTACCATAATCTCTACGCTTGTTCTCCGCTATCGCTGGCTTTGGAGTTACTCTTTGTTGCATGTCGAGGGCTTGTTATATGATCTATATACGTTATTATTGTTGAGAGAACTTGCACTAGTGAAAGTATGAACCCTAGGCCTTGTTTCCTATCATTGCAATAATTGCTTACGCCACTTTTACCACTTGTTACCTTGCTGTTTTTATTATTTCAGATTACAAATACTTATTTCTACTATCTATTTTGCACTTGTATCTTCATCTCTTCGCCAAACTAGTGCACCTATACAATTTACCATTGTATTGGGTGTGTTGGTGACACAAGAGACTCTTTTGTTATTTGGTTGCGTGGGTTGTTTGAGAGAGACCATCTTCATCCCACGCCTCCTATGGATTGATAAACCTTAGGTCATCCACTTGAGGAAATTTGCTACTGTCCTACAAACCTGCGCACTTGCAGCCCAACAACGCCTACAAGAAGAAGGTTGTGTAGTAGACATCAAAGTTCCCTAATAATCAAGACATCACTTTCCCCTTAGTTGCTCGACACTGCTGGTTTACTATCGAGTGCCGAGGGTGAGACCTCTACAACACTTCTGATGTTAACCCTGTAGTGTAGCTATTCGGTCGTGGTCATCGAGGGTGATTCTGCCTTAACCACTTCCGACACGATCATTATGCAACCCCTCAAGTGTGAACCTCGGGGGTGATTCCTCTTACGTTCACCTTGATGATTACATCGAGTGGAATTCGCGGGGGGTGATTCCTTGGGTTTTCTCCTTGATGTTTGGACACACGGATACTTGGACTTTACCACTGTTACTTGGAAAGGCGGGTCGACCCTGAGGGGTACCCGCGAGTGATGTGGAGACGGGTTGACCTGGAGGGTATCCGAGAGTTGAATACGAGGCGTGGCCGGGCATTCTTTGTTGGGGAACGTAGCAGAAATTCAAAATTTTCCTACGTGTCACCAAGATCTATCTATGGAGAAACTAGCAACGAGGGAAGGAGAGTGCATCTACATACCCTTGTAGATCGCTAAGTTTGAAGCGTTCATGAGAACGAGGTTGAAGGAGTCAGATTGCCGTGATCCAAATCACCGGAGATCCTAGTGCCGAACGGACGCAAGACCTCCGTGATTCAACACACGTGACAGCTCGGTGACGCCTCCCACGCCTTGATGCAGCAAGGAGAGAGGGAGAGGTTGAGGAAGACTCCATCCAAAGAGCAGCACAACGGGCAGTGGTGGTGGAGGAGCGTGGCAATCCAGCAGGCTTCGCCAAGCATCACGGGAGAGGAGGAGGAGGAGAGGTGGCTGCACCAATAGAGGAGAAGTTCTCATGTATTGGGCAGCCCCAAAACCTCAAGTATATATAGGGGAAGGGGCTGCGCCCCTTTAGGGTTTCCCCACCCCAAGGGTGCAGGGCCAGCCCCAGATCCCATCTAGGGGGGCAAGGGGAGGAGTGCTCCCAAGTCAAGTGGAGGCCTCCCCTTTAGGGTTTTCCTTCCCATGATGATGGGCCTTGGGGCTGGTGCCCTGGCCCATTAAGGCTAGGGCGCCTCACAGCCCATGCTATCAGACCGGACGTGGTGGAACACTGGACCTCCGACCCTCCGAATCCTCCCGAACCTTCCGAAGCTTCCTACATAACACCGAAAAAACCCGAACTTTTTCCTAACCCGAACAACAACTTTCCATATATAAATCTTTACCTCCGGACCATTCCTAACTCCTCGTGACGTCCCGGATCTCATCCGGACTCAACAACATTCGGTAACCACGATATATCTATTCCTATAACCCTAGCGCCACCGAACCTTAGTGTGTAGACCCTACGGGTTCGGGAACCATGCGTACATGACCGAGACGTTTCTCCGATCAATAACCAACAGCGGGATCTGGATACCCATGTTGGCTCCACATGTTCCACGATGATCTCATCGGATGAACCACGATGTCAAGGACTCAATCGATCCCGTATACAATTCCCTTTGTCTACGGGTATTGTACTCTGCCCGAGATTCGCCGCTTCAGATACCGATACCTTGTTCAATCTTCGCTACGGCAAGTCTCTTTACTCGCTCCGTAACACATCATCCCGTGATCAACCCCTTGGTCACATTGTGCACATTATGATGATGTCCCACCGAGTGGGCTCAGAGATACCTCTCCGCTTACACGGAGTGACAAATCCCGCCTCGATTCGTGTCAACCCAATGACACTTTCGGAGATACCCGTAGTGCACCTTTATAGCCACCCGCTTATGTTGTGACGCTTTGGTACACCCAAAGCATTCCTACGGTATCCGGGAGTTGCACAATCTCATGGTCTAAGGAAATGATACTTGACATTAGAAAAGCTTTAGCATACCTAACTACGCATCTTTGTGCTAGGCTTAAGATTGGGTCTTGTCCATCACATCATTCTCCTAATGATGTGATCCCGTTATCAACAACATCCAATGTCCATGGTCGTGAAACTGTAACCATCTATTGATCAACGAGCTAGTTAACTAGAGGCTTACTAGGGACATGGTGTTGTCTATGTACCCACACATGTATCTGAGTTTCCTATCAATACAATTATAGCATGGATAATAAACGATTATCATGAACAGGGAAATATAATAATAACTACTTTATTATTGCCTCTAGGGCATATTTCCAACAGTCTCCCACTTGCACTAGAGTCAATAATCTAGTTCACATCGTCATGTGATTAACGCTAATAGGTCACATCGCCATGTGACCAACATCCAAAGAGTTTACTAGTGTCTCAGAACTAGTTCACATCATCATGTGATTAAGACTCAATGAGTTCTCAGGTTTGATCATGTTTTGCTTGTGAGAGAGGTTTTTAGTCAACGGGTCTCGAACCTTTCAGATCCGTGTGTGCTTTGCAAATTTCTAGGTCACATTGTAAACGCTAAGCTTCCACGCCCACTTGGATCTGTTCCAAATGGTTGATCCACTATACGATCCGGTTTGCTACTCAGAGTCACCGGATAGGTGTTAAAGCTTGCATCGACGTAACCCCCACGTCAACTCTTTATTACCTCCATAATCAAGAAACATGTCCTTATTTACTCCAAGGACAATTTTGATCGCTGTCCAATGATCCATTCTCGGATCATTCTTGTACCCCTTGACCGACTCATGGCAAGGCACACTTCCTAAGTGCGGTACACAAGATAGCATACTATAGAGCCTATGTCTGAAGTATAGGGACGACCTTCGCCCTTTCTCTCTTTTCGCCGTGGTCGAGCTTTTTAAGTCTTTAACTTCATACCTTACAACTCAGAAATAACTCCTTCTTTCGATCGATCCATCTTGAACACCTTCAAGATCATGTAAAGGTATGTGCTCATTTGAAAGTACCATTAAGCCGCTTTTTGATCTATCCTCATAGATCTTGATGCTCAATGTTCAAGTAGCTTAATCTAGGTTTTCTATTGAAAACACTCTTCAAATAACCCCATATGCTTTCCAGAATTCTACATCATTTCTCGATCAACAATATGTCAACAACATATACTCATCGAAATTCTATAGTGCTCCCACTCACTTCTTTGGAAATACAAGTTTCTCATAAACTTTGTATAAACCCAAAATCTTTGGTCATCTTATCAAAGTGCATATTCCAACTCGAGATGCTTACTCCATCCATGGAAGGATCACCGAGCTAGCATACTGTTAGCATCCTTAGGATCGACAAAACCTTCTCGATTGTATCACATACAACCTTTCCTTACGAAAACTGGTAAGGAAACTCGCTTTTGACATCCATCTTGCCAGATTTCATAAATGCAGCTAATGCTAACATGATTCCGACGGACTTACATCGCTACGGATGAGAAAATCTCATCGTAGTCAACTCCTTGAACTTGTGAAAAACTCTTCGCCACAAGTCGAGCTTCATAGACGGTGACATTACCGTCCTTGTCCGTCTTTTTCTTAAAGATCCATTTATCTCAATGGCTCGCCGATCATCGGGCAAGTCCACCAAAGTCCATGCTTTGTTCTGATACATGGATCCTATCTCGGATTTCATGGCTTCTAACCATTTGTCGGAATTTGGGCCCACCATTGCTTCTCCATAGCTCGTAGGTTCATTGTTGTCTAGCAACATGACCTTCAAGACAGGATTACCGTACCATTCCGAAGCAGCAAGACGCTGGCCCTTGTCGCCCCACGAGGTTCGGTAGTGACTTGATCCAAAGTTTCATGATCACTATCATAAGCTTCTACTTCAATTGGTGTAGGTGCCACAGAACAACTTCCCCGTGCCTCTGCTACACACTAGTTGAAGTGATGGTTCAATAACCTCATCAAGTCTCCACCATCCTCCCACTCAACTTTCGAGACCTAACTTTTCCTCGAGAAAGGACCCGATTCAAGAAACAATCCCTATTGCTTCCGGATCTGAATTAGGAGGTATACCCAACTGTTTTGGGTGTCCTATGAAGATGCATTTTGTCCGCTTTGGGTTCGAGCTATCAACCTGAAACTTTTCCACATAAGCCGCCGCAGCCCCAAACTTTTAAGAAATGACAACTTAGGTTTTCTCCAAGCGGTGTCGTCTCAACGGAATTACGTGGTGCCCCATTAAAGTGAGTGCGGTTGTCTCTAATGCCTAACCCATGAACGATAGTGGTAATTCGACAAGAGACATCATGGTACGCACCATATCCAATAGGGTGCAACTATGATGTTCGGACACACCATCACACTATGGTGTTCCAGCGGTATTAATTGTGAAACAATTTCCACGGTGTCTTAATTGCGTACAAAGCTTCAGAATCTCAGATACTCATCTCTATGATCATATCATAGACATTTTATCCTCTTGTCACAATGATCTTTAACTTCACTCGAAATTACTTGAACCATTCAATAATTGAGACTTGTGTTTCATCAAGTAAATATACTCAACATCTACTCAATCATCTGTGGAAGTCGTAACATAACGATATTCATTTGCATGCCTCAAAGACTCATTGGACTGCACACATCAAAATGTGTTACTTCCAACAGGTTGCTACCTTGTTCCATCTTCTCAAACCGAGGCTTTTCAAATATCTTGCCCATGTGGTATGATTTGCATGTCTCAAGTGATTCAAAAATCAAGTGAGTCCAAACGATCCATCTCGCATGGAGTTTCTTCATGCAGATACACCAATAGACATGGTTTGCATGTCTCAAACTTTTCAAAACGAGTGAGTCCAAAGATCCATCAACATGGAGCTTCTTCATGCGTTTTACACCAATATGACTTACATGGCAGTGCCACAAGTAAGTGGTACTATCATTCCTATCTTATATCTTTTGGCATGGAAATGTGTATCACTACGATCGAGATTCAATAAACCATTCTTTAGGTGCAAGACCATTGAAGGTATTTATTCAAATAAATAGAGTAACCATTATTCTCCTTAAATGAATAACCGTATTATGCTAGACATAATCCAATCATGTCTATGCTCAACGCAAACACCAAATAATAATTTTAGGTTTAACTCCAATCTCGATGGTAGAGGGAGCGCATGATGCTTGATCACATCAACCTTGGAAACACTTCCAACACGTATCGTCACCACCTTTAGCTAGTCTCCGCTTATTCCGTAGCTTTTGTTTTGAGTTACTAACACTTAGCAACCGAACTGCATCTAATACCCTGGTGCTACTAGGAGTACTAGTAAAGTACACATTAACATAATGTATATCCAATATACTTCTATCGACCTTGCCAGCCTTCTTATCTACCAAGTATCTAGGGTAATTCTGCTCCAAAGTGGCTGTTCCCCTTATTACGTAAGCACTTAGTCTCGGGTTTGGGTTTCAACCTCGGGTTTCTTCATTAAAAGGAAATTGATTTGTCGTTTCAATGTAAGTATCCCTTCTTGTCCTTGCCCTTCATGAAACTAGTGGTTTCACCAACCATCAACAATTGATGCTCCTTCTTGATTTCTACTTTAGTGGTGTCAAACATCACGAATACATCAAGGATCATCATATCTATCCCTGATATGTTATAGTTCATCACGATGCTCTAGCAGCTTGGTGGCAATGACTTTGGAGAAACATCACTATCTCATCCGGAAGATTAACTCCCACTGATTCAAGTGATTGTTGCACTCAGACAATCTGAGCACAAGCTCAACGATTGAGCTTTTCTCCCTGAGTTTGCAGGCTAAGAAAATCGCTTGAGGTCTTATACCTCTTGACGTAAGGCACGAGCCTGAAATCCCAATTTCAGCCCTTGAAACATCTCATATGTTCCGCGAAGTTTCAAAAACGCCTTTGGTGCCTTCAACTCTAAACCGCTTAACCGAACTATCACGTAGTTATCAAAACGCAGTATGTCCGATGTTCGCAACATCCACAAACGATGTTTGGGGTTCAGCACAATCGAGCGTGCATTAAGGACATAAGCTTTCATCGTTCGCATAATCGCTACTTTCAACTTTCAACTATATTTTCTCTAGGAACATATCTAAACAAAGGAACTAAAGCGCGAGCCATTTACATAATTTGCAAAAGGTCTTTTGACTATGTTCAGGATAATTAAGTTCATCTTATGAACTCCCCACTCGATAGACATCCCTCCGGTCATCTAAGTGATTACATGATCCGAGTCAACTAGGTCAGGTCCGATCATCACGGAGACGGACTAGTCATCATCGGTGAACATCTTCATGTTGATCGTATCTACTATACGACTCATGCTCGACCTTTTCGGTCTCCGTGTTCCGAGGCCATGTCTGTACATGCTAGGCTCGCCAAGTTAACCCTAAGTGTTTCAAGGTGGTGTAAATCTGTCTTACACCCGTTGTATGTGAACGTAAGAATCCATCACATCCGATCATCACGTGGTGCTTAGAAGTTTAATTAACTTTAGCAACAGTGCACGCTTAGGGGAGAACACTTCTTGAAATTTTTGTAAGGGATCATCTTATTTACTACCGTCGTTCTAAGTAAACAAGATGCATAAACATAATAAACATCACATGCAATTATATAGTAGTGACATGATATGGCCAATATCATATAGCTCCATTGATCTCCATCTTCGGGGCTCCATGATCATCATCGTCACCGCATGACACCATGATCTCCATCATCGTGTCTCCATGAAGTTGTCTCGCCAACTTATTACTTCTACTACTATGGCTACCGGTTAGCAATAAAGTAAAGTAATTACATGGCGTTGTTCAATGACATGCAGGTCATACAATAAATTAAGACAACTCCGATGGCTCTCGGCCGGTTGTCATACTCATCGACATGCAAGTCGTGATTCCTATTACAAGAACATGATCAATCTCATACATCACATATCATTCATCACATTCTTCTTGGCCATATCACATCACATAGCATACCCTGCAAAAAGAAGTTAGACGCCCTCTAATTGTTGTTGCATGTTTTACGTGGCTGCTATGGGTTTCTAGCAAGAACGCTTTCTTACCTACGCAAAACCACAACGTGATATGCCAATTGCTATTTACCCTTCATAAGGACCCTTTTCATCGAATCCGTTCGACTAAAGTGGGAGAGACTGGCACCCGCTAGCCACCTTATGCACCAAGTGCATGTCACCGGTGGAACCTTGCCTCACGTAAGTGTACGTGTAAGGTCGGTCCGGCCGCTTCATCCCACAATACCGTCAAACAAGATTGCACTAGTAACGGTAAGCATATTGAACAACATCAACGCCCACAACTACTTTTGTGTTCTACTCAGTGCAAAGAATCTACGCAATAGACCTAGCTCATGATGCCACTGCTGGGGAACGAGCGTAAATTCAAAATTTTCCCACGTGTCACCAAGATCTATCTATGGAGAAACTAGCAACGAGGGAAGGAGAGTGCATCTACATACCCTTGTAGATCGCTAAGCGGAAGCGCTCATGAGAACGAGGTTGAAGGAGTCGCATCGCTGTGATCCAAATCACCGGAGATCCTAGTGCCGAACGGACGGCACCTCCCGCATTCAACACACGTGACAGCCCGTGACGCCTCCCACGCCTTTGATCCAGCAAGGAGAGAGGGAGAGGTTGAGGAAGACTCCATCCAAAGAGCAGCACAACAGCGTGGTGGTGGTGGGAGGAGCGTGGCAATCCAGCAGGCTTTCGCCAAGCATCACGGGAGAGGAGGAGGAGGAGAGGTGGCTGCACCAATAGAGGGAGAAGTTCTCATGTATTGGGCAGCCCCAAAACCTCAAGTATATATAGGGGAAGGGCTGCTTTAGGGTTTCCACCCCACAGGGGTGCGGCCAGCCCCAGATCCCATCTAGGGGCGGCCAAGGGGAGGAGTGCCTCCCAAGTCAAGTGGAGGCCTCCCCTTTAGGGTTTTCCTTTCTACGCATGGGCCTTGGGGGCTGGTGCCTGGCCCATTAAGGCTAGGGCGCCTCACAGCCCATGCTACTGTACATCGACGTGGTGGAACAATTTCCGGACTCTCGACCCTCTCCGAATCCTCCGAACCTTCCGAAGCTTCGCAGACAATACCGAAAAAACCTCAACTTTTTCCTAACCCTAACAACAACTTTCCATATATAAATCTTTACCTCCGACCATTCCGGAACTCCTCGTGACGTCCGGATCTCATCCGGACTCCAAACAACATTCGCAACCACGTATATCTATTCCCTATAACCCTAGCGCCACCGAACCTTATGTGTAGACTTCCTACGGGTTCGGGAACCATGCGTACATGACCGAGACGTTCTCCGTCAATAACCAACAGCGGATCTGGATACCCATGTTGGCTCCTACATGTTCCAAGATGATCTCATCGGATGAACCACGATGTCAAGGACTCAATCGATCCCGTATACAATTCCCTTTGTCTAACGGTATTGTACTTGCTCGAGATTCGATCGTCCAGATATACCGATACCTTTGTTCAATCTCAAGCTATCGGGCAAGTCTCTTTACTCGCTCCAGAACACATCATCCTGATCAACCCCTTGGTCACATTGTCAGCACATTATGATGATGTCCTACCGAGTGGGCCCAGAGATACCTCTCCGCTTACACGGAGTGACAAATCCCAGCCTCGATTCGTGTCAACCCAATGCACACTTTTCGGAGATACCCAGTAGTGAACCTTTATAGCCACCCAGTTACGCCAGACGCTTTGGTACACCCAAAGCATTCCTACGGTATCCGGAGTTGCACAATCTCATGGTCTAAGGAAATGATACTTGACATTAGAAAAGCTTTAGCATATTTAACTACGCATCTTTGTGCTAGGCTTAAGATTGTCTTGTCCATCACATCATTCTCCTAATGATGTGATCCCGCTATCAACGACATCCAATGTCCATGGTCAGGAAACCGTAACCATCTATTGATCAACGAGCTAGTTAACTAGAGGCTTACTAGGACATGGTGTTGTCTATGTACCCACACATGTATCTCGAAGTTTCCTATCAATACAATTATAGCATGGATAATAAACGATTATCATGAACAGGGAAATATAATAATAACTACTTTATTATTGCCTCTAGGGCATATTTCCAACATTCTTAGCCCTTGCCGCAAGTCCTCGAGACGGGGCGACGGGGTCACATCTTTCGTGAGTCTCGCTGCGGACCGCACTACCAACACACCATTTGGGTTTGGATATTTGATCCGAGGGCCTCTGCCCGATAGAACTAACCATCACGTGGGCATAGTATGGGCGTTCTGCATCGATGCATCAGCCAAGCTTAATAGACGCTGTCACGAATCGAGCGCACGCTACTGGTTGGACTGGTAAGCACCTGCCTTTTTTTAAGGAGGTAGCTAGGTCTGCTCACCGGCCATGTTCGCAACGTGTAGGAGTTCCCGGGGAGATGGCCCATGACCCCTGGGGGCATAGGTTTAGTCCCACAGATCGACCTCTATTAAGCCTAGGTCGGGTTGCGGCGTATTGTTTATTGAGGCCGGGCATGACCTGTGAAAGTGTGTCCTACCGGGTTAATCGAGCGTAGGTAAGTTGGTGCACCGCAGAGGAAGAAAACATCCATCGATAGCCTGTCCTACGGTAACGGACACTCAGAGTTGTATCCCGATCGATACAACTAGAACTGGATACTTGTGATGAGAATTGAATTGTGATGAGAAATGGATAGTATGGCTCTGGGATTTCTTTCTCGCAGGGAGTCGAGAAAGGATCTTTGGCCGAGGTTGATATCACTACTACTACTTTACTTTATGCTACTCTACTTCCTCCCTGCTTGTCGTGCAAGATGGTGGTTTCCGTAAGATGCTAGTCTTCGATAGGACTAGGCCTTTCTCTATTCTCGCATTTCTGCAGCCCACCCATGACACATACACCCCATTTCATTGATAATGTTGCATATGTAGTGTAGATCCTTGTTTATGAAAGTACTTTAGATGAGTACTACCAGTTGCTTTGCTACCCCTTTTCCCCTTCTTTCTTCCTTCTGGTTGTTGCAACGAGATGGTGGAGTCCAGGAGCCAGATGCCACCTTTGACGACTTCTACTACCCCGAGGGTGCCTACTACCACGTGACGGACGCCGACGACCAGGAGTAGTTAGGAGGCTCCCTGGCAGGAGGCCTTGCCTTTTCGATCATGTTGCTTTTGTGCTAGACTTCTTAAGGCAAACTTGTTTAACTCATGTCTGTACTCACACATTGTTGCTTCCGCTGACTCGTTTGTATTCGAGCTTATGTATTCGAGCCCTCGAGGCCCCTGGCTTGTAATATAAAGCTTATATTATTTTAATTTGTTTCTAGAGTTGTGTTGTGATATCTTCCCGTGAGTCTCGATCTTGATCGCATACATTTATGCAGTATGATTAGTGTACGATTAAATCGGGGCGCTACACCTGGTTTGGGTGAATTTGATGTGTTTCAAGGTGCATATGGTCCCTCCCCATCATCCACCTCGCTCCCTCTAATTTCTTTCCTGGACTCAAGATCCTCTACCATCTGCTCACTCCCTCGATCCGCCGTCAGAACACCATCTCATCCATCTGCGTAACCTGGTCGGGTAGGAAGCGTAGCCCACAAATCCTTTCTTTCTCCGAATCACCATCCGGGCCACTCTCAATCTTCTCCTTTATTCCCAATCCTTTCCTCGCAAAACTGGATTTGCCGACGATCTTGATCCTCCGCTCCAATCCAATCCGCCTTAGCTACCTCTAGATTTGATCTGCTTCTTCCATGGTCCTGCGGAATCGATCCATCCCTTCGCGTACATGCCCCAATATCTCCTTCGATCTTGACTCACAATATCTCTCCGATCCCCGAGGATGCCCTCCCGCCTCGGGCCCGCTTAACCAGCCGAAGTATCGCATTCTCCCATCCTCTTCCGGATCTCCCGGAGCCCCAGCTGTGTCCTTCTCGATGAGATCGCGTGGCCGTGGGGGATGTAGGCACTCTCTCTTGGTTGGGAGGGCGGTGGAAGGCCCCGGCGGTGGCGAGTGCGCACCAGCGGGCAGTCGCCCGGGGATCACCTCCAGAGAGGGGGGAGCGTGATTTTCGGGAGCCATGACTATTCACACCTTGTATTCCGTTTTTTCGGGTTAGATGCTTGGTTTGGGCGAGTTGCTTTATAATATAAAGCGGGGTGAAAGCCTTTTTCGGTATCTGAAATCGGCGGCGGAAGGCGTAGGCTGGAGCTGCGGCATGAGCGGTGCCATGCGTGGTGAGCCGTGGGTGCTCCCGTCTGTCCCCTGGCGGCAGCCGCGCCTGCAAGCGATTAGGTTTCCAGGAGATCAGAGAAAAAATAAAATTTGGCAATGGTCCTCGTGCGTGTCTAAACTTCCAAAATCACTCCCTCGTGATGCGCCGCTAAGCCCGGTCTTGCTCCTTGTCGATTGATCTCTCCCAGACGTGATGACCAGTGCACGTAATGTAGGCCAAGTAATCACTTCTTTACTAACACTAGATGATACCCCGCGCGTTGCTGCGGTAATCGGTTGTAATACATTTCAGAGGTTTGATTGTGGAGAATATAAGAATGAATTATAACTAACCTGTCCAAAAAAGAAATTATAAGAACTTAGAAGGATAGAACTATGTTTACTCATAAGAAACACCCTCTATATCATATTTCTTGGTGTCTTGACACAATACATTGCACTTTTCATAACGGACTCACTTCGCTAAGAAATGCTTGTTTGTAGCTAGTTATAAAAATATAATGGTGGCAAGGTCACAACTTTTTTCTTGCAAACCTTCCTGAAGCTGACAGTGGTATAACTCATAGCTTTCATCTGCTACTTTCCTAAAGTAGGTAATCAATCCCATAGAAAAATTCAGAAAAGCAAACCAAGATTTCGTAGTACATCAATTTGGATTTCCAGTCACACATGGGCACCATTCAAATAGGAAGATCTCTTAAGCTTGGTCCCAGAAGAGTAAATATTCTACTCTGTTGCCTTGCAAACATTGTAATAGTTCCGGAGGTTTCCATTTTGGCAAACACTTGATGTGCATATAAATAAGCAACGGTAGTGATCCTGAAAAGTCAAAAGACAAACTCATACACTTCCATTATAACAATCTATAAAATGTCATGGAACAACAACTGATAGACCAAAGCTGAAGAAAGCAAATACGTTCGAAGTCGATGCCGGTAGCAAGAAACTGTTAAAGAGAATGAATAACAAAAAAAGAGTGCAAATGAGATATGAAAAAAAGTTAATCATAAAAAATAACCTGCCTTCCTTACTATCCTGTTGTTACAGACATCTGAAAGGAAAGCCCGATGGCTAGTAAACTGATTTCATGGAAACATAATCTGAAAAAGGAATGATTCATAAGCCATCTCCAACCATTATTTAATTAACAGGCTTCATAGTGCTTACGAAAGCCACACCTTGAGGAGATGATATTCCAGTGTACCATTCTGAATAGCAAAAGGATTGACTAACTAAGACAAGGGAAAACAAACTAAAACAGGGTCGCATGCACGGCGAGGACTGCAGATGTAGGATAACAAAGAAAGACAGTTAAGTGCTGCAATCTTAACTAATGCAAATTCATGTGAAGAAATCGCTACTACGTTAGTGTAAAATAGATATACTGCAATTTAAGCCACAGTTAAGTAAAAGCCTAGCGATTTTCTATAGCAAAAATTGGACCAGTCCAGATAGAAACAATCTATTTTCTAATCATTAAAGTTAGATATACGCTCTACATTGCTAGAGTGGAGTTGTGATGTTTTTGTTTTGTAAGAAAGAGTGGAGTTGTGAAGACTGACATCCAATCTACGATCTGAGAAAATTTGTACTGCAGATACTTCTCACCTGCTTCTGTGTGCAAAGTACTGCATGGCAAAAGTCTCTGCACAGCAGAATCCTAGTTTGTGGCTCCAAGCATAAGTTGGTCCGAAGAGGGATCCGGCATCGAGGGCCTCAGATGTGTCCCAGGTATATTCTGATATAGATTCATCCAATAATACGCAGGCGTATCCAACATCTACCAAAAAACAACATACCTGAAAATGAACTGGACTGTGTCATATCCTCCAGCCCTCTGATCGTACAATAACATTTGTAGTAATAAAACATGAGAGAGATGCAGGACTGTAGTTGAGTGTTGGCGCTAATCAAACATGAGAGAGAGAGAGAGGAGAGAGAGAGAGAGAGAGAGCAAATTATAACTTTCAACCAAGCTAAATAAAATAATCGCAAATTTGAAGGAGACTGAGAAGGAGAGTCCCAACCTCTAATCCAGGTGAGGTTGGAGGAGGACTCCGGCGCCCTGCGATGGCACATCTAGTTCAACGGGAGTCCAGGTCTCGCTTGGGCGCTGGACTTGGCCCAGCGGACCCGGGGGCGGTGGCGATCACGGGGATCCAGGTTGGCAGCAACAAATGGATCTCTGGTGCCGACAGGCTTGGCCGACAATGGAGACGGGGATAGATCGATAGAGGCAAGGAGAGAAGACGAACGACGCGCTCGGAAGATGACCTTCTTCCACCACCACGGCCTTTCAATAGTTTCACGTGAGTGGAATCGAGAAATCCGGAGAGTCAGGGCAATAACGGAGGAGATGAACCGTGCTGTGTTGTGGAGAAAATAACTTGGAGGAGTCCAAGCGTGTCGTGGAGATGATAGTGTTTTTTAGGGAAAAAGGATGAAAATATCTGTTTTCTCTTAGCAATAAAAAAAGGTTAATTGCTGATGTGGAAGGCTGCTTAGGTGGATAGCCTGCATGTTTAGAGAAATAGGATAGTGGGGATGAACTATTTAGGTATTATAGATTAGCGCAACCCAGTCTTATTAACGACTAGCAAAAGAGCCCGTGCGTTGCAACAGGAAAAAAAAACATAACACACGCTCTTAACCCAACAACCATCACTCAAGACCACAAATAGGTCCATCTCCTTTACTTTAGTGAGGCATCATATTTTTGTTGCCGCTTATCCTCCTTCTCACCCTCGCCGGCGGTGGCCTCAGTGTTTACACAAACCAAAACATGTTTGAATGTGGTTAATTCTAAGGCGTCTCTCTCTTTCTCTCTCTCTCTCCTCCCTCTCCCTCTCCCTCTCTCTCGCTTTCTCTCACCCTCGCGATGAGAAATCTGTTATTTTCCCCTACGATGGTTTTCAGAGGTATGCACGTGTAGTTATTGATGTTTTCTTTTCCCTATATGGTTATAGTGGGTGTTTATTTGCAATCCAGATCGCCACCGGTACGAAAAAAAAACAGATCGTGCGCCATAGATTATAACTTTGCTTCTAAAATAATAATTAAAAATATTTAACAGGTAAAATTAACATCACATTCAGATTCCACACATTTTTTCTAATCAAATTTCATATACAACATGTTAAAATCAGAGTTACAGTTTAAAAGACACGGATAATTTAGGAAATCATTTGTTTGACTTAAATATATTCTAAAATAACATTTAAAAATATTTAAGAGGTAAAAAATAATCTCATATTCACATTCTACATATTTTTCTAATCAAATTTCATATATAACATGTTAAATCGGAATTACGGTTTAAAATATACGGATGATTTAGAAAAGCATTTGTTTGACTTAAATATGATCCAAAATAATATTTAAAATACTTAATAGGTAAAAATAATCTCATATTCATATTCTACATATTTTTCTAATCAAATTTCATATATAGCATGTTTAAATCGGAGTTACGGTTAAAAGATATGGACTATTTAGAAAAGTATATGTTTGACTTAATTTGGTTGCAATCATAATTCAGTTCAAGACTTAATTTGGTTGCAATCATAATCCAGTTCAAGACTTAATTTGGTTGCAATCATATCGGATAGCTCCACAAAAAAACAACCAATCTATAAAGACATATCTAATAGGCATTTCTAAAACATCTCATCACATTTTTCTGATGAATTTTCATATATGACATGTTAGATTTGGAGTTTGGGTTAGAAAGATATAAAAATTTCAAAAAGTATTTGATCTTTCGAAGAAAAAGGGAAGGGGTGGTGAGGATCGAACCCATGACCTCCAGTGTGGTAGGATCTCTTTCCGTTGAGCTATGCCGACTGCGGACGGAATAAAATATAAGAAACCAAACGTTTTTTTCACTTACCGGTGGCATTGGTGGGTAATACTTTACAACTTTATGAGCAGTTTTAATGACGGACGACCAGAAACACTATTTACTTTTCATATATATATATATATATATATATATATATATATATATATATATAGGAAATGTTTCCTACAAGCAGTGGTAGTTACCACCCTTTATGCTTTTGTATGTTGTATGTAGTATCTGTCAAACCGAGAGTATGTACGTAGTATGTAGTATATAATAATGATTAGATACTATATATACTAATTTTAGGTAGTATGTACCATTTTTTGAGTATGTTTTTTTTACGCATAAATATGTAATGATTTTACAAATATAACAAAAACTATGGGCTCATATGCAATTTTTTCATGTAACTTGCTTTGAAATATCTTAGATATAGTATATGAACATATTTAAAATAATAAAATTGTATATATAGTACCATATGGTAGTATATGAGACATGTGGGGTAACTACCACCGGGTGGTAGGATGGATTTATATATATATATATAGGAAAATGGGTTGGTACTCCTAGGAGTACATACTCCAACCTACACCCATCATCGTTGCAACCATTCACCCCGCTAACTAAAAAAAAAAGCTAACTAACTCCGGATAAAGCCTTTGGATTTGAAAATTAGTTGAACTGGTTCCTTTTTTTCAGCTCTCGTAGGCGTGTCTTCCAGGGATTCCATTAGAAACAGCGTTCTCATCTCTTGCCAGCACCCACGAACATAAAAAAAAAAGAGCATCGGCTCACCTCCTCCGCCGCCGACCGACCGCCAGACTTGGTCGACATGGCCGACGATGATCCCCGTGCTTCTTCCCTGTGGGAGGCTTCAACCAGCACGTCCATCAATCGGAGGAAGATTGATTCATCATCTCTAGTTTCCGAGGGTACGTGCAATTGGTGTTCCCGATTTTTCTGTTCGGCTACCACAACCGTGTGTATGTTTCCGCTGATCTCTCGATCCATTCCTTTCCAGTATTGTCATCGTCGGAGAAGAAAATAGGATGAGGATGATTGATCGGCCAAGTCTACTAGTACTAGGTAAGGTGTCGTTCCAGTCAAATTGATGCATTCATCTTTTGTTACTTTTCTTCCAGGCTGCATTTGTTAGTCAGATCGAGCACCCAAGGAGTCGAGATCTTGTTAACTTACTAATAATTTCTATATACCTGCAGCGTTATGGCCTATGGTGCAGGGCAAAGACGACAAGGACGACATGCGGCGGCGACGTGGCCATGGTGAAGCTACTTCGTCCGGCTACTCCATGGCCGGCGTGTCTGCTGTCCTCTTAATCTGTCACACGTACGTCCCGATGCATGCATGGTGTCAGGCCGAAGAGCACACAAATCTACATCTAGGCCCTGGCCACTAGCAACCGCTGATGCACTTAGCCTCTTACCCAATGTATTCATATTGTACGCATATAATAAAGTGGCTAGTACGTCGACGTAGAAATAGTTAGGAGCTTGCTTTGCACTCACACAATCGAGTCATGATTGTTACTGATGATCAAAATTTTATGTATTTTTTATGCCTGATGGGTTTACTACTTCTTCTTCGGTTGTATATAAAGCTTCCAAAAAAAATTAGTATATAATCCTCCAGAATAAATCAGTATATAGTCCTCCTAAAAAATGAGTATATACACTTTGTAACGTAGCATATACCCCATCAAAAATATAGTATAACGCTGTAGAAATAAGACATACTCCTTTTGTAGTCGCATATACCCAATCACAAAAATACACTGAAATAATTAGTAATACATACTCCTTTTCTATTTTGGAAATGAACGTCCATTTCCCTCTTCAGCAAGTGCTTTATTTTTCTATGGGTAGCCTTGTGTTTTTGCTGCCATACGACGACATTACAAAATGTATTACACCCATTATTCATCTAGTTTTTAAAATACTCTTTTATGCATACTTTGAATTTATCACTCATTTCGGCGACCAGCCCGCTCTCTCATTGCAGCTACTCAACTCTCACATAAAGCCAGTATATCTCACGTAAAAAAAAGCAGTATCGACTCCCTTACGGAAAAAGAAGTATATACTCCCCTACCAAAAAAGGTAGTATATGCTCCATTACCAAGAAGGCAGTATATATATACTCATACACAAAAGGTGGTATATATTGTCTTCCCAAAGAAGTAGTATATATCTTTTTCCTTGCGTTAAAGAAGTAGTATAACCAGAACAGATAGTTCATACTTGTGTGCAGAAAAAAGTAGTATATATATGAAGAGTGAGTACGGTAGATATATATCGGTCCTTACAAAGAAAATCAACCACCGTTATTGTTTACTTGCACCGAACGAACCTTATCTGTATGCTAGGATCCTTGAATCTCTCAATCTGTTGATGCACATGCATGCATGCATGCATCAGCCGGTGGAACAATTAGCGACTAGATCTAATAACTGCCACCCTCTTTAGTCCACGGGAGTACATACTCCTGGGAGTATAAAAGAATATATATATATATATATATATATATATATATATATATATATATATATATATATATATATATATAAGGAAAATCCATCCTACCACCTGGGGTAGTTACCCCACATGTCTCATATACTATCACGTGGTAGTATATATACTACTTTATTATTTTAAGTATATTCATATACTATATATAAGATACTTTAAAGTGAGTTACATGAAAAATTGCAAGTTGACCCATGGTTTTTATTATATTTGTGAAATACGAACATATTTGTATGTAAAAGAGAGCATACTCAAAATATGATACATACTACCAAAAAAATAGTACAAATACTACCTAAACATTCTTATATACTACATACTACGCCAGACATACTCCGATTTGATAGATACTACATACAACATACAAAACTCAAGTGGTGGTAACTACCACTGGTGGTAGATAAAATTTGTCCTATATATAAAATTGGGGAAGATAGATCACAAATCTTGGGCCCCTCGTTTTCGGGGACCCAGGGCGGCTGCCCCCTCTGCCCACCCCTCGGGCCGGGCCTGCATGTCATATATAGCCACCACTTGTGGCCACTCATCTACTACCACTGTAAAAGAGAGAGAGGGCGGAGAACCAGATCATCCTATCCATCGAAATCTGTAATCTAATGGTCTACATCACTTCAGCATACTAAACGCGTTGCGAACCAACCTGTGGTTGAGATGGTTAGGTGGACAGTGAGATTTCAACCCACCAGGTTCAAACCCCGTGCTCGTGATTATTCCCGGATTTATTTCGTGATTTCGGCGATGCGCATTCATGGGAGAGACGTTCCGCCGACGACGAGGTGCTCTGACGGGACTTCAGAAATTTCAAGATGATATGCCGCTCGGTCTTTCGGAGGTGCTCATAGGGATAGGGTGTGCGGTGTGCGCTCATAGGGTGTGTATGCGCGCCAGATACGAAATACGCCAGTTCTGACCTGATGTTAAAAAAAAAGCATACTAAACGCGTTTTACGCTTTAATTACCCACCAATGCCATTACTTAATTAACACAACAAGCCACGGGATTAGGCCAAATTCTCGATCACCTAAACCGCCACGCACGCACGCGGAACCGGCCAGGACGTTTCGCCCTCCAGTCCTCCTCCGAACGTATGCCAGTACGGGAGGCTGCTCGCGTGTCGATCTGCCATCGCCCGCCGCCCGCCCGTTGATCCTCCGCCGCTCGCTGCACGTTGCGCGTTGCCCGCCCGCCGATCCTCTCCTCCGCCGCCCGCCCGTTGATCCTCCTTTGCCGCACGCTGCACGCGTCTTGCTGCCCGCCCGCCGATCATCTCCCCCGCCGCACGCCGCCGTGCTCGGCCTGCTCCCTGCGTCTCATCGTCGAAGTGGGATATGCCGCGCCCCATGGCCGGTGCACTGCTCTCGGGGACGCAGGACGGCAGGAGTTACCAATCCGCCGTCGATGGCATCACTTCTGAATCGTAAGTCTGCACCCTTTCCCGAGTTTTTTTTCACCAACAAAAACTGAACAGAGAGAGGAGAACCAACATTTGAGGTGAAGCCGACAGGCAGCGGCTTCGCTAGTAAGTTCCGCTACATCCTGAACCCTTCTTTCTCTCCTCCCTTTTCCTATGTTCAACGCATGTACATGTTCCTGCAGCTACTCCTCTTCTCTTCCTTTCAATGATCAGTTGCCCCTCTTCTCTCTCTCCTTGATTCACATTGTATATCTACTACGTACGGTCCGACTGTTTTCTTATACATGTTTTGTTGTGTATTCTTTTGTTAGTAAATGCCCCAATCTTTGTTATCTAAGAAGTATGTATTTGGTACTGCCGTGAGTTCATGTGAATCCAACAATCTTGTTATGTTATATAGGCAAATGTATTTGCTACTACTATTAGTTGATGCGATAATCCCCAGCCTTTTATTATCTAAGCAGTCAAAACAAGTTAAGTCTGCACATTTGAACATGCATTTTTTAACTGAACTCGTAGAAGCATCAGATCTAGGATATTTTGAGTCTCTTCATAAACAAATATTACATGACAACAGGTTGATGTTGCTGCTGTACCAATCTAAGTACGTGGTGAAGTGTAAATACTGCAGTAATTGTCCTAATTATTTTAGCTTAAGATAACACTTGGCAACTGACCTCTCTATAGGTTTCTTCTATTTGTTGTTGCAACGATAGAAAACAAAAGAGACGCGGTGCCACATGGAGAACTTGGACCAATTGATAAGATACCAAATCTTGGGCAGACATCTGTTTCATATCAGTGTTTGTCAATATTCCCTGCTCCATATTGTATCTTCTGACAAATCCAGAGCGATCATTTCATATCGTATCAGATTTTGGACAAAAGTTACTTTCTATATCTGAGTGTAGCTGAATTTAATTTAATTGTTGTTTATCCATTTATGTATCTCTAATACTGTTGATGCGGTTCCATTCTTTGAATGGAGCCTATATTTGACGTTTCTATACTGTTGATATTTCAGACTCTAGCTCCTAACCATGTCTAGCATGCAGCCTTCCTCTGTATAATCCCACCTTACAACATAGGTTGATTTCATTGCCCTTTTATGCTCTCTTCTGACATATACATTTATGATTCTATGTTTGCAGGCTGGATTGTTGGGTTCAACCTTCACAAGAGCACCAACAAGTCCTTGGAGAAGTCGGTATGCCTTCTTCTTAGATTTCATTCAATTGTATGCATGTATTGATTTTTTATTTCTATACCGTTGATGTGTGATTGAGAGAAAAATACTAAAACTGGCCGAAAATAGTGACGGTTCTCCTCCATGTTTCTAAGCTAATACATGTGATCTGCATTTATTTGTTTGTAGCGCCAGGCTAATTTGACGATGAGGTAATTGAGTTCGAATGTATTGTTTATGGCACAAAGCTCACACTGCAAATAACATAGTATCAGAAATGCTCTATCAGTTAATATTTTTCCTTGTCATTATATGAAATTAATTTTGGTTGGGGTCTCTATAATCAGTTGATCTTGTGATGCACATTGTCTATGTTTCATGAGTTCTCAGGCTGTCTCTATCGAGATGCTTACCATTTATATTTCACTTTTTAGTCTTCTATAATTAAAGAATGAGAGGGAATTCGATTCTTTCACTAAAAACAATCATGCTTATATTTTTCATATTTTCAAGTGCCCATATGTTGCATCACAGTGTTAGCTTACTCATCGCTTCACTTGACTAAGATACATAAGATGAGAAGAGAACATGGCATCATGTAGACGGTGTGTTAAATTTTCATGATTAATCCCATCACGTTGTCATGTTATGGATAGTTTTAACTCTAAAGTACACAAATGGGTTAGATCTTTTAGTAATTAATTGACACACACATGCCTGCAAACAAGCTTGCAAGTTGTTTTATCTCTTATACTTTACTATACATCACTGTTTTGTATAGTTGGTTTACTTTTATGTTTGTGGACTTAAATGGGGAAAAGTAACCACACACAATTTGGAAGATTCAATGGGATGGAAAGATATAGAACATGCTTTATTTGGTTTCCTGTTTATGTTAAGACATATGGCCTTGATGCTACAAGGATTATAATGGTTTCTTACTAACTGGTCCAATGAAGCCTTGTTGGGTGCTGGTATTTACTTTCAGATGAAATTGAAACAACTATTTTTCATCATTATTGTTGATTTAATAGCAGTGTGACAATGAAAAGTAATGTAGAAAACACATCAAAATTGTAAAAAAACTTTTTCGCAGGTACATGTGAGCAAATTGCCACTATATAATTTTGCTGGCTAAACCTGCAATGGTATCATTGGTAGCAACCACAAAAGGAATTTGCTACCGGCTGCTGCTCTAAACATCTAAAGATGTAGTGATGTGGAGGAAGCTGAAGCCTGGTGTTATATACAAGATCAATTTATATCCTACATCTGCATGGAATGGCCCATCTCCCTTGGTTGCATGATGGTGTCGCTTTTTGCTTGACAGATTCATGCTGCTGTATGGCTATCACAGAGTTGTGTTAGATATGTGATGAAACGGTACTGCACAAGATGTCGATTTTGATAACAGAAGCTAAGCAAGCCAATTCATCATCATCATCATCATCATCATCATCATCATCATCATATGGTTGCATGTGTATATCTTGGAGACTCAACCCTTCTCTGAACATATCATCAGTTAGTGCCCTCCCTGTGAACATCTCCAGGCTCCAGCAGAGTGATCCCAAAGCTATAAGCATCACCGGTAGTTGATACATAAAGGGTGCAAAATCAAGGCAGTTTAGTTTATTAATAATAAATCATATTCTCTGTTGGAAAATGTATATACTGTTGTGCTTCTGTGTAGAAGCAGTTGATTCAGTCCAACCATGATGAGGTACATATCCCCTATTCTTTAGCCATCAACTAAACTTGAGGGATTTAGTTAGCCATGACTGACTAGCACAATTTGTGCACTCATGTACACAGTATATATGTACTTGCCTGGATTAATTTGATGGTAGGCCAGCAGCCTGGAAGCAATGATGCGCCGGTGATCTCGCCGCCGTCCATGCATATCACAGATCCAAGGGTGCCTCACCACACCTGGTCATGCCGCAGATGAAAAATCCGTACTTTTGCTACCTGAAATTTTGCAACTATGTATCCCGTATGTGTTGGCTCTGCATCTGAAACTTTGATTAATTTACATTTTGACTTTGTTAATTTATATCACCATCCAAAATTCTGGTTACAGAAGACATTTTGAGTTTGCAGATTTGAGGTGGGAAAACCAAAATGCTTTTTGTAGAGTCGGATGGATGTTTCAGGATATCTAACCGCTGCTTTGCATCACTATGTGATTGAGAAGTGGGGACGACCTGACGAAGGATGGATCATAGATAAGTTATGCTGAGCAATCCATACAATTGTTTTTCTGTCCATCTGTACAATGCAGTGCAGATGTAAAAACATTTGGACTGAGTTTCTTATTATTGGCACCATTTGTCCAGCAACGGTCCAACTTATTTTTTAATAACAGAGTCATGAGTTCGATTAGTTCCATGCCCTTGATTTTCTCATGCACCACTAAATTCTAAGCAAATCTTATACGTCCCTCATTTTTTAAAATGGTGTTAATAATGAAGATAGAAATCATCATAATGATAAGGCCACAAATGAAGTTAAGCTTTCAATTTTGAAATTGAATTATGTACTCTCCGATTCAAATTATGCCTTCATACCGCTTAAGGTTCCTGGCCTCACAAGATCGCTGTAGCGGGCCGCCCCAACAACCTCGGTAGGAAAAATACTTGCGCGATGCGGATTCGAACCAACGTGCTTCACGACACGGGTGAAAGAAACGTGCAGTAATCACTGCACCAGGACCGTTTACACGTCGATGATTAAAAAACAAACCTATTTAATACTTCTTCTAGTACAACATTAGCATAAATTCTGTACCATAAAAATCATTTCGGAAAAGGAAACGTAAAAAAGAAAAATAAAATCATAGATTTGTAATAAAAGTTCAATTTTAAAAACGTTCATGGAATTCGAAAAAGTTCATCAAATTTAAAAAAAACATGAATTAGAAAAAAAGTTCATCAAATTCTGAAAAAAGTTCGTTGAATTTGAAAAAAGTTCATCGAATTTGAAAAAAAGTTCATCAACTCTGAATACAGTTCACAAATTTCAAAAAAGTTCATCGATTTCGAAAACAATTCATCAAATTTTAGAAATAGTTCATCGGATTTGAAAAAAGTTCATAGAATTGGAAAAAAAGTTCATCAAATTCGAGAAAGTTTATCAAAATGGAAAAAGTTCATCATATTAAAAAAGTTCATCGAATTGAAAATAAGTTCATGCATTTTGAAAAAGAAAATAAGTTCATATGTTTGAAGGAAACGTTAGCGAATTACAAAATGAAAAAATGGACAGAGAAAAAAGAAAAAAGAAAAAAGAATTGAGAGGAAACAATATGTAAAAGAAGAAACATTTATCTAAACACAACAAGGTGTGGTGGCCCAGTGGTTAGTGCCCCTCAGAGGAAACTTGACGTTGTAGGATCGAATTTATTGTATCTCTTAAGAGTACAATAGGGAATACCGTTTAAGAGTACTACATTTTCTCATCTTCTCTCTATCTCTTTCATCATATTTATTGTATCGGCCTAGGAGTTTGTATATAGCTAGGCTCTTGCGCACACTTCCCTCATTTTTTCTTGTATCTTTTATTCAGATAGGCAAAATTACCATGTAAGCGGGTAGCCTGTTATTGTATTCCTTCCGTCCGAATTTATTAGGCCTCTCAGCAACACTAGCGCGTCTTATCTGTAAGAGTACTACCTTTTCTCATCTTTTCTCTATCTCTTTCTTCATGTTTATTGTATCGGCCTAGAAGTTAGTATATAGCTAGGCTCTTGCGCACACTTCCCTCACTTTTTCTTGTATCTTTTATTCAGATAGGCAAAATTACCAGGTAAGCGGGTAGCCTGTTATTGTATTCCTGCGGTTTGAATTTATTAGGCCTCTCAGCAACACTAGCGCGTCCTATCTTTAAGGCGGAAAAGACTTCTTTCACGATCGCCCGTGCCTCACGCGCTGATAGCCTTCATCCGCTCCTAATCAGCTTCTTAGCTTGATGATTCCCTTTCCAAATTTACAACGCTGACCCACCTACTCCCGTGAAAATTCAAAAAAATTACGCTTCAAAATTTGTTCGGGATTTTTTTAATTTGTTCTCCATTTCAAAATTTGTTCTTAAAATCCAAAAAATGTTCGTGCTTTAAAAAATTGTTCGCGCTTCGAAATTTGTTCTCAAGATTCAAAAAATGTTCGTGCTTTAAAAAATTGTTCACAAATTCCAAACCTTCATGTTTTCAAAAAATGTTTGGGAAATTAAAAATTTGTCTGCGTGCAAAAGTTGTTCGTGTTTCCAAATTTTGTTTTGGAATTTGAAAAATGTTCCTGTTTTTGAAAAATTGTTCCTGTTCAGTTTTTTGGGTAGTTTAAAAATGTTCCCTTTGTAAAATTGTTCTCTTCTCCAAAATTCATTTGCATGTTTAAATGTTTGAGTTTTCAAAAATTGAAAAATGTTCCCTGTATGGTAAATCATTCACGTTTTATTTCCAAAAAAATGTTTCTGCATTCGAATTTTTGAAAAAATCGGATTGGTGTTTGAGTTTCTTAAGGTGCCATCGCCGTTGGATACCTCGGGTCGAGCCAATCTCCCAGGAGGCCGCAGTGGTCGCTGCGCATTTAGGAGATTCATGAATCCAGCTGTTCACCCATCGCCGCCATGGGCGGCTTCAATGTCACGCCTTGCCGCTTATCGATGATGCTTTAACCACGGCTCCACCATAGTTCTCGCTTTTCTTGTTGAACGTCCGACGGAAGTGTTTTGTGTGAGTGCATGGAGAGAAAACAATGTATGCAACAGCTGTAGAGCTATGCGGGGTAGGGGTCTTTGCCCCCCTCCCAAAAAGTCAAACTACAATACGTACCAAATTTGAACTGGCCAATATGAATACCCTTTCAGAATCGTTATGCCAAAAGAAATTGCGTACTTTGAGAAAGCCTACGTTCGCGATATCATAATCTGCAAATAAGCATCGCAACTGCTTGAACCGTGCGAATGGTAAGCACAAGTCCTTGTTTTCCGCTGAGATGTCATTCATCCGCCAGACTTTACCAAAAGTCACCAAATTATTGTCGGTGGTGTCATATTGGTTGGAGTCCATTCTATGAAGACATCATAGGAACTTTCCTCTATCTCTTGTCTCGTTTCTCTCACATGACTGTTACTTTAGGAGCTAATGTTGAGCCGCTATTGGTTTTCTCCTGCAACTCAATGTATCCAACAACAAAACAAGGTCTACATCCAAGTGCGTAAGAAGTTAAGAACATATTGACGCTTGATGTGACCAACATTTTATGCAATCCTTACCAAGAAAACACATGGATGGGTACAAGAAAGTAAACAAAGCCATAAGTGTAATGGCCATTTCTTGAGATTACTTTACTTAGCCTACACGGTCTTTGCCACAACAAATGATGAATAAATTGACATCAAATATAGTAGCACAAAATAGTCTACTCCGTATTCTAGTCTTCTGTCATCAGAAGCCACCATGGAACATAAACTGGTATAAGTAATCAGAGCAAAGACCCATCTAGACTTGTGTCAGATCTATGTGTGAGGCTGTACTACAAAGTACAGACCACGTTCTATGTACCTATCCAGATGGATATAGTTGAAGTAATATGATTTTACTTTAGTCGTGAAAGGGAGGGGCTAGAGCTCCCTGTCCCTAACATAAGGTGGAGAGGAGGTGTTGAAAATATGTCCTAGAGGTAATAATAAAATACTGTTTCTTCATGTTTGTAATTAAAGTTTATATTTCTGTGTTGTAATTGTAATGATTCTTAAATATGAGATTCCGAGAAAAACTCAGTTGCAAGTGTGGAAACATAAAACGATAGATAAGTCCCTAGTCACGCCTCTAAGACTAGCTCATCTTTTGCGCATTTATCATGTTTTCTTTATCATAGGGCATTGTTAAAGTAATAATGATACCGACAATAATGTGAACACATTATTGGCAGAACGATGGTGGTGTTGGATAGACCCAACTTTGATATACTGTGAGATCCTATCATCATTATGCTATCGATATTATCATAGTAAGTGTTAACATTTACGGCTTTTGGAAGCCTTCCTAAAAAATCTCCCGACCCTCGTCTCCTCCTTGAGGCGACACGGGGGGAACCCTAGAGCTCCGCCGCCGGCCGCCCCCCGTCCCTTCCCTCCTCCTCGCCGTCGCCGAGGGCCGCTACCGGGAAAAGCCTGGCGGCGCCGGTGGCGGTGGGGTCTCTCCTCGGTGCGGCCCCCCTCCTCCTAACCATGGCGTGGCGCTGATGATGACCCACAAGTGTAGGGGATCTATCTTAGTCCTTTCGTTAAGTAAGAGTGTCAAACCCAACGAGTAGCGTATGAAATGACAAGCGGTTTTCAAGAAGGTATTCTCTGCAAGTTGAAATTATCGCAAATGTATAGTTTTGTGATAAGGTAATTCAGAACGGGTAACAAGTAACAAAAAGTAAATAAGGTGCAGCAAGGTGGCCTAATCCTTTTTGTAGCAAAGGACAAGCCTGGACAAATTCTTATATGAAGAAAAGCGCCTCCGAGGACACATGGGAATTATCGTCAAGCTTAGTTTTCATCATGCTCATATGATTCACGTTCGTTACATTTTGATAATTTGATATGTGGGTGGACCGGTGCTTGCAACTGACCTTTCTTGGCAAGCATCCCACTTATGATTAACCCCTATTGCAAGCATCCGCAACTACAAAAGAAGTATTAAGGTAAACCTAACCATAGCATGAAACGAGTGAGTCCAAAGATAGCGATACACCAATTGATAAGATACCAAATCTTGGGCAGACATCTGTTTCATATCAGTGTTTGTCAATATTCCCTGCTCCATATTGTATCTTCTCGACAAATCCAGAGTTTATCATTTCATATCGTATCAGATTTTGGACAAAAGTTACTTTCTATATCTGAGTGTAGCTAAATTTAATTTAATTGTTGTTTATCCATTTATGTATCTCTAATACTGTTGATGCGGTTCCATTCTTTGAATGGAGCCTATATTTGACGTTTCTATACTGTTGATATTTCAGACTCTAGCTCCTAACCATGTCTAGCATGCAGCCTTCCTCTGTATAATCCCACCTTACAACATAGGTTGATTTCATTGCCCTTTTATGCTCTCTTCTGACATATACATTTATGATTCTATGTTTGCAGGCTGGATTGTTGGGTTCAACCTTCACAAGAGCACCAACAAGTCCTTGGAGAAGTCGGTATGCCTTCTTCTTAGATTTCATTCAATTGTATGCATGTATTGATTTTTTATTTCTATACCGTTGATGTGTGATTGAGAGAAAAATACTAAAACTGGCCGAAAATAGTGACGGTTCTCCTCCATGTTTCTAAGCTAATACATGTGATCTGCATTTATTTGTTTGTAGCGCCAAAGCTAATTTGACGATGAGGTAATTGAGTTCGAATGTATTGTTTATGGCACAAAGCTCACACTGCAAATAACATAGTATCGTAAATGCTCTATCAGTTAATATTTTTCCTTGTCATTATATGAAATTAATTTTGGTTGGGGTCTCTATAATCAGTTGATCTTGTGATGCACATTGTCTATGTTTCATGAGTTCTCAGGCTGTCTCTATCGAGATGCTTACCATTTATATTTCACTCTTTTAGTCTTCTATAATTAAAGAATGAGAGGGAATTCGATTCTTTCACTAAAAACAATCATGCTTATATTTTTCATATTTTCAAGTGCCCATATGTTGCATCACAGTGTTAGCTTACTCATCGTCTACTTGACTAAGATACATAAGATGAGAAGAGAACATGGCATCATGTAGACGGTGTGTTAAATTTTCATGATTAATCCCATCACGTTGTCATGTTATGGATAGTTTTAACTCTAAAGTACACAAATGGGTTAGATCTTTTAGTAATTAATTGACACACACGTGCCTGCAAACAAGCTTGCAAGTTGTTTTATCTCTTATACTTTACTATACATCACTGTTTTGTATAATTGGTTTACTTTATGTTTGTGGACTTAAATGGGGAAAGTAACCACACACAATTTGGAAGATTCAATGGGATGGAAAGATATAGAACATGCTTTATTTGGTTTCCCTGTTTATGTTAAGACATATGGCCTTGATGCTACAAGGATTATAATGGTTTCTTACTAACTGGTCCAATGAAGCCTTGTTGGGTGCTGGTATTTACTTTCAGATGAAATTGAAACAACTATTTTTCATCATTATTATCGTATTTAAATAGCAGTGTGACAATGAAAAGTAATGTAGAAAACACATCAAAATTGTAAAAAACTTTTTCGCAGGTACATGTGAGCAAATTGCCACTATATAATTTTGCTGGCTAAACTCGGTAATGGTATCATTGGTAGCAACCACAAAAGGAATTTGCTACCGGTTGCTGCTCTAAACATCTAAAGATGTAGTGATGTGGAGGAAGCTCAAGCCTGGTGTTATATACAAGATCAATTTATATCCTACATCTGCATGGAATGGCCCATCTCCCTTGGTTGCATGATGGTGTCGCTTTTGCTTGACAGATTCATGCTGCTGTATGGCTATCACAGAGTTGTGTTAGATATGTGATGAAACGGTACTGCACAAGATGTCGATTTTGATAATGTAAGCTAAGCAAGCCAATTCATCATCATCATCATCATCATCATCATCATCATATGGTTGCATGTGTATATCTTGGAGACTCAACCCTTCTCTGAACATATCATCAGTTAGTGCCCTCCTGTGAACATCTCCAGGGCTCCAAGCAGAGTGATCCCAAAGCTATAAGCATCACCGTAGTTGATACATAAAGGGTGCAAAATCAAGGCAGTTTAGTTTATTAATAATAAATCATATTCTCTGTTGGAAAATGTATATACTGTTGTGCTTCTGTGTAGAAGCAGTTGATTCAGTCCAACCATGATGTGGTACATATCCCTATTCTTTAGCCATCAACTAAACTTGAGGGATTTAGTTAGCCATGACTGACTAGCACAATTTGTGCACTCATGTACACAGTATATATGTACTTGCCTGGATTAATTTGATGGTAGGCCAGCAGCCCGGGAAGCAATGATGCGCCGGTGATCTCGCCGCCGTCCATGCATATCGCGCATCCAAGGGTGCCTCACCGTCACCTGGTCATGCCGCAGATGAAAAAATCCGGTACTTTGCTACCTGAAATTTTGCAACTATGTATCCCGTATGTGTTGGCTCTGCATCTGAAACTTTGATTAATTTACATTTTGACTTTGTTAATTTATATCACCATCCAAAATTCTGGTTACAGAAGACATTTTGAGTTTGCAGATTTGAGGTGGGAAAAGCAAAATGCTTTTTGTAGAGTCGGATGGATGTTTCAGGATATCTAACCGCTGCTTTGCATCACTATGTGATTGAGAAGTGGGACGACCTGACGAAGGATGGATCATAGATAAGTTATGCTGAGCAATCCATACAATTGCCTTTTCTGTCCATCTGTACAATGCAGTGCAGATGTAAAAACATTTGGACTGAGTTTCTTATTATTGGCACCATTTGTCCAGCAACGGTCCAACTTATTTTTTAATAACAGAGTCATGAGTTCGATTAGTTCCATGCCCTTGATTTTCTCATGCACCACTAAATTCTAAGCAAATCTTATACGTCCTCATTTTTTAAAATGGTGTTAATAATGAAGATAGAAATCATCATAATGATAAGGCCACAAATGAAGTTAAGCTTTCAATTTTTGAAATTGAATTATGTACTCTCCGATTCAAATTATGCCTTCTGCGCCGCTTAAGGTTCCCATGCCATACAAGATCGCGTAGCGGGCCGCCCAACAACCTCGGTAGGAAAAATACTTGGCGCTGATGCGGGATTCGAACCAACGTGCCTACGTACACGGGTGAAAGAAACGGTGCAGTAATCACTGCACCAGGACCGTTTACACGTCGATGATTAAAAAACAAACCTATTTAATACTTCTTCTAGTACAACATTAGCATAAATTCTGTACCATAAAAATCATTTCGGAAAAGGAAAACGAAAAAGAAAATAAAATCATAGATTTGTAATAAAAGTTCAATTTTAAAACGCTTCATGGAATTCGAAAAAGTTCATCAAATTTAAAAAACATGAATTAGAAAAAGTTCATCAAATTCTGGAAAAAGTTCGTTGAATTTGAAAAAAGTTCATCGAATTTGAAAAAAAGTTCATCAACTCTGAATATAGTTCACAAATTTCAAAAAAGTTCATCGATTTCGAAAAAAATTCATCAAATTTTAGAAATAGTTCATCGGATTTGAAAAAAGTTCATAGAATTGGAAAAAAAGTTCATCAAATTCGAGAAAGTTTATCAAAATGGAAAAAGTTCATCATATTAAAAAAAGTTCATCGAATTGAAAATAAGTTCATGCATTTTGAAAAAGAAAATAAGTTCATATGTTTGAAGGAAACGTCATGAATTACAAAAAGAAAAAGGGACAGAGAAAAGAAAAAAAAAGAAAAAGAATTGAGAGGAAACAATATGTAAAAGAAGAAACATTTATCTAAACACAACAAGGTGTGGTGGCCCAGTGGTTAGTGCCCCTCAGAGGAAACTTGACGTTGTAGGATCGAATTTATTGTATCTCTTAAGAGTACAATAGGGAATACCGTTTAAGAGTACTACATTTTCTCATCTTCTCTCTATCTCTTTCATCATATTTATTGTATCGGCCTAGGAGTTTGTATATAGCTAGGCTCTTGCGCACACTTCCCTCATTTTTTCTTGTATCTTTATTCAGATAGGCAAAATTACCATGTAAGTGGGTAGCCTGTTATTGTAGTCCTTCCGTCTCAATTTATTAGGGCCTCTCTGCAACACTAGCTGGCCTTATCTGTAAGAGTACTACCTTTTCTCATCTTTTCTCTATCTCTTTCTTCATGTTTATTGTATCGCCTAGAAGTTCAGATATAGCTAGGCTCTTGCGACACTTCCCTCACTTTTTCTTGTATCTTTTATTCAGATAGGCAAAATTACCAGGTAAGCGGGTAGCCTGTTATTGTATTCCTTCGTTTGAATTTATTAGGCCTCTCAGCAACACTAGCGCGTCCTATCTTTAAGGCGGAAAAGACTCTTTCACGATCGCCCGTGCCTACGCGCGATAGCCTTCATCCGTTCCTAATCAGCTTCTTACCTTGATGATTCCCTTTCCAAATTAACAACGCTGAACCACCTACTCCCGTGAAAATTCAAAAAAATTACGCTTCAAAATTTGTTCAGGATTTTTTTAATTTGTTCTCCATTTCAAAATTTGTTCTTAAAATCCAAAAATGTTCGTGCTTTAAAAATTGTTCCGCTTCAAATTTGTTCTCAAGATTCAAAAATGTTCGTGCTTTAAAAAATTGTTCACAAATTCCAAACCTTCATGTTTTCAAAAAATGTTTGGGAAATTAAAATTTGTTCATGTGCAAAAAGTTGTTCGTGTTTCCAAATTTTGTTTTGGAATTTGAAAAATGTTCCTGTTTTTGAAAAATTGTTCCTGTTCAGTTTTTTGGGTAGTTTAAAAAATATTCCCTTTGTAAAAATTGTTCTCTTCTCCAAAATTCATTTGCATGTTTAAATGTTTGAGTTTTCAAAAAAATTGAAAAATGTTCCCGTATGGTAAATCATTCACGTTTTATTTCCAAAAAAATGTTTCTGCATTCGAATTTTTGAAAAATCGGATTGGTGTTTGAGTTTCTTAAGGTGCCATCGCTGTTGGATACCTCGGTCGAGCCAATCTCCCAGAGGCCGCGGTGGTCGCCATGCACGAGGAGATTCATGAATCCAGCTGTCCAGCCATCGCCGCCATGGGCGGCTTCAATGTCACGCTTGCCGCTTATCGATGATGCTCGTAAGCACGGCTCCACCATAGTTCTGCTTTTCTTGTTGAACGTCCGACGGAAGTGTTTTGTGTGAGTGCATGGAGAGAAAACAATGTATGCAACAGCTGTAGAGCTATGTGCGGGGTAGGGGGTCTTTTGCCCCCCCCCTCCCAAAAGTCAAACCACAATACGCACTCAAATTTGAACTGGCCAATATGAATACCCTTCGTAATCGTTATGCCAAAAGAAATTATGACTTTGAGAAAGCCTCACGCTCATGATATCATAATCTGCAAATAAGCATCGCAGAACTGCTTGAACCGTATGTAATGGTAAGCACAAGTCCTTGTTTTCCGCTGAGATGTCATTCATCTGCCAGACTTTACCAAAAGTCACCAAATTATTGCTCTGTGGTGTCATATTGGTTGGAGTCCATTCTATGAAGACATCATAGGAACTTTCCTCTATCTCTTGTCTCGTTTCTCTCACATGACTGTTACTTTAGGAGCTAATGTTGAGCCGCTATTGGTTTTCTCCTTGCAACTCAATGTATCCAACAACAAAACAAGGTCTACATCCAAGTGCAGAAGAAGTTAAGAACATATTGACGCTTGATGTGACCAACATTTTATGCAATCCTTACCAAGAAAACACATGGATGGGTACAAGAAAGTAAACAAAGCCATAAGTGTAATGACCATTTCTTGAGATTACTTTACTTAGCCTACACGGTCTTTGCCACAACAAATGATGAATAAATTGACATCAAATATAGTAGCACAAAATAGTCTACTCCGTATTCTAGTCTTCTGTCATCGAAGCCACCATGGAACATAAACTGGTATAAGTAATCAGAGCAAAGACCCATCTAGACTTGTGTCGATCTATGTGTGAGGCTGTACTACAAAAGTACAGACCACGTTCTATGTACCTATCCAGATGGATATAGTTGAAGTAATATGATTTTACTTTAGTCGTGAAAGGGAGGGGCTAGAGCTCCCTGTCCCTAACATAAGGTGGAGAGGAGGTGTTGAAAATATGTCCTAGAGGTAATAATAAAATACTGTTTCTTCATGTTTGTAATTAAAGTTTATATTTCTGTGTTGTAATTGTAATGATTCTTAAATATGAGATTCCGAGAAAAACTCAGTTGCAAGTGTGGAAACATAAAACGATAGATAAGTCCCTAGTCACGCCTCTAAGACTAGCTCATCTTTTGCAGACGATCATGTTTTCTTTATCATAGGGCATTGTTAAAGTAATAATGATACCGACAATAATGTGAACACATTATTGGCAGAACGATGGTGGTGTTGGATAGACCCAACTTTGATATACTGTGAGATCCTATCATTATTATGCTATCGATATTATCATAGTAAGTGTTAACATTTACGGCTTTTGGAAGCCTTCCTAAAAATCTCCCGACCCCTCAAGCTGTCCTCCTTGAGGCGACACGGGGAACCTAGAGCTCGGCCGCCGCCTCGCCCCTTCCCTCCTCCTCGCCGTCGCCGAGGGCCGCTACCGGGAAAAGCCCTGGCGGCGCCGGTGGCGGTGGGGTCTCTCCTCGGTGCGGCCCCCCTCCTCCTAACCATGGCGTGGCGCTTGATGATGACCCACAAGTGTAGGGGATCTATCTTAGTCCTTTCGTTAAGTAAGAGTGTCAAACCCAACGAGGAGCAGAAGGAAATGACAAGCGGTTTTCAGTAAGGTATTCTCTGCAAGCACTGAAATTATCGCAAACAGATAGTTTTGTGATAAGGTAATTCGTAACGGGTAACAAGTAACAAAAGTAAATAAGGTGCAGCAAGGTGGCCCAATCCTTTTTGTAGCAAAGGACAAGCCTGGACAAATTCTTATATGAAGAAAAGCGCTCCCGAGGACACATGGGAATTATCGTCAAGCTTAGTTTTCATCATGCTCATATGATTCACGCTCGTTACTTTGATAATTTGATATGTGGGTGGACCGGTGCTTGGGTACTGCCCTTTCTTGGCAAGCATCCCACTTATGATTAACCCCTATTGCAAGCATCCGCAACTACAAAAGAAGTATTAAGGTAAACCTAACCATAGCATGAAACGAGTGAGTCCAAAGATAGCGTATACACCAATTGATAAGATACCAAATCTTGGGCAGACATCTGTTTCATATCAGTGTTTGTCAATATTCCCTGCTCCATATTGTATCTTCTGACAAATCCAGAGCGATCATTTCATATCGTATCAGATTTTGGACAAAAGTTACTTTCTATATCTGAGTGTAGCTGAATTTAATTTAATTGTTGTTTATCCATTTATGTATCTCTAATACTGTTGATGCGGTTCCATTCTTTGAATGGAGCCTATATTTGACGTTTCTATACTGTTGATATTTCAGACTCTCGCTCCTAACCATGTTCAGCATGCAGCCTTCCTCTGTATAATCCCACCTTACAACATAGGTTGATTTCATTGCCCTTTTATGCTCTCTTCTGACATATACATTTATGATTCTATGTTTGCAGGCTGGATTGTTGGGTTCAACCTTCACAAGAGCACCAACAAGTCCTTGGAGAAGTCGGTGGCGCCTTCTTCTTAGATTTCATTCAATTGTATGCATGTATTGATTTTTTATTTCTATACCGTTGATGTGTGATTGAGAGAAAAATACTAAAACTGGCCGAAAATAGTGACGGTTCTCCTCCATGTTTCTAAGCTAATACATGTGATCTGCATTTATTTGTTTGTAGCGCCAAAGTTAATTTGACGATGAGGTAATTGAGTTCGAATGTATTGTTTATGGCACAAAGCTCACACTGCAAATAACATAGTATCGTAAATGCTCTATCAGCTAATATTTTTCCTTGTCATTATATGAAATTAATTTCGTTGGGGTCTCTATAATCAGTTGATCTTGTGATGCACATTGTCTATGTTTCATGAGTTCTCAGTGCTGTCTCTATCGAGATGCTTACCATTTATATTTCACTCTTTTAGTCTTCTATAATTAAAGAATGAGAGGGAATTCGATTCTTTCACTAAAAACAATCATGCTTATATTTTTCATATTTTCAAGTGCCCATATGTTGCATCACAGTGTTAGCTTACTCATCGCTCACTTGACTAAGATACATAAGATGAGAAGAGAACATGGCATCATGTAGACGGTGTGTTAAATTTTCATGATTAATCCCATCACGTTGTCATGTTATGGATAGTTTTAACTCTAAAGTACACAAATGGGTTAGATCTTTTAGTAATTAATTGACACACACATGCCTGCAAACAAGCTTGCAAGTTGTTTTATCTCTTATACTTTACTATACATCACTGTTTTGTATAGTTGGTTTACTTTTTATGTTTGTGGACTTAAATGGGGAAAGTAACCACACACAATTTGGAAGATTCAATGGGATGGAAAGATATAGAACATGCTTTATTTGGTTTCCCTGTTTATGTTAAGACATATGGCCTTGATGCTACAAGGATTATACGGGTTTCTTACTAACTGGTCCAATGAAGCCTTGTTGGGTGCTGGTATTTACTTTCAGATGAAATTGAAACAACTATTTTTCATCATTATTGTTGACGCAATAGCAGTGTGACAATGAAAAGTAATGTAGAAAACACATCAAAATTGTAAAAAAACTTTTTCGCAGGTACATGTGAGCAAATTGCCACTATATAATTTTGCTTTGGCTAAACCTGCAATGGTATCATTGGTAGCAACCACAAAAGGAATTTGCTACCGTTGTTGCTCTAAACATCTAAAGATGTAGTGATGTGGAGGAAGTCAAGCCTGGTGTTATATACAAGATCAATTTATATCCTACATCTGCATGGAATGGCCCATCTCCCTTGGTTGCATGATGGTGTCGCTTTTTGCTTGATGATTCATGTCTTTGTATGGCTATCACAGAGTTGTGTTAGATATGTGATGAAACGGTACTGCACAAGATGTCGATTTTGATAATGAAGCTAAGCAAGCCAATTCATCATCATCATCATCATCATCATCATCATATGGTTGCATGTGTATATCTTGGAGACTCAACCTTCTCTGAACATATCATCAGTTAGTGCCCTCCCCGTGAACATCTCCAGTGCTCCAGCAGAGTGATCCCAAAGCTATAAGCATCACCGTAGTTGATACATAAAGGGTGCAAAATCAAGGCAGTTTAGTTTATTAATAATAAATCATATTCTCTGTTGGAAAATGTATATACTGTTGTGCTTCTGTGTAGAAGCAGTTGATTCAGTCCAACCATGATGAGGTACATATCCCTATTCTTTAGCCATCAACTAAACTTGAGGGATTTAGTTAGCCATGACTGACTATTAGCACAATTTGTGCACTCATGTACACAGTATATATGTACTTGCCTGGATTAATTTGATGGTAGGCCAGCAGCCCGGGAAGCAATGATGCGCCGGTGATCTCGCCGCCGTCCATGCATATCGCGCATCCAAGGGTGCCTCACCGTCACCTGGTCATGCCGCAGATGAAAAAATCCGGTACTTTGCTACCTGAAATTTTGCAACTATGTATCCCGTATGTGTTGGCTCTGCATCTGAAACTTTGATTAATTTACATTTTGACTTTGTTAATTTATATCACCATCCAAAATTCTGGTTACAGAAGACATTTTGAGTTTGCAGATTTGAGGTGGGAAAACCAAAATGCTTTTTGTAGAGTCGGATGGATGTTTCAGGATATCTAACTGCTGCTTTGCATCACTATGTGATTGAGAAGTGGGGACGACCTGATCAAGGATGGATCATAGATAAGTTATGCTGAGCAATCCATACAATTGCCTTTTCTGTCCATCTGTACAATGCAGTGCAGATGTAAAAACATTTGGACTGAGTTTCTTATTATTGGCACCATTTGTCCAGCAACGGTCCAACTTATTTTTTAATAACAGAGTCATGAGTTCGATTAGTTCCATGCCCTTGATTTTCTCATGCACCACTAAATTCTAAGCAAATCTTATACGTCCTCATTTTTTAAAATGGTGTTAATAATGAAGATAGAAATCATCATAATGATAAGGCCACAAATGAAGTTAAGCTTTCAATTTTTGAAATTGAATTATGTACTCTCCATTCAAATTATGCCTTCTGCGCCCGCTTAAGGTTCCCACAGGCGCCATACAAGGCGCCAGCGTGGGCCGGCCCAACAACCTCGGTAGGAAAAATACTTGCGCTGATGCGGATTCGAACCAACGTGCCTACGCACACGGGCAGGAAAGAAACGGTGCAGTAATCACTGCACCAGGACCGTTTACACGTCGATGATTAAAAAACAAACCTATTTAATACTTCTTCTAGTACAACATTAGCATAAATTCTGTACCATAAAAATCATTTCGGAAAAGGAAAACGTAAAAAAGAAAAATAAAATCATAGATTTGTAATAAAAGTTCAATTTTAAAAACGTTCATGGAATTCGAAAAAGTTCATCAAATTTAAAAAAAACATGAATTAGAAAAAAAGTTCATCAAATTCTGAAAAAGTTCGCTGAATTTGAAAAAGTTCATCGAATTTGAAAAAGTTCATCAACTCTGAATACAGTTCACAAATTTCAAAAAAGTTCATCGATTTCAAAACAATTCATCAAATTTTAGAAATAGTTCATCGGATTTGAAAAAGTTCATAGAATTGGAAAAAAGTTCATCAAATTCGAGAAAGTTTATCAAAATGGAAAAAGTTCATCATATTAAAAAAAGTTCATCGAATTGAAAATAAGTTCATGCATTTTGAAAAAGAAAATAAGTTCATATGTTTGAAGGAAACGTCATGAATTACAAAAGAAAAAGGGACAGAGAAAAAAAGAAAAAGAAAAAGAATTGAGAGGAAACAATATGTAAAAGAAGAAACATTTATCTAAACACAACAAGGTGTGGTGGCCCAGTGGTTAGTGCCCTCAGAGGAAACTTGACGTTGTAGGATCGAATTTATTGTATCTCTTAAGAGTACAATAGGGAATACCGCTTAAGAGTACTACATTTTCATCTTCTCTCTATCTCTTTCATCATATTTATTGTATCGGCCTAGGAGTTTGTATATAGCTAGGCTCTTGCCATTAACTTCCCTCATTTTTCTTGTATCTTTTATTCAGATAGGCAAAATTACCATGTAAGCGGGTAGCCTGTTATTGTATTCCTTCCGTCCGAATTTATTAGGCCTCTCAGCAACACTAGCGCGTCTTATCTGTAAGAGTACTACCTTTTCTCATCTTTTCTCTATCTCTTTCTTCATGTTTATTGTATCGGCCTAGAAGTTCGTATATAGCTAGGCTCTTGCGCACACTTCCCTCACTTTTTCTTGTATCTTTTATTCAGATAGGCAAAATTACCAGGTAAGCGGGTAGCCTGTTATTGTATTCCTTCGGTTTGAATTTATTAGGCCTCTCAGCAACACTAGCTGGCCCTATCTTTAAGGCGGAAAAAAGACTTTTCACGATCGCCCGTGCTCACGCCGATAGGCTTCATCCGCTCCTAATCAGCTTCTTAGCTTGATGATTCCCTTTCCAAATTTACAACGCTGACCCACCTACTCCCGTGAAAATTCAAAAATTACGCTCAAAATTTGTTCGATTTTTTAATTTGTTCTCCATTTCAAAATTTGTTCTTAAAATCCAAAAAATGTTCGTGGCTTTAAAAATTGTTCAAGGCTTCAAATTTGTTCTCAAGATTCAAAAATGTTCGTGCTTTTAAAAATTGTTCACAAATTCCAAACCTTCATGTTTTCAAAAATGTTTGGGAAATTAAAATTTGTTCATGCAGCAAAAGTTGTTCGTGTTTCCAAATTTTGTTTTGGAATTTGAAAAATGTTCCTGTTTTTGAAAAATTGTTCCTGTTCAGTTTTTTGGGTAGTTTAAAAAATGTTCCCTTTGTAAAAATTGTTCTCTTCTCCAAAATTCATTTGCATGTTTAAATGTTTGAGTTTTCAAAAAAATTGAAAAATGTTCCCGTATGGTAAATCATTCACGTTTTATTTCCAAAAAAATGTTTCTGCATTCGAATTTTTGAAAAATCGGATTGGTGTTTGAGTTTCTTAAGGTGCCATCGCTGCTGGATACCTCGGTCGAGCCAATCTCCCGTGAGGCCGCGGTGGTCGCCATGCATTTGAGGAGATTCATGAATCCAGCTGTTCAGCCATCGCCGCCATGGGCGGCTTCAATGTCACGCCTTGTCGCTTATCGATGATGCTCAGAACGACGGCTCCACCATAGTTCTGCTTTTCTTGTTGAACGTCCGACGGAAGTGTTTTGTGTGAGTGCATGGAGAGAAAACAATGTATGCAACAGCTGTAGAGCTATGTGCGGGGTAGGGGGTCTTTTGCCCTCCCAAAAAGTCAAACTACAATACGTACTCAAATTTGAACCGCCAATATGAATACCCTTTCGTAATCGTTATGCCAAAAGAAATTATGACTTTGAGAAAGCTTCACGTCATGATATATCATAATCAGCAAATAAGCATCGCGAATCGCTTGAACTGGTATGTAATGGTAAGCACAAGTCCTTGTTTTCCGCTGAGATGTCATTCATCTGCCAGACTTTACCAAAAGTCACCAAATTATTGTCGGTGGTGTCATATTGGTTGGAGTCCATTCTATGAAGACATCATAGGAACTTTCCTCTATCTCTTGTCTGTTTCTCTCTCACATGACCTGCTACTTTAGGAGCTAATGTTGAGCCGTTGGCTGGTTTTCTCCTTGCAACTCAATGTATCCAATAACAAAACAAGGTCTACATCCAAGTGCGAAGAAGTTAAGAACATATTGACGCTTGATGTGACCAACATTTTATGCAATCCTTACCAAGAAAACACATGGATGGGTACAAGAAAGTAAACAAAGCCATAAGTGTAATGACCATTTCTTGAGATTACTTTACTTAGCCTACACGGTCTTTTGCCACAACAAATGATGAATAAATTGACATCAAATATAGTAGCACAAAATAGTTCACTCAGATTCTAGTCTTACGTCACATCGAGAAGCCACCATGGAACATAAACTGGTATAAGTAATCGAGCAAAGACCCATCTAGACTTGTGTCAGATCTATGTGTGAGGCTGTACTACAAAGCACAGACCACGTTCTATGTACCTATCCAGATGGATATAGTTGAAGTAATATGATTTTACTTTAGTCATGAAAGGGAGGGGCTAGAGCTCCCTGTCCCTAACATAAGGTGGAGAGGAGGTGTTGAAAATATGTCCTAGAGGTAATAATAAAATACTGTTTCTTCATGTTTGTAATTAAGGTTTATATTTCTGTGTTGTAATTGTAATGATTCTTAAATATGAGATTCCGAGAAAACTCAGTTGCAAGTGTGGAAACATAAACGATAGATAAGTCCCTAGTCACGCCTCTAAGACTAGCTCATCTTTTGCAGACGATCATGTTTTCTTTTATCATAGGGCATTGTTAAAGTAATAATGATACCGGCTACCAATAATGTGAACACATTATTGGCAGAACGATGGTGGTGTTGGATAGACCCAACTTTGATATACTGTGAGATCCTATCATCATTATGCTATCGATATTATCATAGTAAGTGTTAACATTTACGGCTTTTGGAAGCCTTCCTAAAAAAATCTCCCGACCCCCGCGTCCCTCCTTGAGGCGACACGGGGGGAACCCTAGAGCTCCGCCGCCGGCCGCCCCCCGTCCCTTCCCTCCTCCTCGCCGTCGCCGAGGGCCGCTACCGGGAAAAGCCCTGGCGGCGCCGGTGGCGGTGGGGTCTCTCCTCGGTGCGGCCCCCCTCCTCCTAACCATGGCGTGGCGCTTGATGATGACCCACAAGTGTAGGGGGATCTATCTTAGTCCTTTCATATAAGAGTGTCAAACCCAACGAGGAGCGTATGAAATGACAAGCGGTTTTCAAGAAGGTATTCTCTCATAGTTAATCGAAATTATCGCAAACAGATAGTTTTGTGATAAGGTAATTCGTAACGGGTAACAAGTAACAAAAGTAAATAAGGTGCAGCAAGGTGGCCCAATCCTTTTTGTAGCAAAGGACAAGCCTGGACAAATTCTTATATGAAGAAAAGCGCTCCCGAGGACACATGGGAATTATCGTCAAGCTAGTTTTCATCATGCTCATATGATTCACGTTCGTTACTTTGATAATTTGATATGTGGGTGGACCGGTGCTTGGGTACTGCCCTTTCTTGGCAAGCATCCCACTTATGATTAACCCTCATTGCAAGCATCCGCAATCTACAAAAGAAGTATTAAGGTAAACCTAACCATAGCATGAAACGAGTGAGTCCAAAGATAGCGTGATACACCAATTGATAAGATACCAAATCTTGGGCAGACATCTGTTTCATATCGGTGTTTGTCAATATTCCCTGCTCCATATTGTATCTTCCGACAAATCCAGAGCGATCATTTCATATCGTGATCAGATTTTGGACAAAAGTTACTTTCTATATCTGAGTGTAGCTGAATTTAATTTAATTGTTGTTTATCCATTTATGTATCTCTAATACTGTTGATGCGGTTCCATTCTTTGAATGGAGCCTATATTTGACGTTTCTATACTGTTGATATTTCAGACTCTAGCTCCTAACCATGTCTAGCATGCAGCCTTCCTCTGTATAATCCCACCTTACAACATAGGTTGATTTCATTGCCCTTTTATGCTCTCTTCTCATATATACATTTATGATTCTATGTTTGCAGGCTGGATTGTTGGGTTCAACCTTCACAAGAGCACCAACAAGTCCTTGGAGAAGTCGGTGGCGCCTTTCTTCTTAGATTTCATTCAATTGTATGCATGTATTGATTTTTATTTCTATACCGTTGATGTGTGATTGAGAGAAAATACTAAAACTGGCGAAAATAGTGACGGTTATCCTCCATGTTTCTTAGCTAATACATGTTATCTGCATTTATTTGTTTGTAGCGCCAAAGCTAATTTGACGATGAGGTAATTGAGTTGAATGTATTGTTTATGGCACAAAGCTCACACTGCAAATAACATAGTATCGTAAATGCTCTATCGCTTAATATTTTTCCTTGTCATTATATGAAATTAATTTCGGTTGGGGTCTCTATAATCAGTTGATCTTGTGATGCACATTGTCTATGTTTCATGAGTTCTCAGGCTGTCTCTATCGAGATGCTTACCATTTATATTTCACTCTTTTAGTCTTCTATAATTAAAGAATGAGAGGGAATTCGATTCTTTCACTAAAAACAATCATGCTTATATTTTTCATATTTTCAAGTGCCCATATGTTGCATCACAGTGTTAGCTTACTCATCGTCTACTTGACTAAGATACATAAGATGAGAAGAGAACATGGCATCATGTAGACGGTGTGTTAAATTTTCATGATTAATCCCATCACGTTGTCATGTTGCGGATAGTTTTAACTCTAAAGTACACAAATGGGTTAGATCTTTTAGTAATTAATTGACACACACATGCCTGCAAACAAGCTTGCAAGTTGTTTTATCTCTTATACTTTACTATACATCACTGTTTTGTATAGTTGGTTTACTTTTATGTTTGTGGACTTAAATGGGGAAAGTAACCACACACAATTTGGAAGATTCAATGGGATGGAAAGATATAGAACATGCTTTATTTGGTTTCCTGTTTATGTTAAGACATATGGCCTTGATGCTACAAAGGATTATACGGGTTTCTTACTAACTGGTCCAATGAAGCCTTGTTGGGTGCTGGTATTTACTTTCAGATGAAATTGAAACAACTATTTTTCATCATTATTGTTGACGCAATAGCAGTGTGACAATGAAAAGTAATGTAGAAAACACATCAAAATTGTAAAAAAACTTTTTCGCAGGTACATGTGAGCAAATTGCCACTATATAATTTTGCTGGCTAAACCTGCAATGGTATCATTGGTAGCAACCACAAAAGGAATTTGCTACGGCTGCTGCTCTAAACATCTAAAGATGTAGTGATGTGGAGGAAGCTGAAGCCTGGTGTTATATACAAGATCAATTTATATCCTACATCTGCATGGAATGGCCCATCTCCCTTGGTTGCATGATGGTGTCGCTTTTTGCTTGACAGATTCATGCTGCTGTATGGCTATCACAGAGTTGTGTTAGATATGTGATGAAACGGTACTGCACAAGATGTCGATTTTGATAATGTAAGCTAAGCAAGCCAATTCATCATCATCATCATCATCATCATCATCATATGGTTGCATGTGTATATCTTGGAGACTCAACCCTTCTCTGAACATATCATCAGTTAGTGCCCTCCCTGTGAACATCTCCAGGCTCCAGCAGAGTGATCCCAAAGCTATAAGCATCACCGTAGTTGATACATAAAGGGTGCAAAATCAAGGCAGTTTAGTTTATTAATAATAAATCATATTCTCTGTTGGAAAATGTATATACTGTTGTGCTTCGTGTAGAAGCAGTTGATTCAGTCCAACCATGATGAGGTACATATCCCCTATTCTTTAGCCATCAACTAAACTTGAGGGATTTAGTTAGCCATGACTGACTAGCACAATTTGTGCACTCATTTACACAGTATATATGTACTTGCCTGGATTAATTTGATGGTAGGCCAGCAGCCTGAAGCAATGATGCGCCGGTGATCTCGCCGTCCATGCATATCACAGATCCAAGGGTGCCTCACCGTCACCTGGTCATGCCGCAGATGAAAAAAATCCGTACTTTGCTACCTGAAATTTTGCAACTATGTATCCCGTATGTGTTGGCTCTGCATCTGAAACTTTGATTAATTTACATTTTGACTTTGTTAATTTATATCACCATCCAAAATTCTGGTTCTGTAAGACATTTTGAGTTTGCAGATTTGAGGTGGGGAAAACCAAAATGCTTTTGTAGAGTCGGATGGATGTTTCAGTGATATCTAACCGCTGCTTTTGCATCACTATGTGATTGAGAAGTGGGGATCAATTCGACGAAGGATGGATCATAGATAAGTTATGCTGAGCAATCCATACAATTGCCTTTTCTGTCCATCTGTACAATGCAAGGCAGATGTAAAAACATTTGGACTGAGTTTCTTATTATTGGCACCATTTGTCCAAAGCAACGGTCCAACTTATTTTTAATAACAGAGTCATGAGTTCGATTAGTTCCATGCCCTTGATTTTCTCATGCACCACTAAATTCTAAGCAAATCTTATACGTCCTCATTTTTTAAAATGGTGTTAATAATGAAGATAGAAATCATCATAATGATAAGGCCACAAATGAAGTTAAGCTTTCAATTTTTGAAATTGAATTATGTACTCTCCGATTCAAATTATGCCTTCTGCGCCGCTTAAGGTTCCTGGCCACAAGATCGCCAGCGTAGCGGGCCGGCCCAACAACCTCGGTAGGAAAAATACTTGCGCGATGCGGGATTCGAACCAACGTGCCTACGTACACGGGTGAAAGAAACGGTGCAGTAATCACTGCACCAGGACCGTTTACGCCGATGATTAAAAAACAAACCTATTTAATACTTCTTCTAGTACAACATTAGCATAAATTCTGTACCATAAAAATCATTTCGGAAAAGGAAAACGTAAAAAAGAAAAATAAAATCATAGATTTGTAATAAAAGTTCAATTTTAAAAACGTTCATGGAATTCGAAAAAGTTCATCAAATTTAAAAAAACATGAATTAGAAAAAGTTCATCAAATTCTGAAAAAAGTTCGTTGAATTTGAAAAAAGTTCATCGAATTTGAAAAAAAGTTCATCAACTCTGAATACAGTTCACAAATTTCAAAAAAGTTCATCGATTTCGAAAACAATTCATCAAATTTTAGAAATAGTTCATCGGATTTGAAAAAAGTTCATAGAATTGGAAAAAAAGTTCATCAAATTCGGAGAAAGTTTATCAAAATGGAAAAAAGTTCATCATATTAAAAAAAAGTTCATCGAATTGAAAATAAGTTCATGCATTTTGAAAAAGAAAATAAGTTCATATGTTTGAAGGAAACGTTCGCGAATTACAAAAAGAAAAAAGGGACAGAGAAAAAAGAAAAAAGAAAAAAGAATTGAGAGGAAACAATATGTAAAAGAAGAAACATTTATCTAAACACAACAAGGTGTGGTGGCCCAGTGGTTAGTGCCCTCAGAGGAAACTTGACGTTGTAGGATCGAATTTATTGTATCTCTTAAGAGTACAATAGGGAATACCGTTTAAGAGTACTACATTTTCTCATCTTCTCTCTATCTCTTTCATCATATTTATTGTATCGGCCTAGGAGTTTGTATATAGCTAGGCTCTTGCGCATACTTCCCTCATTTTTTTCTTGTATCTTTTATTCAGATAGGCAAAATTACCATGTAAGCGGGTAGCCTGTTATTGTATTCCTTCCGTCCGAATTTATTAGGCCTCTCAGCAACACTAGCGCGTCTTATCTGTAAGAGTACTACCTTTTCTCATCTTTTCTCTATCTCTTTCTTCATGTTTATTGTATCGGCCTAGAAGTTCGTATATAGCTAGGCTCTTGCGCACACTTCCCTCACTTTTTCTTGTATCTTTTATTCAGATAGGCAAAATTACCAGGTAAGCGGGTAGCCTGTTATTGTATTCCTTCGGTTTGAATTTATTAGGCCTCTCAGCAACACTAGCGCGTCCTATCTTTAAGGCGGAAAAGACTCTTTCACGATCGCCCGTGCCTACGCGCGATAGGCTTCATCCGTTCCTAATCAGCTTCTTAGCTTGATGATTCCCTTTCCAAATTTACAACGCTGACCCACCTACTCCCGTGAAAATTCAAAAAAATTACGCTTCAAAATTTGTTCGGGATTTTTTTAATTTGTTCTCCATTTCAAAATTTGTTCTTAAAATCCAAAAATGTTCGTGCTTTAAAAAATTGTTCGCGCTTGAAATTTGTTCTCAAGATTCAAAAATGTTCGTGCTTTAAAAATTGTTCACAAATTCCAAACCTTCATGTTTTCAAAAATGTTTGGGAAATTAAAAATTTGTCTGCGTGCAAAAAGTTGTTCGTGTTTCCAAATTTTGTTTTGGAATTTGAAAAATGTTCCTGTTTTGAAAAATTGTTCCTGTTCAGTTTTTGGGTAGTTTAAAAATGTTCCCTTTGTAAAAATTGTTCTCTTCTCCAAAATTCATTTGCATGTTTAAATGTTTGAGTTTTCAAAAAATTGAAAATGTTCCGTATGGTAAATCATTCACGTTTTATTTCCAAAAAATGTTTCTGCATTCAATTTTTGAAAAATCGGATTGGTGTTTGAGTTTCTTAAGGTGCCATCGCCGTTGGATACCTCGGGTCGAGCCAATCTCCCGTGAGGCCGGTGGTCGCTGCGCAAGACGAGGAGATTCATGAATCCAGCTGTCCAGCCATCGCCGCCATGGGCGGCTTCAATGTCACGCCTTGCCGCTATCGATGATGCTCGTAATCGATCGGCTCCACCATAGTTCTGCTTTCTTGTTGAACGTCCGACGGAAGTGTTTTGTGTGAGTGCATGGAGAGAAAACAATGTATGCAACAGTCAGAGCTATGTGCGGGGTAGGGGGTCTTTTGCCCCCCCCCCCCTCCCAAAAGTCAAACTACAATACGTACCAAATTTGAACTGGCCAATATGAATACCCTTTCAGAATCGTTATGCCAAAAGAAATTGCGTACTTTGAGAAAGCCTACGTCATGATATCATAATCTGCAAATAAGCATCGCAACTGCTTGAACCGTGCGAATGGTAAGCACAAGTCCTTGTTTTCCGTTGAGATGTCATTCATCTGCCAGACTTTACCAAAAGTCACCAAATTATTGTCGGTGGTGTCATATTGGTTGGAGTCCATTCTATGAAGACATCATAGGAACTTTCCTCTATCTCTTGTCTGTTCTCTCACATGACTGCATTACTTTAGGAGCTAATGTTGAGCCGTTGGCTGGTTTTCTCCTTGCAACTCAATGTATCCAACAACAAAACAAGGTCTACATCCAAGTGCAGAAGAAGTTAAGAACATATTGACGCTTGATGTGACCAACATTTTATGCAATCCTTACCAAGAAAACACATGGATGGGTACAAGAAAGTAAACAAAGCCATAAGTGTAATGACCATTTCTTGAGATTACTTTACTTAGCCTACACGGTCTTTGCCACAACAAATGATGAATAAATTGACATCAAATATAGTAGCACAAAATAGTCTACTCAGATTCTAGTCTTCATCATCGGAAGCCACCATGGAACATAAACCGGTATAAGTAATCAGAGCAAAGACCCATCTAGACTTGTGTCAGATCTATGTGTGAGGCTGTACTACAAAGTACAGACCACGTTCTATGTACCTATCCAGATGGATATAGTTGAAGTAATATGATTTTACTTTAGTCATGAAAGGGAGGGGCTAGAGCTCCCTGTCCCTAACATAAGGTGGAGAGGAGGTGTTGAAAATATGTCCTAGAGGTAATAATAAAATACTGTTTCTTCATGTTTGTAATTAAGGTTTATATTTACGTGTTGTAATTGTAATGATTCTTAAATATGAGATTCCGAGAAAACTCAGTTGCAAGTGTGGAAACATAAAGCGATAGATAAGTCCCTAGTCACGCCTCTAAGACTAGCTCATCTTTTGCAGACGATCATGTTTTCTTTATCATAGGGCATTGTTAAAGTAATAATGATACCGACAATAATGTGAACACATTATTGGCAGAACGATGGTGGTGTTGGATAGACCCAACTTTGATATCTTGTGAGATCCTATCATCATTATGCTATCGATATTATCATAGTAAGTGTTAACATTTACGGCTTTTGGAAGCCTTCTAAAAATCTCCCGACCCCGCGTCCCTCCTTGAGGCGACACGGGGAACCCTAAACTCCTGGCCGCCGCCTGGCCCCTTCCTCCTCCTCGCTGTCGCGAGGGCCGCCACTGAAAAACCTGGCGGCGCCGGTGGCGGTGGGTCTCTCCTCGTGGCCCCCTCCTCCTAACCATGGCGTGGCGCTTGATGATGACCCACAAGTGTAGGGGATCTATCTTAGTCCTTTCGTTAAGTAAGAGTGTCAAACCCAACGAGGAGCAGAAGGAAATGACAAGCGGTTTTCAGTAAGGTATTCTCTGCAAGCACTGAAATTATCGCAAACAGATAGTTTTGTGATAAGGTAATTCGTAACGGGTAACAAGTAACAAAAAGTAAATAAGGTGCAGCAAGGTGGCCCAATCCTTTTTGTAGCAAAGGACAAGCCTGGACAAATTCTTATATGAAGAAAAGCGCTCCCGAGGACACATGGGAATTATCGTCAAGCTAGTTTTCATCATGCTCATATGATTCACGTTCGTTACTTTGATAATTTGATATGTGGGTGGACCGGTGCTTGGGTACTGCCCTTTCTTGGCAAGCATCCCACTTATGATTAACCCCTATTGCAAGCATCCGCAACTACAAAAGAAGTATTAAGGTAAACCTAACCATAGCATGAAACGAGTGAGTCCAAAGATAGCGTATACACCAATTGATAAGATACCAAATCTTGGGCAGACATCTGTTTCATATCAGTGTTTGTCAATATTCCCTGCTCCATATTGTATCTTAGACAAATCCAGGCGATCATTTCATATCGTATCAGATTTTGGACAAAAGTTACTTTCTATATCTGAGTGTAGCTGAATTTAATTTAATTGTTGTTTATCCATTTATGTATCTCTAATACTGTTGATGCGGTTCCATTCTTTGAATGGAGCCTATATTTGACGCTTTCTATACTGTTGATATTTCAGACTCTAGCTCCTAACCATGTCTAGCATGCAGCCTTCCTCTGTATAATCCCACCTTACAACATAGGTTGATTTCATTGCCCTTTTATGCTCTCTTGACATATACATTTATGATTCTATGTTTGCAGGCTGGATTGTTGGGTTCAACCTTCACAAGAGCACCAACAAGTCCTTGGAGAAGTCGGTGGCGCCTTCTTCTTAGATTTCATTCAATTGTATGCATGTATTGATTTTTTATTTCTATACCGTTGATGTGTGATTGAGAGAAAAATACTAAAACTGGCCGAAAATAGTGACGGTTCTCCTCCATGTTTCTAAGCTAATACATGTGATCTGCATTTATTTGTTTGTAGCGCCAAAGCTAATTTGACGATGAGGTAATTGAGTTCGAATGTATTGTTTATGGCACAAAGCTCACACTGCAAATAACATAGTATCAGAAATGCTCTATCGCTTAATATTTTTCCTTGTCATTATATGAAATTAATTTTGGTTGGGGTCTCTATAATCAGTTGATCTTGTGATGCACATTGTCTATGTTTCATGAGTTCTCGTGCTGTCTCTATCGAGATGCTTACCATTTATATTTCACTCTTTTAGTCTTCTATAATTAAAGAATGAGAGGGAATTGATTCTTTCACTAAAAACAATCATGCTTATATTTTCATATTTTCAAGTGCCCATATGTTGCATCACAGTGTTAGCTTACTCATCGTCTACTTGACTAAGATACATAAGATGAGAAGAGAACATGGCATCATGTAGACGGTGTGTTAAATTTTCATGATTAATCCCATCACGTTGTCATGTTGCGGATAGTTTTAACTCTAAAGTACACAAATGGGTTAGATCTTTTAGTAATTAATTGACACACACGTGCCTGCAAACAAGCTTGCAAGTTGTTTTATCTCTTATACTTTACTATACATCACTGTTTTGTATAATTGGTTTACTTTTATGTTTGTGGACTTAAATGGGGAAAGTAACCACACACAATTTGGAAGATTCAATGGGATGGAAAGATATAGAACATGCTTTATTTGGTTTCCCTGTTTATGTTAAGACATATGGCCTTGATGCTACAAGGATTATACGGGTTTCTTACTAACTGGTCCAATGAAGCCTTGTTGGGTGCTGGTATTTACTTTCAGATGAAATTGAAACAACTATTTTTCATCATTATTATCGACGCAATAGCAGTGTGACAATGAAAAGTAATGTAGAAAACACATCAAAATTGTAAAAAAACTTTTTCGCAGGTACATGTGAGCAAATTGCCACTATATAATTTTGCTGGCTAAACCTGCAATGGTATCATTGGTAGCAACCACAAAAGGAATTTGCTACCGGCTGCTGCTCTAAAAATCTAAAAGATGTAGTGATGTGGAGGAAGCTGAAGCCTGGTGTTATATACAAGATCAATTTATATCCTACATCTGCATGGAATGGCCCATCTCCCTTGGTTGCATGATGGTGTCGCTTTTTGCTTGACAGATTCATGCTCTTTGTATGGCTATCACAGAGTTGTGTTAGATATGTGATGAAACGGTACTGCACAAGATGTCGATTTTGATAACAGAAGCTAAGCAAGCCAATTCATCATCATCATCATCATCATCATCATCATCATATGGTTGCATGTGTATATCTTGGAGACTCAACCCTTCTCTGAACATATCATCAGTTAGTGCCCTCCCTGTGAACATCTCCAGGCTCCAGCAGAGTGATCCCAAAGCTATAAGCATCACCGGTAGTTGATACATAAAGGGTGCAAAATCAAGGCAGTTTAGTTTATTAATAATAAATCATATTCTCTGTTGGAAAATGTATATACTGTTGTGCTTCTGTGTAGAAGCAGTTGATTCAGTCCAACCATGATGTGGTACATATCCCTATTCTTTAGCCATCAACTAAACTTGAGGGATTTAGTTAGCCATGACTGACTAGCACAATTTGTGCACTCATGTACACAGTATATATGTACTTGCCTGGATTAATTTGATGGTAGGCCAGCAGCCGGGAAGCAATGATGCGCCGGTGATCTCGCCAGTCCATGCATATCAGCGCATCCAAGGGTGCCTCACCGTCACCTGGTCATGCCAAGCAGATGAAAAAATCCGTACTTTGCTACCTGAAATTTTGCAACTATGTATCCCGTATGTGTTGGCTCTGCATCTGAAACTTTGATTAATTTACATTTTGACTTTGTTAATTTATATCACCATCCAAAAATTCTGGTTACAGAAGACATTTTGAGTTTGCAGATTTGAGGTGGGAAAAGCAAAATGCTTTTTGTAGAGTCGGATGGATGTTTCAGGATATCTAACCGCTGCTTTGCATCACTATGTGATTGAGAAGTGGGGACGACCTGACGAAGGATGGATCATAGATAAGTTATGCTGAGCAATCCATACAATTGCCTTTTCTGTCCATCTGTACAATGCAGTGCAGATGTAAAAACATTTGGACTGAGTTTCTTATTATTGGCACCATTTGTCCAGCAACGGTCCAACTTATTTTTAATAACAGAGTCATGAGTTCGATTAGTTCCATGCCCTTGATTTTCTCATGCACCACTAAATTCTAAGCAAATCTTATACGTCCTCATTTTTTAAAATGGTGTTAATAATGAAGATAGAAATCATCATAATGATAAGGCCACAAATGAAGTTAAGCTTTCAATTTTTGAAATTGAATTATGTACTCTCCGATTCAAATTATGCCTTCTGCGCCGCTTAAGGTTCCTGGCGCTCGCGCGCATCGCGTAGCGGGCCGGCCCAACAACCTCGGTAGGAAAAATACTTGCGCGATGCGGGATTCGAACCAACGTGCCTACGTACACGGGTGAAAGAAACGGTGCAGTAATCACTGCACCAGGACCGTTTACACGTCGATGATTAAAAAACAAACCTATTTAATACTTCTTCTAGTACAACATTAGCATAAATTCTGTACCATAAAAATCATTTCGGAAAAGGAAAACGTAAAAAAGAAAAATAAAATCATAGATTTGTAATAAAAGTTCAATTTTAAAAACGTTCATGGAATTCGAAAAAGTTCATCAAATTTAAAAAAAACATGAATTAGAAAAAAAGTTCATCAAATTCTGAAAAAGTTCGTTGAATTTGAAAAAGTTCATCGAATTTGAAAAAAGTTCATCAACTCTGAATATAGTTCACAAATTTCAAAAAGTTCATCGATTTGAAAACAATTCATCAAATTTTAGAAATAGTTCATCGGATTTGAAAAAGTTCATAGAATTGGAAAAAAGTTCATCAAATTCGAGAAAGTTTATCAAAATGGAAAAAGTTCATCATATTAAAAAAAGTTCATCGAATTGAAAATAAGTTCATGCATTTTGAAAAGAAAAATAAGTTCATATGTTTGAAGGAAGCGTTCGCGAATTACAAAAAGAAAAAAGGGACAGAGAAAAAAGAAAAAAGAAAAAAGAATTGAGAGGAAACAATATGTAAAAGAAGAAACATTTATCTAAACACAACAAGGTGTGGTGGCCCAGTGGTTAGTGCCCCTCAGAGGAAACTTGACGTTGTAGGATCGAATTTATTGTATCTCTTAAGAGTACAATAGGAATACCGCTTAAGAGTACTACATTTTCTCATCTTCTCTCTATCTCTTTCATCATATTTATTGTATCGGCCTAGGAGTTAGTATATAGCTAGGCTCTTGCGCACACTTCTCTCAATTTTTCTTGTATATTTTATTCAGATAGGCAAAATTACCATGTAAGCGGGTAGCCTGTTATTGTATTCCTTCCGTCTCAATTTATTAGGGCTCTCTCAAAGCACTCACTAGCTGCCTTATCCGTAAGAGTACTACCTTTTCTCATCTTTTCTCTATCTCTTTCTTCATGTTTATTGTATCGGCCTAGAAGTTCGTATATAGCTAGGCTCTTGCGCACACTTCCCTCACTTTTTCTTGTATATTTTATTCAGATAGGCAAAATTACCAGGTAAGCAGGTAGCCTGTTATTGTATTCCTTCGGTTTGAATTTATTAGGCCTCTCAGCAACACTAGCGTCCCTATCTTTAAGGCGGAAAAAGACTCTTTCACGATCGCCCGTGCCTACGCGCGATAGCCTTCATCCGTTCCTAATCAGCTTCTTACCTTGATGATTCCCTTCCCAAATTAACAACGCTGACCCACCTACTCCCGTGAAAATTCAAAAAAATTACGCTTCAAAATTTGTTCGGGATTTTTTTAATTTGTTCTCCATTTCAAAATTTGTTCTTAAAATCCAAAAAATGTTCGTGCTTTAAAAAATTGTTCAAGGCTTGAAATTTGTTCTCAAGATTCAAAAATGTTCGTGCTTTAAAAATTGTTCACAAATTCCAAACCTTCATGTTTTCAAAAAATGTTTGGGAAATTAAAAATTTGTCTGCGTGCAAAAGTTGTTCGTGTTTCCAAATTTTGTTTTGGAATTTGAAAAATGTTCCTGTTTTTGAAAAATTGTTCCTGTTCAGTTTTTTGGGTAGTTTAAAAAATGTTCCCTTTGTAAAAATTGTTCTCTTCTCCAAAATTCATTTGCATGTTTAAATGTTTGAGTTTTCAAAAAAATTGAAAAATGTTCCCGTATGGTAAATCATTCACGTTTTATTTCCAAAAAAATGTTTCTGCATTCGAATTTTTGAAAAAATCGGATTGGTGTTTGAGTTTCTTAAGGTGCCATCGCCGTTGGATACCTCGGGTCGAGCCAATCTCCCAGGAGGCCGCGGTGGTCGCTGCGTACGAGGAGATTCATGAATCCAGCTGTCCAGCCACTGCCGCCATGGGCGGCTTCAATGTCACGCCTTGCCGCTATCGATGATGCTCAGAACGACGGCTCCACCATAGTTCTGCTTTTCTTGTTGAACGTCCGACGGAAGTGTTTTGTGTGAGTGCATGGAGAGAAAACAATGTATGCAACAGCTGTAGAGCTATGTGCGGGGTAGGGGGTCTTTTGCCCCCCCCCCCTCCCAAAAGTCAAACTACAATACGTACCAAATTTGAACTGGCCAATATGAATACCCTTTCAGAATCGTTATGCCAAAAGAAATTGCGTACTTTGAGAAAGCCTACGTTCGCGATATCATAATCTGCAAATAAGCATCGCAACTGCTTGAACCGTGCGAATGGTAAGCACAAGTCCTTGTTTTCCGTTGAGATGTCATTCATCTGCCAGACTTTACCAAAAGTCACCAAATTATTGTCGGTGGTGTCATATTGGTTGGAGTCCATTCTATGAAGACATCATAGGAACTTTCCTCTATCTCTTGTCTGTTCTCTCACATGACTGTTACTTTAGGAGCTAATGTTGAGCCGTTGGCTGGTTTTCTCCTTGCAACTCAATGTATCCAACAACAAAACAAGGTCTACATCCAAGTGCAGAAGAAGTTAAGAACATATTGACGCTTGATGTGACCAACATTTTATGCAATCCTTACCAAGAAAACACATGGATGGGTACAAGAAAGTAAACAAAGCCATAAGTGTAATGACCATTTCTTGAGATTACTTTACTTAGCCTACACGGTCTTTGCCACAACAAATGATGAATAAATTGACATCAAATATAGTAGCACAAAATAGTCTACTCCGTATTCTAGTCTTACGTCATCGAGAAGCCACCATGGAACATAAACTGGTATAAGTAATCAGAGCAAAGACCCATCTAGACTTGTGTCGATCTATGTGTGAGGCTGTACTACAAAGCATGCAGACCACGTTCGCTCTATGTACCTATCCAGATGGATATAGTTGAAGTAATATGATTTTACTTTAGTCGTGAAAGGGAGGGGCTAGAGCTCCCTGTCCCTAACATAAGGTGGAGAGGAGGTGTTGAAAATATGTCCTAGAGGTAATAATAAAATACTGTTTCTTCATGTTTGTAATTAAAGTTTATATTTCTGTGTTGTAATTGTAATGATTCTTAAATATGAGATTCCGAGAAAACTCAGTTGCAAGTGTGGAAACATAAAACGATAGATAAGTCCCTAGTCACGCCTCTAAGACTAGCTCATCTTTTGCAGACGATCATGTTTTCTTTATCATAGGGCATTGTTAAAGTAATAATGATACCGACAATAATGTATGAACCTGTCAACGGAGCGGAACATATGATATGAACCAAGTAGATTCGTCTTTTTGCTCGTAACGTTAGTAGTTACTCGCTCATTAGTAGTGAACTATGATCATTTGTGAGGAGTATGTTTTCAACTCTATGTATGTCAATTCGAGAGTAGAGCGATCTATGTCAACCAAGAGCAGAACTCTCTCTATTTCCGCCACAGGCTTTCTTTCAATCAAGAAGAAGATTATTTCAGATTTTATCACTATCCGGACTGCTATCTACTATCTACCTATCTAGCTACCGGGCTCGTTGTGAGGCGGGACCCAACCCTCCTCTTCACTCCACCGCTTCAACAGAAATGGATCCATCATCTGCTACCCATGAGTAATAACGTTACGAATCTACCACTGATCCCGAGGGCAAGTATGAAAAGAGAGTCAAGCAAGGTTGGATTCAGATGTTCCATTTGAGTAAGCCTCGATGCCCTCAAGCAAGACATAGCTTCTTGCATGCCCGATGGCAGGACAGATCTCCCAACCTCGGAGTATATTCCCGGCCCCGTAGCTTAGCTTAAGATCTTCGTATTTCAAGTCCACCGGCATGGGACACGACCTTGGGAATAAGCCCGCCCTGTCCTCTAAGATATGAGATCCACCCACACCCAAACCTGGAAAGCGGCAGGCTCTAGTGAACTCCATACCGTAAGAGAAGAGAACCCTTTCCGTTGGAAGAAAGAGAAAGGGGCCGGGCTATGCACTTCAAGAGAACCAACCCAAGAAGCACTCAATAAACTATTATATATCATCCTGGCCAAGAGAAGGCCACCAGATCAAGCTAGCAGGAATGGGTACTACAGCACCAAGAAAGATCGATGGAAAGGGATATGAAACTATTTTAGATGCACGCTCTAGCTCTAAAGCAAGCTTATACGCACTCATAAAGGTGCCGTCTAGTGCCGTGAAGATAAACCGATTCTCCCACCATCCCTCGAGATAGCCTTTGATTCTCTTTAAGGATCCGGGAGCCATATAAGGATGAGTTAGCCGTAGGATATGATTCCTTCTTGGGAAGGGAATAAGGGGATCGAGAATGATGCTGCAAACAAGATAAGGGATTCACCAAGGCAGTATTACTATGGAAATGGTATAGAGCTAGCCCAGAAAAGAGAATCCATGGCATGGCTATTCACTCAATCAAAAGAGAAGGTCCTAATCTGGAAACTATTCCAACACAGAAGGGTTCTACGCTAGGAATCACTAAACTAGACGAGCACTTCTCAAGTGCCGCCTAGGAAATCATGCATCAGTAAACCAACCTTGTCCCCACCAGAGAGAACTTTTAGTAGATGGAAGCGAGCTCCCTAGTCCCTGCACCTCGATGCATCCGTCTCAAGAGTTGTACACCTTACATGTGCTTCACGCCACAATCTCTCACTTTCTGCTCCTCCATCTGTCTCCATCATATAATCGATCTCACCTCTCATGTCCGAAAGTGAAAAACCATATTTGTTAGTATATATCAAGGCCGAGAGGACACGTTCCTCTCATGTCGAGATTAGTATTAGGGACCCTTAGTATTATTAACCGTTACTATACGTACATGCGGTGAGACAATCAATCTATGCTCTCATTCACATTTCATTCTAGCAATCGACGACTCCAGCCCTATCTATCCCTAGAAGCAAATGGACCCTAGAAGCAAATGGAGTAAGTCCGATGGAACACTGGATTGGAAAAAGATAATTATACTTATAGGCATGGATGAAAAAAAAGCTTGGAAACAAGTTCAAATCGAACTCAAAATCAACTAGGCAATCCAACTTCCATTGAAGCAGCTTACCTGGAACTAGCTGCCATTTTATCGGTTGGTGCCATTTCTTATCTTGGAGGCAGGGCAATAGATTAAGATTAGGCGGTGGCGAAGGAACTGAGGGCTTAGGGCTGCGGGTGAGCGCAACTTCAATAGGTCGAGGGAGGAAGAGAAGAAAAGCAGCTATTTCACCTGGTGTCGTAATAACCACTGTTTTCGGGTTTGAAGGCATAAGCGCAGCAGAGATCTTCTTTCATTTAAGAAGAAGCCACCGTAAAGAAGAGGAAACAAGGCGTTTAAGGGACACCGACTCCCATTATTTTCTCCAGGCCTGCTTTGGCTAAATCGACGGAGGCTTAGCTTATTATGTTTCAAGGCGTTTAGCTAGCTTAGAGAATAAAGAAATCTATCTCTAAAGGGGGAGCGGTACGACTATTTTAGGTTAGAGGAAGGTTGAAGAGAGAATAGCTAAAATAGCCAGTCGGGTAGGCAAGTGCGGGTGGCTGTGGTCAAAGTGAATATGTCTTGTTTCGGTTAGCGGTTTCGGCTCTCCGGCACCAAAGTAAACTCTTTCTATTGCGGGGCCTATGAAGTTTGGGGATGAGTGCTGACACTTTACTATGCAACATTCCTGTTTCTTTCGTTCCCCTTACTAGATCAAAGAGGGCATATGTGGGGTTTGAAGATGCCTGGACCTTACCACCTTATTCTAATAGCCCGCATCAATGCCTCTGCCCAGAACATAGGAACCCCTGGGTTCAAGATCTCATATCAATTTTCAACTGCTGGGAAAGAATTGGGGTGCGGCAGAAGAAATGGAATTCTCAATAAAAGTATAAACAGGTCTTCCCCACTGCTGCATAGAATCTGAGCTGGGTGGAATTGAAGTTCGGTTTCAATCAAGACACCCCTGCCTACTTACCTTAAAAAAACGACTAATGATCAACCGATCATAGAGGTCCTTTTCCAGCAACTTCAAATCAGAAAGCCCCGACTCCCATAAAGAATGCTTGCGGATCTTTCTTTTTATTACGATGACGATATGGACCTCATTACTGTCTCATTTTCTTATATTTATATAAGTTCTTTTTTTGGATTCGACATAACAAGAACAGAATCACGCTCTGTAGGATTTGAACCTACGACATTGGGTTTTGGAGACACACGTTCTACCGAACTGAACTAAGAGCGCTTTCCGGGAGATAAAGCAGTAAAGAAAAGGATGATTTTGTACCGCATGCATATAGAAAAATGAAACTCTGAATTTTGTCCAATTTGAATCGATCTCAATTGATCCCTCGTTACTGCCCATAGGAGAAGTAATAGGTAGGGATGACAGGATTTGAACCCCTGCCTTGTTTTCCACATCATAATTTATTCCTCCATCTATATACAACTTTCTTGTCATTTCTTCTTTTGGTTTCATATAATAAATGATATACATCTGAAACCCAACCTAACGTATAAAGAATGAATATTTATCGGTAATGCTCAGGAAGAAAGAAGGGGTCATCTTTTGATTTTGATTCCACCTCATGTACCCTTCTTTGCATTTTTTCTAAAGCCTGTTCAACCTCATATCACCTAGAACAAGTCATGGACTTCTTCAATGAAAGAAAGTCTCATGGAAACGTTTTCAACGAAATAAGAACCATACAAAATAGATTTCTTGATCTTTTTATTTAGGAAAACGGATTTTTTCGCAGTTTTATCTTTTATCCTAAAGATATGCAGAACGAGTGTATTATGAAATGTTCGTTGTCTAGCTTTGCATACATCGCTACTTAATCGTTTAGTGGTTATCGATGAAATTACTTCACCATAGAGAAAATATTATGGAAGTTTATATATATATATATATTATTGGTTGCTTTTGTTTATGTCCAATTGGAAAAGTTGATCTTCTAAATTCATATGTTTAGCCTAAAGTACATAACTTGTGTTTCCTCCCTAGTTCTTGCAAAGCCACCTAATCAAGCCTCACCTCATTTGTAGTTATAACATGTTCAGCTGAAAGCAAACTCCAAATAAAATGGGTTTACTATTAGTAACACATATACTTTTTTACCTTAGCTCTTTCTTTATTGTTCATTGAGCAGTTCAAATGCTTTGATTGCTTATCGATAAGAGGTAAAAATATTCTGCATTCGCTTATTTTGTTAATTCCAAATTGCATTCAAATCCATTCTTTCTCATAACTTGAGAATATGTACAGCGCAGAACAGAAAAGAAGGCAGATTTGATGAGTTGTAGGGGCGGACCCACTTCCACGGATTTCTTGCGGGAAGGTTCTATAAGGGAAGAAGAATCAGAGCTGTGACATGGTAACCTTTGATTTCTTTCGAACGTCATTACGAGAGTAACAAAGAAAGAATAACGTAGATAGGAAGGAGCGAGCCGAGCCCCAAGGATAATGAATTGGTATGCCGGGTGCTTACTTGAGCAAGAAGCCAAGTCATCGATAATCAAAGAAAGGTGTGAGTGAACGAGCCCAACTTTCCGATTCAAATATGACTCCTTTCCACTTTCAACAAATAGAGAAATCTCCGCTAGGCTAGCAGTGGGTAACCAACGTAGTGCCCCATTCGTTCCATGACATCCAATCAGTTCTCCTCGGATTCCAATCCAATCTCACAATCTGTGAGAAATAGACGGTCGGATGAGATCTCGAACGTTGTCCCTACCTACTGAGGAATCCAAAGTGTACGTAGAAAAAGAGAGTGTTGGAAATGCATCGAGGAGAACTTACCTTGTGAGTCACTACTCCGGCACTGGGCATGAATACTACTAGCGAGGCTTATAGGCGGCTAGTTCTTAAAGAAATCTGTCGACTATAACCTAGCCTATTGAATCTGGTACGCCCGAAGCACGAAACTGGATAGGTAGCCCTACCTACGACTAGAAAAGTATCGTATTTTTTCTTCCAGTAAATCTTCCACTCATTCCTTCCATTATGGAATATCAGTTGGAGTGTATTTTCCCTCTCAAAAAAGGCTTCACCCTCACTTCACTGAACTTGTTGGAAATGCCTAGGACAGAGTTCATTCACTTGCCCAAAGAGCCCTACTCCTCATAGTTGATCCGAATTTCTATCCCTGATTGACTCAATCAGGAAGAGGAAGACTTGATAAAAGATGAAAAGAAAGGATTGATTACCTTTTTTCAGTCAAGAAAAGAAAGGAAAGGGCTATTTATGAGTTTATGTAGATGAAGTTTCAGATTCTTGGATGAGCGGAACATCTTTGAGACAAATCATCTCTACTCGGGTACATAGCTTCATCCAAACCATGGATCCATGAATTGTTGACTCGCTCTAGAAAAGAGCTTCGTAGTTGGGAGCTCTGAACCGATGATCGATATGGTTTCCTAGGATGAGAACTACGGTTTACTACTTAACAATAAGAAAGTTGTTTTATCTTTTTTTCACTTTTTGAGGTGTTTTGCCTAGTCTGAATTTCCCCTTCTTCTATTTGATCAAGATGGATAGCCAAAAAGCATGAATAGGCCTACTGGGATGGAAGGAGAGAAGGACTGAACGAGAAAAGGAAATACCTCTTTGTTTACCTTGGAATGAATTGCTCAACTACTTAGGTAACGAAACGAAACGTTCATCTACGATCTTTCTTAAAAAAAGATAGGACTGTACGGCAGTTCTCGTTAGTAGATTCGCAGAACAGAAGAAGAAGTTCACTCTGACTTGCGCACTACAAAAAGGCAGCCAACGACTTCGGACGTACTCCGTCTTTTGAGCCTCTGTTTAGCTTCAAAAGATAAAGGCGCTAGTGCAACGAACGCTGCTTTGGTGCGTCCACCCCAACTAACTAGTGCTTGACTTGACTTTCCCCCGCGCCCTATCCAATGAATAAGGAGAAGGCCGGCCTATCAATGACCGAGC